>CM062352.1:54810725-55391365 GCA_031216105.1 Dalbergia cultrata | reverse complement strand
AAAATCAATTTAGTACTAATATTTTGAATTTTGACATCAATTTAATTAGTCCCAATTTTTTTTACAGCAACAATTATTAAAATCCTGTATTGCCTAAAGATAAGACATAGATAATCTTCACAAATCTTGTACAATATTCACCTTTTGAACTAGCTTTTGGGATTGAGTTAGACCCATTTAATTCTAAAATCATATCAAATTTTATCCTATAATTATTATTAAGCCACTCATATATGTTCAGTCAATAATTTACACAAAAGAGAATTTTAAAAGTTGATGTCTCATTTATACACATATTTTATCACTATTAAATTAAATAGTAATTCTCTCACGTCCACTCATTATTGTTTTTGTTTTCATTTTTATTCGGTAGGCAGCAGCCAAAGGGGAGAAAAGGCTAATGCCCAATAATGACAAAAAGGAAGAAGCTAATAAAAGGGAAAAAATCTACTTGGCGTGATATAGTGAATCGAAACAAATTAGCAAAGTAGGTATCGTTTTATTTTTTCCCAAAATCAATCTGAATCTCATCTCCAAACCGTCTTCAATGGCATTATCATTTTAGATTTGACTCCTCTCAAGTGAGGATTTAAGGTGATTAACCCATTATTTTTACCCTTTATCAATCTTCTCACATCAGAGAAGCGAAGGCTCAGCATTTCACTCTGTTTCATTCTTTTCTTGTCATGTAGATGAAGTGATCGTATGGGATGTTGAAGTGTCATTTTCGATAGACTCTTAATTGGCTCTCCCTCTCTATATACACACATATACGTCCGCATCCTCGGCTAAGTAGCATACATACCATAAAACCTTGTCGTACTATATGCACCATTGCTGAGAATCGAACCTTGTCCACATTCCATTATTGGTTTCTTGTATTCCAATAAAACGAAAAAGAAACAAACAAAAAGAATAGGTAGAACTCAAAGAGTACTGCTTTAATTCGCCCTGCCTTCTTAAAAAGAATTGAAGAAAACCACTTGACACATGATGGTAATTAAATAAAGGCTTCAACGACCAAAAAATCTTGCGGTATAAGAATTTTTAAAATATCTAACCACAGCAGCGCTAATGATCGAATAAGCACAGAGTCAAATCTCCTGATGAGAAATGTTATTATACAACAAAATCATACAATAACTTTATACCTCTAGTCTATAGAGAGGCACCTGTGAAAACAAAATTTGGGTGAGACCTAATGAATAAAATAACTTTTATCCTTCCCCATTATACAATAAGGTGTATAGTTGTTGTAGAATTTTGTTGTGCATGTAAATTTCTCTCTCGTGATTTCACTCCTTGTTCCATTCTTTCCTTGCCATGCGGATAAAGTGATCACATGGGATGTTGAAGCATAATTTTCGATCGATTCTTGTATGAGAACCAATTTACAATGTTATTTTTGTATACACTCACAGTAAAAATGAACCCATTAATTTTAGATAAGATACATCATTTATCCCATCAACTTTATTTTGAATATGTGTGAGGATGAGATGGTAAACTTGTGTTTATACAAGAATGATATCTTTGATTGATATGCCTTCTCTCTCTCTGCATATACACATATATGTACATGTCTTCAACTAATAGCTTACACACTATAAAACACACTATATAAACATATTAATTGGGCATGCACAATTGATATAATAATATACAACAACGTTTCCAAGTCTTCGATTTCCCACTTTGACGAAGATGCCAGAAATTGCTATTGTCAGTGACGAGAAGCCAGTGCCGCAAACAGTGAAAGCCAAACTAGCCGAGTGCATAGGGAAGGATGATTGGGGAATGGTTGTGAACATTTACGAGGAGTGCCGAGAGGCACAAACCGCAAAGATCCGCCATTCTTCTGTGCCAAAAGAATGGGAAGAAGTTGTTAAGGAACAAAGAACAAGTTGTTAAAGATCTTGTGAGTGCAATAATAAGGATGCGGAGCCCAAATCAAATGATTCCTCTGGAGATTGGGAATAAACTCGGGAAAACACCCCTACACGGGCAGCATCAAAGGGGTTCGAGAGGATATGCAAGTGCATCGTAGGGGAGGGAAAGGAGAGGCTATATTTGATGAAATTGAAGAACAATGACGGGGAGACACCTCTGTTTCTAGCTGCTCTCAACTGGAAACAGTATGCGTTTGCCTACATCTGTCTCCTTTCTAGGGGCAGCGGCACCGTAGACGATCTTGTACGTGACAATGGAGATAGCGTTCTTCATTGCGCCATCAAGAAGGAAGATTTCGGTATAATACCCAACTTAGCTTGCATTGATTGATTAATTACTTCGCCCATTTCAAAATAAATATATTTTTTTTTACTTTTTTATGTTTTAAAATATACGTGAATTTATAATATTTAGACAATATTAATTTTTTCTTCCATTTATTATACTCTTAATATAAATATTTTAATTAAGTAATCAGTATATTTATTAAAATAATAAGTAATAATGATTATACTAGAATAATTTTATTAGCTCATAATTTCCTATGTATATCAAGATATGTATTTTTTTTGTTTTCCTTAATATGAGTATCATTTGATTTTTTATAGTTACTTTCTATGTCCACAATTGTGACATATTGTACCAAAATATTATTAATTTCTAAAAAGACACGTATAAGTAAACAGAGTAAATATTTTAAAATGGACGGAGTAATTACTAATTACTTGTTTTTCTTGGACGGATTCACTAAAAAGTAGTAAAATCATCAGGTTATTTACACGTGGTTTTGTCATATATCTAAACTAGTCGTTGGACCCGTACGATGCACGGAGAGATAATAAAAAATAATTTGTTGATCATTATTAAAAATAAATGATAATTTATTTAAATATATCTTATTGAAAATTGAATATATAAATTTATCTTAAAAGTAAGTTGATATTTAAATAATTAAATAAGTGGACAAAATATAAATATATCATTTTATTTTATATCTTATTTTGAATATACTATTTATAAGGTTGAAAAAATCTCAATAGATGGCCTACAACTAACAATAAAAATCCTAGTTTATGAAAATTTTGCAAATTTTAAAAGTTAAAATTATTGAATAAAGAAATAGAATAATGAATAATTTTACTATATCATGAGCCACTTATAAGGAGGACAATGAGTATCCATGAGAAATGGGACATATCTCACACATCCCGTCACTATTTAGAATTTTGCCTCTCATCCTTATCCCCATCTAATTATGGGTCCCTATTTCCCATTTCCCGTAAGAATTTTGAATCCCTATAATATTCAAGGGTTTATTAACAAATTTCAAAAAGAGAAGAACTTTAAAAATATTTTATAATTTGAAAAATAAATATCCATAATAATAAATACTATTAATGAAATATAATCTAAATTAAAATTAAAATTCTTACATAATGCAAATGCAATAAAAATAATGAAAAAAATGAAGGTGTGCTATCACTGTCGCTATCCTGTTTAATAAACGGGGACTTAGCACCATTGATCGTCCCTATGAAAATAAAATATATCTCAACTCCCTTTTCTATTATGGATAATTCCCGCATGTACCAACTTTCAATTTTTTTTATCATTCCTGGCCATTTATCTTTTCAGTAAATTAAAATATTTAATTTATAAAAATATAAAAATATATTTTATAATTAAAAAATAATGAATAAATTTAATTTATACAATTTCAATTACACGTCTTTTCCTTGTACATTCTTTTGATAAATTAAAATATCAATTTTAAAACATATGTTATAATTAATGTATAATAATTAGTAAGAAAAATATATAATTCTAATTTATATAATCTCAATTATTAGAGTAGTATATCAATTATAATATTATTTTGAATAAAAAAGTAATATAATTATTTAATTTTTAAAATTAATAAATATTTAGTACCGTTATCAAAGAAGTGTAAATTATGAAATTAATTTTTTTAAATATTTTAGTGTTGAAAAATTAAAGGTATTTTTTTTTCAAAAAAATTAGTATGAAAAAATTATGGAATTAATAACGAAATATGCAAGTTGTAAAAAATTAAATAAAATATAGTGATATGGGTAGATATATAATTTTTTTATTATGATTTTCAAAAGTACTAAATTTGAAGTTAGAAAGTTTCCCCTAATCTCATCCTCATTTAGAATTTTGCCTCCATTCTCATCCACATCCTTGTCATGTGTCTCTATTCCTCATTCCATGTGAAAATTTGAATCCCTATTGATATTATGGGTTTATTAAAAAAATTATAAAATACTTTGAACTTTAAAGTATAAATATCCATAATAACAAATACTACTAATGCAACATAAATATAATAGCTTTATTATCATTAATACTATAATTATATATATAATTTTTATGGTATAATATATTGAATTATGATTTTGTTTATGTTATTTTTTATTTTTTATATTACTTTGTTAATGGTAGAAAGATAATTATTGAAAAAAATAATTGATAATTAGAAGGTAAATTAAATTAAAAAACTTACTTTAAGTATTAAAATTATAAAATGATGGGGTATAATTTTTCTATGAATAATGCATAGAAAATTTTTTATGTAATGAGTCTTAGATATTAGTATTATATCAATTGTTATTATATTTGATTAAAAATAAATTATCATATTTATATTAGAATGAGTCTTAAATATTTGATTAAGAATAAATTTGGTAGAAATTGAATTTTGAATTATTATCATATCAAAATCAATGAATTAGTAATTCGACCTGCCCCTTTTTTTAGAAAAAAATACTAATTTTAAAGCTTATTTGTTTTAGAAATATTTCCTTTATAAACCTTCATAATGTGATGCTATTAATAGTTTTTAATTTAATTGTAAGTTGTAATTATATTGACATGAGTTCTTTCTTAGTGCAAATTGTAATTTTTAATAATTATAATATTCGATTCTTTAATGATTGTATTATTTGATTTTATTTCATATAAAAATAATTAATAAGTAAATTGTAAACTAAGTTTAAGAAAGGTGGGGCCTAAATCACCATATGAATGACACGTGTAATAGTTTCCATGAAATGAGTCTGAAATATAAGTGCAATAGATTTATAATATATAATTATAATAATAATAATAATAATAATATAATTTGCATATAATATTGTGTATATTTTTCAATTGATATATATATTATTGTATAAATGAATGTCTTACTCCACAAAAAAAGAGAGTAAAAGACTGGGTTTGTTATTTTTATAGATATGCAAGTCACAGAGGACGCCTTGTATTTTTAGAGGTGGCTATTTACTTTGTTTAATTTTAGAAATGACAAATGCTTGTTTCATTTCAATCCGAAATAGATTAATAGAAAAAAAAATGCTCCTTTGTAAAATTCTAAGAAAAATTCATCTCGTTTCTATGATCAGCCTAACGAAATCCTTCATTAAGTATCAGGCAAAGTAGAATAGATAATCACGAATTGGTTCACTACCTTTTATTTTAGCCAAATGAATCCGTTTGTCAGTTTGTCAAACTTGTTAATTTTTAGTAGTGTAATCCAAATGCAATTAACAAATTTTTACTTTACACCTAAATCAGTGATTAAATATATATAGGGATTCAATGAGCAATAGTAGTGACTATGTCTTACTTTATCTGATGTTATGGTTACATGACAGATCAATGATTCTTATTGATATAACCAAATCAAATATGATAACAAAGGATAAAAAATAAAATAAAAAAATTTGCCCCTAAAAGATCCTACGCGCTATAATCGCATGACAAAAAGGAGACCTTTTTGTTGATTTGATCAAGGTATTTCCCTTTTTTTTTATATCACACAATTTTTTGTTCTAATGGAGAATTTTTTATTGATCTGATTAAGGTATTCCCTTTTTTTTTATATCATAAGATTTTTTGTTATAATGGCCCCATTAATATTTTAATAACTTTAATACATTTATATCTAATCCATTTTTCAATAATTTTTAATTCTATATTTGCTTTCCATTCTTAATGATTCTTAATTTTAATTGTAAATCGTAATTTTAATGATTTATAATCTCATGAATATATCTTAATGAGTCTAATTTTATTGATTCATGTAATCTTTAATGATAGTATATTTGATTTTATTAATAATTAATAATTTAATAGTAAATTAAGTAAAAAAATCTGTAGACATAAATGTTTAAAAAAGTAGGTCCTAAATTACTATATGAATGACATATGTACCCTAAAGCTCTGTATGAAAGACACTTGTAATACTTTTCATGAAATGACTTTCAAATATTATAACAATAGATGAGTTTTATTTTGATACACAATTTTACGCTCTTCCAGAAAAATTAAAACACTTTTCGCTCTTTCTTTGTTATTTTTCTGGGTACTTCTGAAACTTTTTGCTCTTTCTATTTACACAGTTCCACGCGCTTGTATGTTTGTCAGTTTCAATAATATTTTGGGATTTTTTAAATATTTTTATAAAATTTAAAAATATTGATACATTTTGTTATTTATGATTAAGATTGTATAATGTGTCCTGCTAACTCAATTTATTAAAATTTGGAAAATTAAATATTTAATATATTGAAGGAAAGATCTAATGTTTTTAATCTAATTGATAATATTGATGAAAATAATATATTAATAGAGTAGATGTGAACAAGGTCAAATTTATTTATTTGTATAATTTTGTACTATTATTGACTAAGATTATTGATATATTATTTTCTGGGTCTACGTACTGTGGATTATTTTTTTGAAAGATAAACTGAAAGAGATAGAATTTTATCCTTATAGTGTCAATAATGACCTTGAATTTGTTGTGAAATAACAGTATATACGTTACTGATTTATGTATATATGCGTTGCTATGCATGATGCAACAGATCTGGGAGTCATAATAATGCATTATTATGGTGATTTACTTCGCAGACATACCAACGACGAAGGATACACTCCTCTCAAAGCCCTCGCCGATATGCCATCGGCCTTCAAAAGTGGAAGGGAGCTTTCTGGGTGGAAGTTAATCGTGTGTCAATGTAAGTTATTACTGCATATTTATATGGGACGAAAAGGCAACATAATTAAAGCGCATGTTTGGAAAGTTCAAGAAACCTTTTTTATTTTTTAAGAAAAATAATCTTATTTGGATATTTGAGGCCAATAATTTAACCTGTTTGGGTTTTTTGAGCATTCTACTAAACAAGCTGACTTTTTAGTATGCAAATTACCTAACTACCCACCAATGGGCACATTATTTTTCTTGAATTTCAATAATTATTTGATAGGAAATAACAATGTTATTTTGATATTTAAAAAGTGAACGTTATTTGACTTCTACTTTACCATCACTAGATGAATTTATTGAATTGAGTGAGTGAATACCATAAGTTTATCTAATCATAGTAAAATAGATTTCACAAAAAAGTAATTATTTTTCATCAATTAAAACAAAACATATTAACTCATTATAAAAATCACTTTCCAGTTACAGTATTAAAACATAATTTGGATCCCAAATAATCAATTATATATAAAAAATAATTATACAAATAAATATTGATTATTGAAATAATCATAATCTTGCAGATTTTCCATGTATGCACGCTTGCTCAAAAAAAATTTGTACTCTAGTCAAACAACCATGCACGCATACTGTCTCAATTTTCAATTACAATACCATGTACGCTACTGCAATTTTTAATCACATTACCCTAATTTTAATTTACATACTTAAATGTTAAGAAATTTATGATGAATATAATATATGATAAAATACTATAATATTGTGTCATCTATATAATCAATCTCACTTAGTGAGATAGAGTTTACTTCTTGTTAAAATTATTATGACAACTACATTGATGAAACATATCAGTGATGAGATATTACAGAAAAAGTTTAGGAACAATTATAGCAACGTTGCCTTTCCATTGTTTACGAGGTATAAAGCGTTTAAATTTAAAAAATATGGACATTCTGGGTAAGTCATTCTAAGCCATAAACCTTCAAAACACAAGGCCCCATGTGAATTTATATATCTTCTTGTTAATCATTTTTCTCTTTCCAAAGGGACACTCGTAGAACCAGTGGTTCCTGAAAATGCAATGAACTGGCTTTTCAGAACGGCAGATCGTCCAAAAATGCATTTCCCAATGAACTCCGCAACGTTACGTAACTTCTTCAAATTGTTGTCAAGTGTAATAAAATGATACTGCAGAGCATCAAAATAAATATGATAAAAGTTAATTAGATCTACTCATTTATGAAGCGTAATAATAAATATGTTCAAAATCAACAACACCAAAATTTATTGTGGACAAGCTCCAAATACTAAGAAAAAAAATCATGTGATAAATTCAATAAAATATTTCACTATATTCATTATAATTATAAGATCATATAATTTCTATACCCTTACACTCTAAGGGTAAGTGAGAATCTTCCTATTCAATTATTAAAATTTGTAGTGATTGCAGCAGCAAAGATCATGCGACTTTTTTAAATAAATATGTAAGTATTAATTGTTATTGATTAATTTTTATTTTGATCATACATTTATTAGTTCCTCTGTCATTGAATAATTGTTCATTTCAAAAAAATTTCTTTATCTAAAAAATAATTATTCATTTAAAAAATCTAGGTTGTGTTAATAATCATTTGTTTCCAATAATACTCTTGTTAAATACTATCGACTCATTTAGTAGATGGGGAGATAAAAAGTTGGAATATTGAAAAGAAAAAGAGCAATTTAGTTTTTGATTCTTAACTTTTGTTAATATTGATTTTTTTAAATCATTTTCTTAATTCCTGTGAGCAATTAAAATTAGATAATTATTCAAAGATAAATGCACTATTATAGAGTCAAGATTTGCTCAATCTCACTCTCATAGTAAATCACTCCTCTCATATGACACGTCCCATATTATACACACACATACACATATTTATTAAGCTTATAATCTTATTTAAAATTTAGGGGCTGCTTGTTTTCAGTTTTCAGTTTTTCAGAATTTATAAAGAAAAAATTTAAAAAACTGAAAACTAGAATTTGTGGGGTTGTTTGCTTTCAGTTTCCAGTTTTCATTTTTATTTTTCTAGTTTTTCAAAATTTGTGAAGGAAAAACTGAAAACTAAAATTTGTAGGTCTTAAAATTTTCATTTTTTTTCCTTCAAAACTTTTGAAAAATGGAAAAACTAAAAATAAAAACTGAAAACTGAAAGCAAACAGTTTTTCAGTTTTTAGGAAATTGTGAAGGAAAAACTGAAAATTCTGAAAGCTTCAAATTATAGTTTTCAGTTTTTTCAGTTTTTCCTTTACAAAATCTAAAAAATTAAAAAAACTAAAAATAAAAATTAAAAATTAAAAACTGAAAATAAATAACCCGTTAATAATGCATCCATTGGTTCATTATGGTATTCTTTCTAGTGGTCTCTTCTAGCAGGATGATTACCATCAATCAGCACTAGCTAGAGCCCGTTTGCAGCGAAACGCTCAGAAAAAAATAGTAGTTTTAATCGAGTCGCTCTTTTAAATTTTTACGTCCAACGTCATTCCATCATTCTGGCATCGACTATTGTTTTTCTGCGATTTCATTCGTCTAACAATGAAGTGCCAATAATATATACGAACAACAACTAAACAGAAAATTATATATAATCAATGTTTTTAAACTAATGACAATAGTTAGATGGAAAATTATATATGATTTAATTTCAATGCCCTAACATTGTCATGCAATCAAATAATCCGATTTACATAATTTTTAAAGTAATATAATAGGGGCGAAACTTAAACATATTTGTTGATATAACATAATATGATTGGATGACACTGTAAAATAATTTTACACTAAAAGTATATCAAAAACTCAAATATATAAACGTGGAATATGTAAACTGGGGCCGCTGTTTAAGTTGGAGAAGCCAATTCCAAACAGTGTTGTGATGGCTTACAACAACTTGTGATTTTATTTTTCCTATTTAGTGTGTATATAGCACCCGCAAGTCTTAATAAACGTGTGTGTTCTGAATGTTGGAATTGATCCAAATTTCTAATTGAATATTGCTATTGATAGTTTTCGATTTTAAAAGTATTTGGAAGGATTTGAAAAAGATTTGAAAAAAAAATATGAGAAATCTTTTTAGATTTGAAAAATCTATTAGGATTTGAAAATTTATTAGGGTTTTATCTAGAATTGAAAATTATTAATTATTATGATTGATATCGAATTTAATGAGTATATAAACAATTATAAATAATAATTTTGAGAAGGATTTAGATACATGAGGAAAATATAATTGAGAGATTAAAAATTGAGAGGGGAAAGGAATAGGGTGATATATGATGAGGATGACATAGGTGATGAAAAGGAAATTTAAGAAGACATATATGTGATGCTTCCCTATTGATAGATGGTTTGTAACTTTTGCCTAAAAAATTATCGTGATGGAAGATTTGCAATTTTCACTAGAAAAGTTGTCTTGATAAAGGGCTTGCAGGTTTTGCCATAAAAATTGTTTTGACGGAGGTTTGTAGTTTTTGTTAGAAAAGTTATATTAATGATATTTTGTTTCATGAGTAGCAGTATTGCAAGTGAGGATAGTTTGTGTCAAAAAATTTTTTTTTGACAATATGGTTAGTTAGGCGGCATGGGCCATATATATTTCTAAAGCTTCATTTGGGTGGTCAATTTCATTCAAAGAAGAATTGCCCAAAATAAACAGGTGAAATATTTCGCTTGTGAAACGCATTAGTCAAAAGAAAAATACACAGGAAATTACCTCTCTCTCTATCTCTCTCTTTGTTACCCCCAGAATTTCTCGGTCACACCTCAAAGAAAGAAAGAAAGAGAGAGAGAAAGAGATAGTGCATGAATGATCACCATATTTTTAACATTATCATGAACGTGCTTTTCATTCATGTTCATTAGGGGGGATATTTTCTATTTTTTGCAAATAGGAAAAGTATTTCCACGTACGCATTACGTAGAGCCAAACATTTGGTTGGTGCAAATCCACTAAAATATTTGTGATTTAATAAAAGAACAAAAATGATTTAGGGCACGATATGAATTAGGTACAAGTTAATGTTCATTTTAAATCTTAATTTTATACTTATAAATTATTTGTCTTTAATTTTTATAATGAGTCAAATTAATTACTAATATTATAAAATATAAGTCATGTTAGTTCTCCAGCCTATTTTTATTTTACATTTCATTAATTAAATGATAATATGTAATGTTAAGTGATATTTTGACATACCTTACATTTCATTAAGTTTAAAATAGTTTATTTTGATTTCTAAGATTATACAAAATAATTTATTTAATTCCTTTTTTAACTTATAAAATGACTCATTTTGTGCAATGTTATACACAAAAATAAGTCATTTTAAACTTTACTATATTTTAGATGATACAGGTGTGTTAATGTATCACTTAACATTGCACTTTATTATTTAATTGATAAAATATTAAATAAAAATGGAATGAGGATTAATTTGACTCATATTTTATAATATCAAAAATTAATTTAATTCATTTTAAAAATTAAAAACAAAAATAACTCATATATATATATATATATATAAAGTCAAAATTAACATAAACATTAAGTCAATTTGCTATTGACTATTGTGCGTGATCTTCGCCACACGGACAAAATCAATATTTGTTTTTATTTTTATTTTTATTTTATTTTGTTTGATTATATTGCATCAAATTATGCCACCTCTCGTGATTTAGGTTTAAAGTCAGTGGTGCTATCCAGTAGCACTCTTTTTTTACATGTTGTGTTAGAATATTTAAACAATTCCATGATATTAAATTATTGCATGAATACGAACCAAGTTGTTGCATCATGTGATGACAAGTAGAAACTAATGGAGCAATACAGCTGTAGCTGAGGAACTGAGTATCAGTTCAGTTCTCTGTATTGGTATTATTTCAGTCACTATCTTGGTGGAAGAATTGATAAATTGACAGAGAATGAATGAAAGAAATTAATGAACAACACAGTAGTATGGGAGTATGGGATAAAAGCAAACAGAGAGAAAGAGAAAAAGAAGCCAGCAGAAGGAGAGAAGGATTCAATAGGGAGAGATTAGAGAGAATTCCCAATTTCCCATAGTTTCGTTTTCCTTTTTTGTTTAAAAATCGCAACACTTTCCACGCCACCCCTGTGGCCCCTTTCTTCCTTTTGTGTATTTTGAGCCTTCTAATGATTTGGGCTGTCACTGATGGGCCCAAACCTAAATCATACTGAGCACGAAGTGATTGAAAATATCCCTAGGTCCATGACCAAAAATAAATTCATCTCTCTAGGTCTTGACCCAAAAACAAAATATCTCTCGGTGAAATTCATTCCAATAATATTAATTTTGCCATTTAGTTCCTGATAAATAAATAAATAAATAAATTATGTGATTTAAATTGTAGTTTCCGGAGAGCTTATTAAAACCTCATAGTTTTTATTTGACAAATTGAACATTCAAATGTATTTCAGGTGTTTTGAGCCAAATCACATAGAAAACATATCACGATACATTCAAATATGAATTTGAAAACAAATGTCTCCCAACAAGAAAAAATAAGTGGGCACTAGGTTACTGAATGCATTAAACTTTCACAAATTTCACAATGATAATCATCCATGAGAAAAGGCAAACAGCGACAGGTACTTTGTATTTAATTTTTTTTTTTTCAATATAAAGGAATCAGGTAAATGAAAATCCATCCTAGGACTTGGTCTGGTCATATTACTTGGCACTAGATATGAGATTTAAACATTAAAAAATGAATATTCATTAAGACATCCATTTTATCACCTTTTGATGGTGGTAATATTTTCCACTTTTCCGACAATTTCAAGAGTAATAAAGTGAATGTTCCATTAATAGAGCATCCATTTTTGGACATTTAAACAGCTCTATTCTACTCGCCACAATCTTCTCTCTGGCCCATAGAAGAATTGTCACAAGCTATAAGAACCTATGGTGCATGGTACAAGACTCACCTTGCATGGACCATGAATCACGAGAAGATTGCAGATTCTAGCAATTCTGCTTCCGTTTGTCAATAATCAACTACATTCCATTCCTCCTTTGGTTCTTCCTGATTTGTTTCCGAAACGGTTCAAAGATCTCCACCTAAATTCAAATTCAAAGGGTTCCCCTCAATCTTATCGTTGTTGTCCGGGACAACTGTCACCACCGCCATTGACAGGTGGTGCTTGAAAACAGCAAGCTCTCAAACTCTACAAGGTACCAATGGTCTTGTTTGTATCTACACTCTTCTCTTGACTGGCAAAGACAGATCAATCTCAACACAAACCCTAGCATATATAAATGCCTCTTTCCAACTCCCCAGTCGTGAGATCAATCTTAACCTACTTATATCAATGGCCTTCGCAATCACTCTCAGCATTCTTTCATCATAATATAACAAATTGAGAGGCGATAATATATCCCAGACAGTAGTATTGTCAAAACAAGGGGTCACTTGTGTTGAAGAGATCAGTCCACTGCTTTACAGCAAGGTAGTGACCTTGTATCATTCTAGGGCCACCCTCCATAACCTGAGCAATATAATGTCCTTGGTCAAATCAAATTTCACCACCCCCTGATTCTCGTCCGCCCTATCCACTTTCTCCTGAACATCCCTCCCCTCACCCCTTCCGAGTCACCCCTGACAATCCCCTCACCAAACCCCTAAGACATCGAGAAGCCCTGCCCACTCCCACCGCCACTTGCACTCCCTCCTCTCCTCATTTGTTTCCTTTTATTCTGAGTCCTTTCGCTCTTGTTAACTAAATAAGTTTAAATAAAACTAAGAACAAAAACAAGATAAAAATCAAGTCAAGAGAAAATAAGCTCCAAGTTCTAAAACGTCAGAGGATCAAGATGGTACGATCTTTCTTATTCTTTTATGAATGTATAAAACACTTAAGTTGGATGTTTTAGGTTAATGAAACGATTTTAGTAATTTAATTGACCTCAATTCCTCTGGTGAATCAATTCTTCTATTTGTGTTAAAAGTCAAAACATGTTGAATCCTTAACTGTACGTATTTTAACATAAACAAGAATGAAGCACAAAATTCAATCCACAAATTACACAATTCAAGATAAATTTCTAAATCTTAAAATTCACGAGGTTTATCTCTAGAGTTAGTACATATACAAATTTTTCAAATACTGCAAAAACCCTAAATCAAACCATGAACAACAATCCATAATTTTGCTTAGAAAAATGAAAGAAAACCTTTAATTTAATCCAAAAAATTCAATGCCATCACAATTACCATCTCAGACCATTTCCCTGACCCATAGCCAAAGAGTCTAGTTACCCATGAGAAAGAGAGAAGAAAAGCATAAAAGAGAAGCAGAGCTGTAGAAGACATGAAACGCAATTTCTTTTACGTAGCGATAGAATCTTCAATATCTTCTTCTCTAACCGTTCTTTCGCTGCCAAACAGCTCCAAAATTGAATCTCTATCTATCCTCTCAAGTCTACTTTCAAACCCTTTTAAAATCCGTTTCGAGTTTAAAGCGCAACGGGAAAAAAACACACACACAACAGCCTGCGATCCCAGTGTTTCAGGCAGTGACTGTCAAATGTGTGAAAATTTTGTCGCCGAGGATCACTCGAGCGGCCACATTCAAGCGTTTGAGCGCTGGCTATCCAACAATTGCATACCAAACTCCTCTTCTCAACTTCTTATGCCTAAAACCATAATTAAAACCCAATACTAAAGTCAAAACATTCCTAAAAACAACTAGAAAATTAATAAACTTTAAACTTCAAGGAATCAAACACGTAGCAAAGGTTCAATTTAAAGGAATTTGGATGGCTTTGCATTCTAGATATCATAATTTATTTGATGGAACATCTCAATCCGGCATTGCAATTCCAATAGCAATCCAAAACCTTGACGACTAAACTTTTATGCTTCCCCGCATGTTATCGATATTGATTAGCTTGGCAAAAGCAGCATTAATTAATTTATTAGTTATATTTTCTACTCATTTTTTTTCAAAATAATTGTCTTTGTAATAAAAAAAATGTTGCACATTATTTTTCGTTTTAAAATTTCAACGCAAAATTAATTATTTTATATTGGGTTTTATCTAATATTCTTATAAAATTCAAGAGTACTAGTATTTATAGTTATTTATGACTAATATATCATATGTCCCACTAACTCAATTTATTACAATATAGAAAAAGAAATATTCAATTACAATTATTGAAAAAAAAAGGATACTAATACCTATACTAACGTGATATCAAAGTAAAAATCTTATTTTATTCCAATTTCATCATATCTTCATTAAGTGTAATTTTTTTTTTCTCTTTCTGTTATCTCCTTCGTTGGCATTATCATAATTTTTCATTATTTTTTTTGTTAGTCGAAGTGTAATTTGGTCTTTGATAATTTCTTTCCCTAAAAATTAAGAACTGCAAAATTAGGTAGCGTTTGATTAGTGACATAGAGACAAAAATACAGAGACACTTAAGACAAAAACCTGTTTGGTGGTGGAGATAAGAATAGGGAATAAAAAAACATATATCCAAAATCCGGGGGCAGGATAAGGAGACAAATTTTTTTTTTTTCAATAATACCCCTATACTTATTTAATATTTATGTCTCGATCTCCACTGTCTCCATTGTCTTTGTATTTTTGTCTCTGCCCCTGCCAAACGCCACCTTATATATATGGATGCCAAAAATTTAAAGAAGAAATATTTTAAACGGAGGTAATAACTAATTTTTGAGTAAACACCCAAATTGGTTCCTGATAATTTCTCTGATGGACAAATTGATCCATAACAATTGTAAACACCCAAATTAGTCCCTCACAATTGTAAAAAATAGAACACTGTAAGTCCCTAACCGGCCTGCCAAAGTTTGGCCGGAAGGCAAAGATGAAAAAAGAGCTTGGCTGGGAGAAGGTAAAGCTCGTTTGAGAGGAAATATATCTCGGCCAGGAGGAGGTGGAGCTTCTGTGAGAGGAAATATAGTTCAACTGACATGTAGCTGAGCTTCGTCACATGCCCGTCAATCTCGGCCACCTGTCTGTCGAGTTCCGCTTAGCCCTGGTCGAGCTTTATTTCCTCTCAGACGAGCTCTTTTTTTTATTTGTCTCCCAACTGAGCCTTGATAGGCTGGTCAGGGGTCTATAGTGTCCTAATTTTAAAATTGTGAGGGACCAATTTAAGTGTATACAATTGTTATGAATTATTTTGTCCATAAAAGAAATTGTTAGGAACCAATTTAGTTGTTTACTCCTAATTTTTTAAATTTTACAAATGAAGATGAAACGCGGTCATGTAAAAACTAACAAAAACAAAAAGATTATGCAAAAAGAAAAATCTAATATTATTCAATATACTGCAATTTCAGGAATAACATAACATACGAGAAACGTTAGATAATTAGAAAGTTTACGAAAATTTTGCTGTCAAATTAATGTGACATGATTATTGGTCTTTGGATAAATAAGTAAAATTTAACAACTAGTGTTATTTCTGTAAACCATTTTGAAAGTATTAGAATTAAGTTATATCAGTGTAATTTTAATAAGATATTACATTGTTGAATAACTTTTTTTGGTGTAATTTTTTATAATACCTATCATTGAATTATAAGCTCATATCATATAGATCATATTTGTAAAATTTCAAATTAATCTAAATTTATTTGCTGTAATTTTATATATATTTAAATTAACGTAATATGCAAGCTTAAAATGAACAAGATTAAGAGTTAGATGATTACATTGCTATTGATGTTTGACTTTTATAAAATTTGATACAAATAATTTTTATAATAGATAATTATAATTTAATAGTTGAACCTATAAAAAAATTATTGCATAAAAAGTTATAAATGATGTAACTTTAAGCTATTGTTACACTGTTAAATAGCTTTTTATTGGATTAATTTTTAACAAAACCCACTGTTAAATTAGAAGTCTATGTCATAAGATCATGCCTACAAAACTTCAAGTTAATCTAAAATCATTTGCCATAAGTTTTATATATATCAAAATTAACGTAATATACAAGCTTAAAATGAACAACAATAAGAGCTTTTTGATTATATTGTTGTTAATACTCAATTTTTATGAAATTTGACACAAATAATATTTATGATAGGTAATTGTAACGCAACAGTTGGATCGGTAAAAAAATTATTTTATAAAAAGTTATTAAGGGTATAACTTTATTTAAAATTACACTAGTGTAATTTGATTCTAACTATATATATGAATTAATTATTATACACTAACAGTGTAAAGTATCTTTAAGCCGCTAACAATAAAATATTAATAAGTTATCCATTTTATGCAATTTTTCAAAATTCGAATTAGACATGATATGATAATAGATCATATCATAGTTTTCTTTATTATTTATGTACAAACACATTTGTGATTGTATAGTCCAATGTTATCATACTCAACTTAATTAGCTCGGCCAATTTGATCATTGAATCAATCACTTGCCCGATCTAATTTTCTTTTTAGATCGATTGGCTCTGCAATTAACCTGGTCAAACTCAAGTCCAAATGATTGGTTTTGATGCGAATTGGAATTGGGTTTGAACCTGTTTGAGGGTATGTGGTCCTCTAGTCTACTTTCAACAATGCAACTTGCTCTGTTATACATGTAAAAAATAATTTATATTTTCTATTTGAATTAAAATATAATTTAATATATTTATTTAATTAAATCTGATTTAACTGATTAATAACCCCCTAATTGAATCAGTAATCTAGTATTTTGGCCGAATTGATTATTAGTCCAAGTTCAATAAATTTGGTGAAACGTTTTTCATAACAGATCCAAAGTAGCCCGGGTCTCGTTGGATAGCTTTTCATGATGGAGCAAGGAATAATTCTTTCCTCCATTTTGTGTGTGCTGTGCTGTAGTTATCCTTTTGATTTCCTGTATAGCTATAAAGTAAAGCTGAAAAAAGAAACAAAGAAAAAGAAGAGGCAGAACTAAAAGAGTACTGCCTTAATTCATCCTGCCTTTTTAAAAAGAACTCTAACGAAAACCAGTTGAAACACGATGATATATTTAGGCTTCAACAGCCAAAAATCTTGTGGTATAAGAATTTTAAAAATATCTAACCACAGCAGCACTAACGATCGAATTAACGCGAGAATAACCTTAGCTACAGGACTATTCTTATTGATGTTAATTTTTTAAAAGTTTTAGATAAACAATATTATGATACATAATTGCAATTCAATATTACGTTGGATTCAAAACATTATTTTTTTTATAGATGGTTATTGTTTTTTTTCGATAATTAAATCTGCTAAGAGAGAAGCAAGAATAACATCAATTAGTTCAAAAGCGGCACAACAAAAATTGCAACAATGGTTGAAAGAAAAACACTACATGATAACAAAAATATGATGTTAGCATCAAAATATTAAAAACTAAAAACATAGCCAAGAGTAAATCACAAAAAAAAAAAAGAGATGCGAAGCACACAATCAAACCCAAAGCTGTCAAGTGGAGGCGGGATCGTGGAATGAGCCCTCTCCGCCAACACGTACAGGCTTCACCATCTTTATGATCGGATTTTTGGTCCGAATATTATCAATTTGACATCAAGTTGATTGTGATAAAATTTTCAAAATCAATTTACTGCTAATATTTTAGTTTCGACATCAATTTAATTAGCCCTGATTTTTTTTACAGCATCAATTATTAAGGTCCTGCATTGCCTAGAGATAAGACGTAGATAACGTTTATAAGTCTTGGACAATATTTACCTTTTGAACTAGATTTTGGGGTTGAGTTAGGTTTATTCAATTCTAAGATAGTATCAAGTTTTATCCTATAGTTGTTATTGAACCACCTGCATATGTTCGGTCAATAATTTACATGAGAGAATTTTGAGAATTGATGTCCAATTTAAACATATACTTTATTGAACCACCTGCATATACATTAGATGAAATGGTGATCTCTCACGTGCACTTATTATTGTTTTTGTCTTCGTTTTTAATTCGGTACGCAGCACTGAAAGGGGAGAAAAGGCTACTGCCTAATAATGACAACGGAAGAAGATAATAAAAGGAACAAAATCTACATGGCATGTTACAGAGAATCGAAACAAATTAGCAACGTACGTGACGTTTTATTTTTTACCCAAAATCAATCTAAATCTCATCTTCAAACCGTCTTCAATGTCGTCATTTTGGATTTGATTCAAGGGTGATTAACCAACTACTTTATACTTTATCAATTTTTTCACGTTGGAGAAGCCAAGTCTCTGTTTCATTCTTTTCTTGTCATGTAGATAAAGTGATTACATGGGATGTTGAAGCATAATTTTCGATGGACTCTTAATTGGCTCTCCCTCTCTATATACACACATATACGTACGTATCTTCAGCTAAGTAGCATACATACTATAAATCCGTGTCATACTATATGCACCATTGCTGAGAATCGAACCTTACCCGCATTCCATTATTGGTTTCTTGTATAGCAATAAAACAAAAAAGAAACAAAGAAAAAGAAAAGGTAGACCTCAGAGTACGGCTTTAATTCATCCTGCCTTCTTAAAAAGAATTGAAGAAAACGACTTGACACACGATGGTATATAAAGGCTTCAAGCCTTCAAGAACCAAAAATCTTGTGGTACAAGAATTTTAAAAATATCTAACCACAGCGCCGCTAATGATCGAATGAGCACGAGAAAGTCAAATCTAGTGATGAGAAATGTTATTTGTACAATAAAATCCTACAATAACTTTATACTTCTAGTGAATAGAGAGGCACATGAAGACAAAATAAATGTGAGACCTAATGAATGAAACAACTCTTGCCCTTCTCCATTATAAAATAAGGAGTAAAGTTGTTGTAGGATTTTACTGTACATGTAACATTTCTCTCCTGTGATTTCACTTCTTGCTTCATTCTTTCCTTGCCATGTGGATAAAGTGATCACATGGGATGTTGAAGCGTAATTTTCGATCAATTCTTGTATGAGCACCAGTTTACAATGTTATTCTTGCATACACTCACAATAAAAGTGAGTTCATTAATTTTATATAAAATACATCCTCTTATTGTGAGTCCCGGTAACTTTATTCTAAGTATGTGTGAGAATGAGGTGACAAACTTGTGTTTATACCAGAATCTCTTTAATTGATTAGCCCTCCTCCCTCTCTCTATATATACACCTCTATAAGTGTCTTCAATTAATAGCTTACACACTATACAAATATATTAATTGGGCATGCACAATTAATATAATAATATACAACCACGTTTCCAAGTCTTCAATTTCCCAGTTTGACGAAGATGCCAGAAATTACTATTGTTACTGTTAGTAACGAGGAGCCAGTGTCACCTACAGTGAAAACCAAGCTAGCCAAGTGCATATCGAAAAATGACTGGGGAACGGTTGTGACGACCTACGAGGAGTGCCGAGAGGCACAAACCGCAAAGATCGACGATTCTTTGGGCACTGCCTTGCACGTGGCCGTTAAGTTGAACGACGAACAAGTTGTTAAAGATCTTGTGAGTGCAATAATAAGGATGCGGAGCCCAAATCAAACGATTCCTCTGGAGATTGGGAATGAACTCGGGAACACACCCCTTAATGAGTGTCAATAAGATTAACCTTGAATTTATTGTGAAACAACAGTATATACTCTTAACATATATACATTACTGATTTATGTATATTACATTGTTATGTATGATGCAACAGATCTGGCTGTCATAATAATGCATTATTATGGTGATTTACTTCGCACACATGCCAACGACGAAGGATACACTCCTCTCAAAGCCCTCGCCGATAAGCCATCGGCCTTCAAAAGTGGAAGCGGACTTTCTGGGTGGAAGTTAGTCCTCTATCACTGTAAGTTATTACCATATGGGACGAAGAGGCAACATAATTAAAGTGCATGTTTGGACAGTTCAAGAAACCTTTTTTATTTTTTAAGAAAAATAATCTTATTTGGATATTTGAGACCAATAATTTAAGCTGTTTGGGTTTTTTGAGCATTCCACTAAAAAGCCGACTTTTTAGTATGCAAATTACCTAACTACCCACCAATATGCACATTATTTTTCTTGCATTTCAATAATTATTTCATAGAGAGCAACAAATTTTGACATTTAAAAAAGTGGGATTTGGATCCTTAAAGTGAGAATCTCATAAAGTGAGAATCTCACTTTAGAGGATAAAGTGAAGGGATTTTACCATTAGATTAATAAAGTAAAGAGGACTCCACTTTTAATTTTATTAATCCAATGATGAAATTCCTCACTTTACCTTCTATCACTTTAGAAAATTCTTACTCTTAAAAGTGAATGTCTCATTTAACTTCTACTTTACCATCATTAAATGAACTTATTAAATTGAATGAGTGGGGATTACAAGCTTATCTAATGTTAGTAAAGTAGATATCACAAAAAAAAGTGATTTTTTTCAATCAATTCAAGCAAAACATATTAACTTATTACAAAATCACTTTTCAGTTAGAGTATTCAAACATAATTTGGTTCTAACACAATCAATTATATATAAAAATAATTATACAAATAAATAATGGTTAGTGAAATAATCATAATCTTGCAGATTTCCCATGTATGCTAGCTCAAAGAACAAAATTTCGTACTCTAATAATCAAACAACTATGCACGCATACTGTCTCAATTTTTAATTACACTACCATGCACGCTACTGCACTTTTTAATCCTCATTACCCTAATTTTAATTTACAAACTTAAATGTTAAGAAATTTAACATGAATATGATATATGATAGAATACTACAATATCATTTGATCTATATAGTTAACCTCACTTAGCGAGATAAGGTTTACTTGTTGAAAGTACTATGACAGCTACATTGATGATAAATGTCAGTGATGAGATATTACAATAACTATTTCGGAACAATTATAGCAAACATTGCCTTTCCATTGTTTACCAGGTATAAAGCGTTTAAATTTAAAAATATGGACATTCTAGCTACGTCATTATAAGTCATAAACCTTTAAAACACAAGGACCCCATGTGAAATTATATATCTTCTTGTTAATCAACTTTCTCTTTCCAACGGGACACTCGTAGGACCACTGATTCCTGAAATGCAATGGACTAGCTTTTGAGAACGGCAGTTCCTCCAGAAATGTATTTCCCAATGAACTACGCAACGTTACGTGACTTCTTCAAATTGTTGTCAAGTGTTAGGGTTTCTCTATTTGGTATGCGTGAATCGGATTTCATTCCATTCCGTCCTTTTATTTCACCATTTCGGCTTCTTTGTTCTATTGCTAAGTGTAATTAAATGATACAGCAGAGCATCAAAATAAATATGATAAAAGTTAATTAGATCTACTCATTTATGAAGCATAATAATAAATATGTCCAGAAAAAAAAACCAAAATTTATTGTGGACAAGCTCCAAATATCATCAAAAAAATGTGATATATTCTAGAAAATATTTCACTATATTAATGATAATTATAAAATCATATAATTTCTATACTCTTACACTCAAAAGGTAAATGTATTTTTCATTGAGAATCTTTCTATTCAACTACTAAATTTTGTGGTGATTGCAGTAGCAAAGAGTCACGTGACTTTTGAAATAAATATGTGAATATCAATTATTATTAATTAATTTTTAATTTTGATCATACATTTATTACCCCATTCATAATTGAATAATTGTTCATTTAAAAAAGCTGGGTAGTATTAATCATTTGTTTCCAATAATATACCTATTAAATACTTTGACTCATTTAATAGATGAGGAGAGAGAAAGTTAGAGCATTGAAAAGAAAAGGAACAATTTAGTTCATGATTCTTAACTTTTTGTTAACATTGATTTTTTTTCAATCATTTTCTTAATTCATGTGAACAGTTAAAATTGGATAATTATTTAAAGACAAATATAGTATTATAGAGTCAAGATTTGCCCAATCTCACTTTCATAATAAATCACTTCTATCATGTGATACATCCCATATTACACACACACATATAAAGCTTATGATCTTATAAAAAACTTAAGGTGCATTTGGGTCGGATTCTAGAAGGAAATGATAACTTTTTTGGTTAAAATAAAATTGCTTTTCATTTGTATAAGCTAAAAAGAGTAGCTTCTGAAAAAAATATAAGTTTCATAATCATTTTTTTAATCTGAAACAGACGTATCCTTACTAATATATTTGGATAAAGTATTTTTAAAGAGTAATGTATTTTGGAAAGAATTTTAATTAACTACGTATTAATTTTTTTATTTAATTAGATGCTAACAAAGAAATTTTAACATTTCAAGAACTTTTATGAGATTTTTTAAAACCCCATAATGGTGGATTTCAATTTCTACTTTCATACAGAAAATTCTGAAATCTTTTCCTTTTGTCTACTGATTCCAATTTTTAGACAAATTTATTATCATTCATCACGTACCACCTACTGCCAATAGACAGCCCCTAGCGACCGCCCGGCCATCGGTCCTCTATTGTCTACCACTTGCCCTCAATTATTATTACTGATGTTGTCCAAATAAAATATTTTATAAATAAACCAATATAATTATCTATTAAAATAGAAAAATTTAAAAATATTAGATGCATGCAAACGCACTACAAGGGAAATCATCTGATTGGGTAAATTTAGTACGCACGTCTAGTAATCCTTTGATTTATTCATTTTTAGTCATTAAGGCCATGGACATTTTTGTTAATGGGATTCAATTCATATGTACGTATATGCACATATTATAAGCACCACTCATGATTCTAGTCAAAACTAACTTTTAGAAACTATATTCAATTATTCATAATATTACACATGACAAGTTTTCACCCAAGATGAGAAAAAACACCAAAATAAAACAGAAGGATTCTTTCCAAGGCATACATATACCCTTAGAAACGCACGTTTCATTCCATGATTGCTTTTTTAGCCCATATGTTTTGAAATTTTTGTTAATATTGATAGGGTAAGGATTGTTTTTTCCCCTTCTCATAATCAGGAGAAATCCCAAGAAAAGAAAATAATCTAGGGATAAAGACCTACAAGATATTATATTTTCAAAAGTATTTGATTGACACCAAAATCCACCGCAAACTTACACTATACATTGTATCATCGTTAGATATGATAAGTGCTCTCCCTAATCCTCTTCACTTAGACATTTAATGGATAAATACAGTTTAAGTATGTTATAAGCTTCTGATGTCAACTAAATATTTCTCATTATATTTTAGAGCTTAAATTATATTTCAAAATGTTTACAAGAAGAGCATGTTGTACTATGGAGAATGTTTGCGCTAACAAAATAATCATTAAAGGCGATATAAGTATGTGCATAGGAGTCAAGCTTAATATAGTTCGTATGTTCTTCTCTGCGCAGGACCTCGATTCCCAGCACAAGGCGACTATAAAGATTATACTGCTGGAGTAAGTTTGCCATCAAATTATGGTACCATGCAACAATTTGTCAGCACGACAGTCGGGTGTATTTTTGGCGTTTTCCGAGTTGGTATGTGCTCGATCTCCAGGTTTTATGATCTAATATTGCCACCATCTTAAGATACGTTTGATTTTAGAAAATAATTTATTTAGGTTTTATTTTTTTGTTAATATTTTATTTTAAAATTTACTGAAAAATAATAAAAATTATAATTTTTTTTTATTTCTAGCTTTCATATTTTCTTCATAAGATCTTATAATCACGAACAGATTAAAAACATAAATAGAAACTGAAAATTATTTTTTTAAAATCAAAGACGCCCACATTTCTTCAAAATATATATAACTCATACATATCTACCAGTAATTTATTGATCACCATTGCTTCTGTTTCAACGCATGAATCTAGTCAGCATGTTTGGAAATCAACCAATACAACTTTTTTGAAAAACAAAAAAATTAGTTTTGGATATAAGCGGAAGCTTATTATTTTACAATTAAAATATATTTACGAAACTAATCCTAAATATTAAATATTATATAATATAAACTAATCATTCTATATATTTTTTAGTGATTTAGTATTGTAAAAAAAATTATATAGAATCCAAATAAAACAGATTATTTTAAAATTACCTTTTAACTGAAGTGCTTATACAAATATGTAATTATCAAACAAATTTTAATCTTACAGTTATCTCAAAAACACACTTCTTAGAGGAAGTAACGATGAAAAAGAAGAAAAACCAATGGAGTGGTCAACTCTTGAAGGAACTCATGGAAAAACCTGGTGAAGCATTCTCAGGAACCCAACCTGCTGGCTTGGGCGATGAATCAGAACCGGACATGGATCATCTTTGTTACCAATGCGATCAAGTTTATAACCAACGAAATCAAGGTATGCGTGTGATACTGGGATTTAAAATAGACTTAATTTAGAGGGGGGAAAAAGACGGGACTTTAGTTCTGCCTTAGGTGGACCTCACTTGCAAGATGCACCGCATATTCCTAACATCTAAAGAATACACCATTATATATAATATGTAGCAATAATTTCTAAATTTTATGTATATGATTTGAAATTAAGCAGAATTTTATTCATATAGTTCTGAAATTGAACATAACTCCATGAATTTTGGTCATTTTTAAAATACAGTTAATTAATTACAATTCAATGGTACGCCCAAAATTGAAGGGTTACTACAGTGTACCACAATTAACTGGTGCATCAATAAACCCTAGAATTTTATCCATTAGATAGCAAATTGTATGGTAAACCTTACTTAGTAAGGTGTATTGCAGTATTCACCATGTAATGTAATATTTGGGCCCACAACTTTTCTTTTTTGGGTCAAATTACATTATTGTAAATCCAGATTTCTAAGAAAATTTACATTCCCTTAGTGGTGATGTGAATTGCTCTCATGATATCTCTACGTAGATTACCACCCAAATGATAATCCTAGATTATTTTTATTATAAAAAATGATTGTTATTACTTATTTATTATTATTCATCTTAATATTGATTATTTATTACTAGTGAATTGATAGGCATGTAAAGTTCCCATCAATCCGTTTTTTCAAAATAAAAAAAACTTAAATTTAAAATATGAATTCAAATATAAAGACAGTTATATTTTAAATTAAATATTTTATTTTTCAAATGCTTAAAATATAATGTAATAAACCGTGACTAATAATTTGTTTTCCAATCCATCTTCTTCTCAAACTACCTGGCACAGGGATTAAGCCTTACTAAATGTAGTTTATATTTTGCCTTGAATCAAATAATGTTAAAGTACTGATGTTTTATCGGGCTTAGGCCACTTTACCTACCAAAAAAAAAAGTACTGATGTTTTGTAGTTGTAGTCATCAAGTATCTAGTTGGTTTTATTAAACTATTTGTTTCTTACACCTCTTATATAAGATATAACATAATATTTTAGTTAGACTTAAATATATTTTTAGTTTTGATTGATATATTAAATTTTACTTTTGGTCTTTTTATATTTTTTTTAAATTTTTTGAAAAATGTTTGATTTTGATATATTTATAAAACTTAATAGAAGATTCTTAAAATAGTTATAAAATCAAATCCAAATTTTCAATATCAGTAAGAAAATATATATTCTTAAGTATTTATAAAAATCAAATTGAAAATAACATGGACTAAGGTTATTTTTTTTAAAAAAAAGGATAAAAAAGAAAAAAGTATAGTTTTTCATAGAACCAAAACTGAAATTTACTTCTTCAATAAGGATCAAAGCTATTTTTAAGTCATTTTACCTAACATTTAGTTCAGAGTTTTTTTCTTAAGTAATCCTCGTGTGTATTTGATTCATTTTAATTATAACAAAAACGTTTATAGTCTTATGCCTCTTTCTTAGTTTTGAGTTTCTTGCTTCTTCAAATTTTTTAGGATATATTTTTGAGTTTGGATTTTGAAGGGAGAAAAAGAATAAATGACTTATAATATAAGATTTTAAAATTTTAGACTAAAATTTTTTCCTTCTATCCCTAATTATTTACCAGTAAATTATTCTTATTTATTCTTATATAGTTTTTGGGACATGGCGTAATTCATGACCCGATAATAGAGTATCAAATGACGAAGTCGTTTTGGGGTTAGACTCTTGTTATATATTCTTCACTTTGAAAAAAATTGTCAACGCTTTTAAGGTCAAAAGAGATACCCAATTTGTATTAAGATGCCTTAGATATAAAATCAAAAGGTCCGTGACAATAGAAAGAAGAAAAACCTAACTTTTCTTATTTGATCTGGCACAGCGGCGGCACGTGAAACCAGTCGCTGCATCGAGTTGGTGCAAGATGAAAGCAAACCTGATGTTAGGGAGGAGACAGCATTTGTAATAGCAGCAAGGAATGGCATAGTTGAAATGGTGGAGGAAATTCTATCTAAAATACCAAATGCAATCTCTGACACTAGCTCAAAGAATGAAAATGTGTTGTTGTTGGCAGCGAGAAACAGGCATGCCCTCGTGGTCGAGGCACTGAAAGAAAGATTAAAGAGCTCAAAACCGGAAATTTGGAATGACCTTATTGATCGAGCTGTTGATGCCAAAGGCAACACCATTTTGCACTTGGCAGCAAAGAGCCTAGAGGAGGGTCAGCCTGGGCAGATAGCTGGCTTTGCCATGCAAATGATGTGGGATACAAAATGGTTTCAGGTATATAAAAATGTTATTAATATAATTAAGAATTTTATCAGGATTACTGGTTTGTCTTCAATCATTGCTCCTTTTGTTTTTGTTTTCTGATTTTATATTATGACAAAATACCCAAATTAATTCCTCAAAAGACATTGAAGGACAAACTTACATTTGAAAAAGGGGACAATAAATGTATGCTTTGATTTTTGAAAATAAAGTAATTGCGATCATCCTTGTGGAATAAGCCAATACAATAGATTATTATTTTACTAAATGTTTTTTTTTTTTTTTGTGTAAACGATATACGTAAGATATTAGCTTATCTTCTATTGAAAAAAGATATTAGTTTATCTATGTTTTTGGTAAAGATATCATCATATCTTTTGAAAATTCTATCATATATTAGGTCAATTAATGGATAAATTAATCAGAACTTGGGACGTGCGATTATATATTAGTAGATTTAAATGTAAAAGGAATCCATCGCTATTTACTATTGATCTTTTTCGTTTTTTTTTATCTTATTATTAAAACAAAAAATTATGAAAAATAAATATTGAATAATATATGATATAAGTTATAAGTTATAATTATATTTATAAAATATTAATGTATGTTTAAAATAATTACAAATAAAATAAGGATATTTAAAATTGTTAGTTTAAATTTATTATTGTTACATTTTTATTTATAATATTTAGAACTTCTACAAAATTAACAATAGTAATAAAATAAGTGATTGTACATGTTCTTGAATCACGCATTAAATGTGTTTAAGGAGCAGACAAATATTTCCACTTGTCTTGATCGTTTTATCATTTTATCCACCTTTTTCGTTGTAGTATATTAAGGACGAAGTGCCACGACATTACAATGTCACACGCAACACGCAAGAGAAAACCGCAGAAGAAATCTTCAAGGTAGAACACAAAACACTCATCAAGGATAGTAGCGATTGGCTCAAGGATACATCTGAATCATGTTCTGTTGTGGCTGCGCTTATTGCCGGTGTTTCCTTTGCTACAGCTTGCACTGTCCCCGGTGGCACTGATAAAGGCGAGGTCCCACTGCAAGGCAAACCTGCGTTTAATGCATTCGCTATCTCTTCCTTAGTTGGACTTTGCTTCTCTGTGACTGCGCTCGCAATGTTCCTTTCCATCCTCACTTCCCGAAAAGAAGCTAAGGATTTTCGCATTGGCTTGCCATTGAAACTTCTTCTAGGGTTAAGTTCCCTCTTCCTGTCGACTATAGCAATGTTTGTTTCTTTCTGCTCCGGCCATTTCTTTCTTATTAATAAGACCTACAAGAAGTTCATATTCCCCTTATATGGAGCCTCTTCATTTCCTGTGCTTTTCTTTGCCATTGCGCAGTTTCCATTATACTATGATCTCCTAATGATTACTTTAATGAAGGTGCCAAAGGGAAAGGGTCTTGGTCACAGTTTATAGGAACTTCTTTCCAGAGCGGGATAAGGGCTTGTTTAGTTTGCATTTTCATTTTCTGTGTTTTCTTTGTGTTTTTTGTTTTCATGATTTTGAGAAGAAAATAGTGAAAATAATAAAAATCTTGTTGTATGTTGGTTGTGTTGTTAAGTTTGCATTCAAGCTGAGGTTTCTGCATATTCTCGTTGTAATACGCCAGATCAGTGTGGTGATTAATTTGTAATCTTCATATTATGAGCTATACAGTAAAGCTTTGATTATTGATGATATTTTTATTATGTTAGATCATTTGTGTATAAGTACTTATAGGAACAAAAATTTTGTGCATAAATGGAGAGGCTTTTATATATTTTTTCAATATAATAGACAATAGTTAGATCAAGTTATTTTTTATATTTCAACTTAATGGTATGTATATTCACACTAGTGCAGTACCCATGAAATGTACACCGGTTGTTAGTCCATTTGTGTGATACACGGAAATTTTGTTCTATTTTTATAAAAATTTATAAGTAATTATAATTCAATGATTAAATTAATAAAAATAGATTTCTTTTATTATATACCAAATGAGATAAATCAATCGAAAATAAAATTTTTATATTTCTCTCACCTTCTCCCATCTATTAGCCTCTTGGTTAAGTAGCTGTAAAGAGCAAACTTTTACAGAATCATTTTATAAAACAACTTAAACAAATTTGAGTCCCTTTAGAAAATCCTAGCAAATTTCCCCCATTAAATCACGATGTGGACAAATTTTTGTTAGAATTTTCCGGTTTGGATTGCCATTGATTGTTGTGCATTTTGATGTTACAAAACGAGTTAAATAGATAATCTAATTATTCCCTAGAGACTAATTTAATATTATCTTGTGATCCAATTTTTGTTTCAGATTCATCATGTGTTATTAGACTTGGACCCAATGATGGGTGCGCAGAAAGGGTGTAAAGTCCCCAATAATGCAGATCCATGATGGATGAGACCTGATTACATTATATTATTATTTTGGACACAATCCCCACTCCAATTTGAACCTCCTTGACTGTTATTGCTCCATCGATGCACTGTCTGGTATAGGAGACAAAGAATGAGTGGAAGACCTAGCATAGGGCTAATATCTCATGGCATTTTCCTCCTCCCACCACGTTCCACGATATGTCCTACTCAACCAGTTGCGATAGCATTGCATATCCAACATGCTATTTTGACATTGCTTCCACATCTCGAGCTTCTGTCTATTCCCAAGGATTAAAGAGATCTCCATATAGGGGTGGGCTTTGTGGAAGCATCCGCGGGTTCATTGGCGGAATGGCACTTGCACTAGGGTGCATATGCAACTTGTTCAGATCGTAGACTAAGAGCTACGTTCAGTATTTTAAATAATCTTAACTTTATATATATAGTGTCAAATACTAAAAATCAATAATTCTTAGGAGACAATGAAATCAATGTCTCAATTATTGAAATGGAATGGTGCCCATTATATTTATCACTATTTTCATTTGGATGCTTTATGTATACCATCAGCCTTTACATCAATTAACAATTGTAGGCATATATATGAGATTTGATGAGTTATATTCGTATGAGATTTTATTCATACTCCAAAGTGTTGCTTGCTTTAACTTCTTTTCTTGTTTGCACTAAGAAAGAAAGAAGTGAATGAATAAATGTTTGGGGATGAAGAGGTGGTTATGTATTCAATAGTTTTCGATGAAGAGAAAGGTTTGAGTGTGAATTTAGAAGGTACAAGACAATCGGATTTTGGGAGAACAATGGGAGGAGGGAGATTTGGTTGTTATTGTAGTAGCCTTGAATTATATTGCTGAATCTAAGGCCACTAGGATACAAAGCAAGGAAGATGTGTTGCACACATTTTTATTTATATTTAACCATGTTTAATAAAGTGGTCAAATAAAACTAATTCACTGTCATCTAACAAACATACTGCATCCATGTATCTTAACCATTACGCACCACCTAATACTACACTATTCCTTGTCAAAAGCACAATGCGTGCCATAATGCACTTTCTTGTAAGAGTAATATGTGGGTTTACCATAAAATTATATAATAAATATATACCACATATTTTATTATCATTAGATATGATAAGTGTGTGAAATGAATGGAGATCACACATTATATTTAATGATGATAAGGTCTGCAATGTATATTTATTGTGCAAATTTATTGTACACCAAATATTATTTTTCTTGTATATACCTATCAAACAAAAAAGGGGGGAGGGGCAGGACAAAAGAAAAGGAAAAGGCAGGAGAGAGTATTGCTTTAATCCATGCTCTCTTACAAAGCACGGAAATATTGGAAAACAACTTGAAACACGGTGATATGAAAAGGCTTCAACAGATACAAATTATTGTACTGTAAGGATTAAAAATTGTGCATCAAATTGTTGTTCGATAATTTTGTATGTCATTTTTATTACATAAGTGTAAACTTTTTAAAGCTCGTCTGATCATGCATTTTCGTTATTTACTAGCTTTATTGTCGTTGCTTAAAATTCTTACAAAATAATATAGTTGATGATGAGGATAGCACGTCACACTCATGTTACATGAGAGAATTTTGGCCCTACAAAATCCCCTTTTTGTTCTCATAAATCGCCCTTACAAAATCCTATTGGACTACTTTATCTTTTTCTTGGTGCCAATTTTGCTCGGTTCGCATTACTGAAAAAGGAAAGACAAAACTAACGACAACTTCCAATTAACACTTTCAGTAAAGGAAGAAGATAACAAAAAGTAAACAATAAAAAATAAAAAAAAATTCTGCACGGCATGGTAGCGAATGGAAAACAAGCAAGGTAACGTTTTATTTTCACTTCAGTTCCAAATTCATTAATCAAAGCTTATCCAAACTCTCTTAAGTTTTATTCTTTCCTTGTCATCTAGATAAAGTGATATTCACACACGGGAAGTTGAAGCTTCACATTCGATCGAGTGTTAGCCAGCTGCATATATATGTATATATATACACACACACACACTCAAACACCCCATTCATATAATAAACAGTTAACTAATTATATGCATCAACGCTCCTCCAAGTCTTGAAATTTTCCACTCTGAACAAACATGTCAGGAGACAACTTTGGTGAAGGCACAACATTGCTCAACATTTCGCCACATCAAGTGAATGAGAAACTAGCTGAGTTCACATTGGAAGGTAAATGGCAACTCGTTCTGGAGATTTACCGTAATTTCCCAGAGGCACACACCGCAACGATCACCAATAACGTAGGCACAAAATCGATCAACGAGGGCACTGCCTTGCACGTGGCCATTGAGTTGGACGAAGAACAAGTTGTTGAGGAGCTTCTGAATATAATCATCGAACACGAAAAAGAGGAGCCACCAGCACCACAAGAACAAAAGATGATGAAGGAGAAGAAGCCTCTGGAGAGTGTGAATGAAAACGGAGATACCCCTCTACATGTGGCGGCATCAAGGGGGTTCGCGTGGCTGTGCAAGCTCATTGTAGGGGACAACAAGGAGAGGATATATTTGGTGAAGATGAAGAACAAGGAAGGGGAGACACCTCTGTTCCAAGCTGCTCTCAACTGGAGCAAGGATGCGTTTGCTTACCTCTCTACTATCACAAGGGACAGCGTCCAGAGAGACGATCTTTTACGCAAAAATGGAGATAGTATTCTTCATTGTGCCATCAAGAGGGAATTTTTCGGTAAGCCCAACCTTCATTTCTTGCTTTGTCACTGCACATTTCAGTCCTGGAAAGGGACGGAGATATTCTGACCCAAAATGATCCCAAAATGGTGATCCCTCCCCAGTCCCTCAAAATCTTCATACTAAATATCCACAATAGATTTTCAGAAATGTATTGAGGACAAATTAATCCTTTATAAGTTGGAACTTCCAATTAAAAATGAGACAAACTAGTACTTTCATACAGTTTCTTACAATGAAAAAGGGGAGGGACTAATTTATCTCCTTTTTAAAAATGTAAAGGACTGATTTGATACTTTTAAATTAAGAACTAATTTGTCCCCCAATATATTTCTGAGGGACAAATTCTGGTATTTAGTCCACCATTTATTGATATATAGAAAGGTAAGAAACATACAATATCTATCTTCACATGTTCATAAATGATTGAGGAGCAGCAAAGGGAATATCATTTGTAGCCATAAGATTTTCATCCCCTACAAAGGTTCTTACAAGTTTATGGAACTGTAGATGAATATATTTCATATTCAACCATAAAGTCATATTTACCAATCTTTAACTTTTACTTTTAGTTGAAATATTACTTACTATTAGATATCAAATACATTTATCTATTAGTAATCCAGGAGAACGTAAGAATTTCTTTCAATAAGGTTAATCTTAATAGTTGAAGCTAATTGCATGTTTCATTTTAATTCTAAAATTAAGAAATTAATAAGGTCTAGTGGTGAATGCATAGCATGCATGAGATCCTAGATTTAAATCTTATTGCAATTAATGTAATTTTTGAAGTAAAAAAAAATTGAAAAAAATAATAATTAAATTGTTAATTAATTTCTCGAGTAACACTATGCAGTAAGAAAAATATGATCATTTTTTTTTATATATAAAAATAATTTCTATTCATATTGCTTTGCTGCAACAGATTTGGCTGTCATAATAATGCATTATTATGATTTCCTTAGCACACATACCAACAACGATGGATTCACTCCTCTCAAAGTCCTCGCCACTAGGCCGTCGGCATTCAGAAGTGCAACCAGACTTTCATGGTGGATGCTAATCCTGTACGACGGTAAGTTGGTTATTCTTGCAATGACAATTCAAGTTGCATATCTAAAGTTCTAAGCGCATTCATACATATTATTTATTAGATATTAAATATGATATTGCCTATAACTATTAAGGAACAATTATATTGAACATTGTGTTCAAACATTTATCAAGAAAAGGTTGATTTTGATTCTTAATATGTGTATTTTAATTGAATCCATAAAATTAAGAAATTATCAATTTAGTTTTTTAAGTTGTAAAAAGTTATTCAAATTAGTTTCTATGGTAATATTTATAGGTAGAGTTACTCAGTCCAACTTGCTAACATAGCCAAATCTAAAGTTGGTTGAGTTAGGTTCGGGTCCTCAAATTTGATCTAGTGCACTTTTCAAGTCAAGTTTAAATCACATTTCAAGTTGGTTCAAATTAATCAAATAATAATTTTAAAGTTATATTTTTAAAATAATAATTAATAATAAATTAAAATATTTTATACTTCAATTAATATATTTTAAATCACTTGGTGTTATTTTTTGGAAAAATTGTATTTTAACCCCTTCAACTATAGATTATATTCACTTTAATTCCTAAACTTTAAAAATATACAAATTGATCTATTGAACTTTTACAAATGTTCATTTTAGCGGTAAGCATACTATACCCCTCAATTTTGGATTATGTGCAAATTGACCCAATAAACTTTTCTTAACATGCAACTCGATATTCTAATTAAATTTCTTAAATTTGTGATATTTTTATTAATAATTGATGAAAATTAACGGAAAAATTAATTTGTATATTCATGAAATTTTAGGGGTCCAATTGTATAATTTTGAAATTTAAAGTGCACATAATCTATAAATGAGAGGAGTAAAGTGCAATTTTCCTTTAAAATGGAATTTACATTCAACGTCGTTAACCATCAAGAATTTGCAGAATGACCACATATGTAGAATTATATCTGCTTGTTCTTTCTCCTCTTTCCTAAGGTATATTTGTAGAACCATTGGATGTTGAGCGTACGATGAAGAAGCTTGTGGGCAAGATAGAGAAGCCTCGATCTGGAGAAATGGAGTTCCCAATGAATTACGCTACGTTATGTGAATTCCCGAAACTTGTGAATGTTTTCGCTGCGTTTGGTAAGTAAATGGATACAAAGCTATCCCGTTATTTTTTTTTCGATTTATTTTGTTACTTTATTCTTACTAGCACTCAATACTTACTGATATACTAGCACTCAGAATCAGAGGCTCAACCCGCAAAATCAGGTGAGAAGTAAATTAGAATACAACCATATATAAAGAAATACTTAATTGATTACTTTACCCAATCTAATAATAAAATGATATTTTAGATGAATATATCAGTTTATTATTAAGACAATTCGCCTTAATGATTGATGAGCATGCAAGAATTTCTCACAACTAAAAAAACCAAAACAACAGACCTAGCAAGAGAGTAACTATATCTGCAACAACACCCATCTCATATTCAGAATGAATGTATGCTGTGATAACATACTCCTTTCTCCCTGCAAAACCTCTTCAACCATTTCTCTGCAACTATGTCTGCATTTCCTGACCATTGTTCCAGCCATAACTCACTCATTTTCTTTGCTTCCTCCTGCATAACCTGCTTTCTGTTAGAGATGCATCTATTCTAAACCATTTCTTTCCAAAAGTTCAACCTGATGGGTAGATAGGTATATGAATAATTTTATGCTCTAACATTTGGTGGAGCTTCAAAAATTCTTGGGAGAGCCAAGATATATATGTATGTCTCATTGTCATACATATATATACATATATGTATAAAACTTTTGAAATTTTTTTTGGGGGGCCATGGCCTCCTATTGTCTATGAAAAGCTCCGCCACACATTATTGTTCATAAGTCATAACACAACCAAGAACACAGTTATCCCCTGCAATTTTGCAACCTTTCAAGATTGGAAAAAGAATATCACACGTAAGAACTAGATGTTCAAGGCTTTCCTATCTTGTTAACTGCATAAAACACAGTTTGACTAATCCTGCTGATTATTATAATGATATTTCAACTTGTTTAAGTCTTTCGTCAGTGTTGAATCTGCCAAAGTGCCAATCATAACAAGCCATGCCAATATCTCTACCCATGTGAAATTATAGCTCGTTACCTCTTAAGCATATTCATTATCATCTCAAAAATTTGGCGCAAAAAATATTACAGAGAAGATTCTCTTTGTATGACTGAATTCTTGCCAAGACACATGGTCTATATTATCAACAAGATCCATTTCCCATTGAAACAATTCATTCCTCCACTGACAAATCCATATCTGATCCGTACCATCCCACAACTACTTCGTAATTTCATTTTTGAAATCTAAGCTGCGCAGGTTTTCCCATAGACCCTCGGCATTTTGTTTCATTTGTTAGCTTAGTTGGTTCGCCGAGCTACATACCACTACATGATCCACACAAACATCTTCTAAAGTATGCACCCTTATTTTGAAACCTTCACTGCCTTCTGAAAATGAGAGCTGAATTTTTTATCAATACATCCCCTGCACCCAAACCACCATCTTCCATAGGCTTTTGATTTTATATCAAGCTCCACTTAGAGAAATTAAATCTCTCTTTCTTTTTTTCATTTTTTTCTTGTACATATATTAAATCTCTTTACTATCTCCATTCTTCCGTCAAAAAAAAAAATGTCTTGAAGGATAGTTTTTATTTTATTTTATTTTTTTGGCCTCCTCCTTTGACATTTTAACGAAGCCAAGATAATAGATTGAAAAACCATTAGTATTGCTTTGATCAGGACTAATAATCTACTTGCTTTAGACAACATCTTTGTTTTCCCCCGATCTTAACTTTAATTTCTTTCGATTTTATTAAAATTCATCTTCCTCATTTCAAACTCTTATTGGATTGGCATATAAGCAAATTTCAAGATATTTGATTGGCAGTTTCGCTACTCTGTAGCCAAGCATTGCACTCATTCGAGTTAGTCACCCATGCATCTTCACAATTTAGAGACACAAGCACTGACTTTATAGCATTGCACTCATTCGGGTCGCTGACCCATATGTGTCTGTGCGATCATTCGATCAGTCGTATATGAATTGCCAAAAATTAAAATATAAAGTTCTATTTATTTATATATACACACATCTTTTATACTGTTTCAGAAAGTACAGCCATCTCACATATAATACACCAAACCTTGATGTATTATATTGTTCGTCCTATTTGTTTCACTATACCTTAGATACCAGAAGAAAGAGCAAAGAACTTTATTATTTATGAATCATAAACGCACGTCTTCCCTTTGACCAGGGCAACATGACACAGAAAACCCTCCGACAATATTAGAGGGTGGAATTTTGCCCCCAAATTATGCTACCTTTCAACAATTTGTCGGGTCTGCATACGTGCATGCTCTAGGCCTTCCGGGAGCGGGTATGTTTTTCCGATCTCTCCAATTATATGCTAGCTAGCCAGTTACTTATTTAATACTGATATATGTGTGATTTTTCTACTACGATTGCTCCTGTTTCAATGCATTTACTCCCTGAAGCCTTAATAGAGGAGATAAGAAAGACAAAGAAGAAGCACCAATGGAGTAGTCAACTATTGGAGGCACTCATGAGAAGACCTTATTCATCATTCACAGGAACTGGTGGTTCATCATTCACAGGAACTGGTGGGGATATGCCTCATGGTTGGAACATTGACCCAGACATGTACAATATTCTTGGCCAAAGGGATCAAGGTATGCGTGGTGATGATTGAGTAGAGTGTTGGGACAAATGGAATGATTTAATTAATTTATTTAGAGTAAATAAACATTTCAATTATGACAATGTTGTTTCACATAAATTTTGATTCTAACAAAAAAATTTATATCAATTTAGTGTTACCAATTTTAATTTTGATATCAGTTGGTCATAACATTAAGGCTCCATTTGATACATTGTATAAAGCTTGATAATATTAGCTAATATTATAAGGCTCATTTTTAATGACATATTTAGTGTCTTATATGATAGTATAGTATTAACTTATCAGGTCCTAGGAGGTGAGGCTTGATTAAACTTGATAGTATTATTTTCTACTGATCAATCCCAAATTAATCCTGCCCTCTCTTCTGACTGGTCTTCCTAGTCGTCACCATCGCTCACCACCTCCATCAATCACAAGCGAGGTCCGTGCTCAATCCAGTTTCTTCGATAATTTTTATAAGTTCTATTTGTACTTCAACTTTTGTGTCCTGTTTTTTATAAGTTTTTATTGATGAGAATAGTAGCAATACTAGAAACATCAATAACTTCTATATTCTTTTTCCATGTGTTTAACTTTTGTATTGATATAAAAAATAATATTTTTTTTTATCATGTTTCTATGTTTTGCACTTTGGTAGCAGGTTTCCTCTGGATGTTTGTAAGTCGATGCTTAGCCATAGAGTCTTTTTTTTTTTTTTTTGAGAAGTTGTATGTAACATGTATGGGATGGCCCAATAGCCCAATTAGTATATTTGAATTTAGTGAGTAAAGAATAGTATAAATAAGTATGTTAGAAATTGTAACGAGGATCAACCAATATGTGAAATGAAATGTGATATTCCCCTCCTTGATATTCTCTCTATCCTCTCCCTAATTTCATAATTCTTCCCTATCCAACCATGTTACAAACTATACTTAGACGGGATCCACACTCCATTCAATAGTTCATGTCACATCCAATAATTCACATATGATCTTGCAATAGATTAGATGTGAATGATTGATGTTATTTAAATGTCCAAAAAGTAGGATTCCATTGGAACACCCTCTTGGACTATTGAATATTATGTGATAGATTAGTGTGTTGGATTCATTATCATATTTAATAGTTCTAAAATCTATGTTTTTAGTGTTTAAATAACATTTTTGAAATGTGCATTGATACAAAGAAAAGTTATATCTGCACGGAACATAATTCTATGCCTTTGGGGACATTCGACAAAATTGGTACGATACACGGAACATAATTCTTTACCTTTGCCTTTTTCGACTGGGCATCCTGCGGCAGGTGAAACCAGCTACTCTGGGGACTTTCAGGAAGAACGGGACTCAAAGAAGGCAACCAAACCCGATGAAGCAAAGAATAGTGAATTATATGAGACACCGTTTTTATTAGCGGCGAGAAATGGCATAGTTGAAATGGTGACCATGATCTTGTCCAAAATACCAAGTGCCATCCATAACACTAGCGCAAAGGAGGAGAATGTGCTGCTGGTGGCAGTGATAAATAGGCAACCCCTTGTTGTTGAGACGCTGAAAATGAAGATAAAACCGGAAGTTTGGAATAACTTGATTCTGGCAGCGGATGATAACGAGAACACCGTGTTGCACTTGGCGGGATATGCTCTGAGCGAGAAGAAGCCTTGGCAGATGGCTGGCTCTGCCTTGCAAATGATGTGGGATACAAAGTGGTATGAGGTACGGGTTTCTTATTTCTACATATGTTTTTATGTTTTCGACATAAATAAAAAAGGAATTAATTGCAACACAATTGACGGTGGAAAAATTCTTTACACCGTTAATCAATAATATTTATAACTCACTCATTTTGTGCAAGTTTTGAAAATTTGAATTATACTTAATTTGAAAATGAACCACGTCACAGTTTTTTCTTGCTTGGCGTTGTAAAAATGACTACACTTTCCGTGCATGATAAATTGATAATTAGACTGAAAAAAAAAACATAAGTTTTTGTGCTTTTGTTTTTATTTTTTAATTATAAGTTTTTAACATAGTTAGGGACATGCATTATATACAAGTTAGTGGAGTTACAAAAAATGTAAATATTTTTTCTTTTCGATTTTTCTAGCAATGGTAGATGTAAATAATTTTCTAATGCCAAATCTAGCTTCTTTCTTATATAAATATACCCACAACATATCATTTTTGTACTTCAATATCTATATACATATTTTACAATTTTAAATACTATTAAATTATCATTTTTCACTGGCAAAAATTAAAATGATGGGACATAAAAGGGTATATAATTTGGGAACAAGTGATTTCTATACATGTCCAAATATTTAAGTCACATTCACGTTCATATTATATTACGTGTATATATATATATATATATATATATATATAGTTTAAATCATATTTCTCGACTTTTTAATTACTAATTTCTAATTCTCGGTCAAATTATATAAATCATGCATGCATATTTATGTCAAATTTTTTTCCCTTATGTACAATAATAAAAGTGTCTCTTTTAGGCATAAACAACTTTTTTTTTTAATTTTCTGCATAAAAAGTTTAAATTATAACATAAAAATGTAAACCATATTTATTTAATAAATTAGATATATTATATAACAATTAGTAATATATCATTAAGAGTATTACCATTCTTTTGGCCAATTGAATTTATCTTTTGGTCAAATTAAGCGTATTACTAACGTATATGTTTTATGGTACATTAAATAAAAAAAAAACTAGTAATAAAAAATAGTATCATCTAAGAATTTAATTTTGATATATTATCAACAAAAAATATTTTTAATATAGTTTATCATACCATTAAAATATTTGATGACTCTAGCAATAACTATTTCAAAAGTCATATTCATGATCATATTTTTTTAGTTGACAGTGTAAAATATTTTACACTGATAATGAATTAAAAATTAATTTCATGATATTATTTTTAAAAAAATCTAAACTACATGATTTCCTTAAATTCACTAGTAAAAGAGAAATTGTATTTATAGTTTCATACATTTCAACGTGACACACAGTAGACATACTTTGTGAGAGAAAGATGCAAGATTGTGAATGTTGCCGCATAAAGTGTGGTGAACCCCATTACATTTATTTCATGTATGTCCATCTAGGTAATAGATCTTTTCATATTAAATACTCGTTCTATTTCATATTAATATTTGCTCTCGAAAAACTTACATTTTTTATACATTAAAAAATTAATATATCTAACTATAATTTATTATTAATATAGAATGAAGCAAGTATTTTTCATATAATTTTATCCTATGTGATCTCTCATATTTTATATATTTTATTATTAGTTTAGGTATATATTTAACTGTTATTTTTATTTATATAAAATATTTATTATTGAATATTTAATTAAATAATAATTGATTCTAAATTTTTTAAACTATCTACCATTTTGTTGAATAAAAGTGGTTATGATAGAAGCTGGAACTACAAAAATGTATAAGAAAATTATTTATTACTTAATATAATATAGTTATGATTAAATATTAAGAAAATGATAAGATGAAAGTGGTTTTGATATATGAAAGTTGTTATGATAGAAGTTAGAACTATTATATTAATATCATTTATTACTTACTATTATTTATCATGTGTTACGTATTTTTAAAAACAATTAATTTTTTACATACTTTTGATATTATTCTAGATATATATTTAAATTTTATATTTTATTTATTTAAAATGCTTATCATGATTTTTTTAATGAAAATAATTATTTTTTACTCTTAATAATTTTTAATATTATGCGTTTAATTTCTATATACTAATAGTATAAAATGGGTTTACATTCTCAATCAATACAAATTTAAAAGAGTGCCAAATTAGGTGAAAAAATTATACATTGATATTTTATTTTAGGTTGTCTATGCATAAAATTAAACTCATTATTCATTTTATAATTGTTTTTATTATTTAACATATAGTTTATAAAAATAAAATCAAGAAAGATAATACACCAAACACACCCTCATTAAAAGAGGATGGAGTGCAGATTTTTAAAACTAATGGGGTGGTATGTCATTTATTGACACTTCAAGGAGCTTAAGTGTATTTTACTCTTTTATTTTCTATGAATTTTTTTATATTTTATCTATTTGATAAATTTGATATATTATATACTTAGCAATAAGATTGAGGGTTTTACTAATGTATATTTTTACTGTACATAAAAATTGAAAAAATATTAGAGGAATGTATGGGTATTAATATTTAAGAATGGAAATTTAAATTCGGGTATATGATCAATGTAATTTTTTTATCAAGCTATTCAATTATATATTATCATATCAAAGTATTTGATTATTGCAATAACTATCTCAATAACCATATATATTTGATATTATTTAATTAGTTGATAGTAATATAAAATATTTTAACTTATATTGATAATATATAAAATTAATCATATTATTTGAAAAATCTAAAGTCCATGATTTTCTTAAATCCATTAATTAAAAAAGAAATTATATTTATGTATAATGAGACACTGTATAGACATAATCAATAAGAGAAAGAAACATAGTTGAAAGAGATGAATCCCATCACTTTTATAGAAGCAATGATATCTGCGCACCCCAGTTAAAATGGACACCTAATACCTTAAAAGAAAGAGTTGTGATTTGATATCATTGTACATGGAATATCATTTCGATTTATATCTATTTTATTATTGAATAAAATATGGATCCCATTTAAGTAAGGTCGACGTACCATCCAAATATAAATAAGGTGTGAATCAATATGATATTCACACAATGAATACAAATAATATTTTTTCCAAAAGAAATCGATGGGGATGTGAAGAGACAATAAGAATAAAGAGAAATGTAAGTCTTATATTCTTGTAAGAGGGGTATTTAAGTGTTTGAAATTTTGAGGTATTTAAATATCATTATTATTTTTCAAAGATATTAAAATAACATTTTTGCTTAAAGAAGGTACGAATAACATGATTCGTATTATTGGATAGAAATCTTCTATTCCCAAATCATATTTTCTTTTGTGCCCCACTAATCATATATTGGCATGTAGGAGATAATATTATATATTTGATAATAATTTTAAATTTTTAAATATTTTTAAATTTTTATCTTTCCTACATAGGAAAAGGGTCATAATTTGAAGTTCGAATATTTACATCCCGTGTTACTAATAGCCAATCATATTCTATCTTGTTGCGTTGCAGTACATAAGGGACATGGCGCCACCTGACTTCATTTCCATAAGCAACTATGACGGGGACACTGCTGGGGAAATCTTCGAGACATCACACAAGGCTCTCGTCGAACAGAGTAGCACCTGGCTCAAGGAAATGTCTGAATCGTGCTCCGTCGTGGCGGTGCTTGTTGCTGGCGTCTCCTTCGCCACATCCGGTGCCGTCCCGGGTGGCACCGACGACGGTCGCCCTATTCTTGAAGGCCAACCAGCCTTTGATGCATTCGCCGTTTCTTCCCTCATCGGACTCTGCTCCTCCCTCATCGGACTCATAATGTTCCTCGCCATCCTCACTTCTCGGAAAGAAGCTGGAGATTTCCGAAGGGGTTTGCCATTCAGGCTCCTTCTAGGGTTAAGTTTTCTCTTCGTGTCTATTATGGCAATGTTTGTTTCCTTCTGCACTGGCCATTTCTTCATCATCAATCAGAAGTACAGGAGGACCTTGTTCCTCTTTTATGCTGCCACTTTCTTGCCCGTGGCTTTCTATGCCATGGCGCAGTTTCCACTCTACTTTGATCTTCTAACAATTATCTTCACTAAAGTGCCTCGGGGAAGGGACAAAGTACATTTATAGCTTGGTGCTTTCTACCGATGCACTGTATATCAACATCACTTAAATATGCTGCGTGTGGAGTTGTCTTTGGCAAAGCTTCTGGTTTGCTACTTACTTTCCTGTATGTGTTGGTTGTGTAATAATTAAACCAAATCAGTGTGGTATTTAATTTTTTCATTGTTCAGACATTGATTGAATATATGCATGTGGTGTTGAATTCGTGTGCGATACAAATCTTATTTTGAGCTTTGGCTAAAGCTTTTGGTTTGTTGCTTCTTGTTTTTTCGTTTTTTTGTTACAGTTGCTTCTTGTGTGTGTGTGTGGTGTAATAAGTAATGGTGTTTTCATTGATAAGGTAAGTCGTTGAATAATTGTTCAGTTGTAAATATTTATTAGAATTAAGGAAGTAATTGATTAAACATTAACGTTAATAAAAACTATGAATAGTTTATTAAATTGTATTTGTTTCTTTTCAATACTCTAACTTCTTCTCTCTTCCTTTACTAATGAGTCAATAATATTTAATATGAGTATTATTGATAAAAAATAATTAATACTACTTAAATTTTTAAAATGAATAATTATTCAAAAATGAATGGAGTAATAATAATCATATTTTGAGCTAAGTAGGCAGGGCCTTGATTCATTGCTATATATTTTGTGTTGGTTTGTGCTGTTAAGTTTGTTCTAAGAGAGGTTTCACATATTCTAAGTGTAGTATGTAATGGAAAATATTATTTGGTGCGAAAATATTTCATTTTGTTTTAGTCGTTTACTGATGTCACTTTCTTTTTTGACTTTCTCCTACGTCTGTGTTTCCTGTGAAAAGTAAAATGTCATTGATGGAAAATTATTTCGTACCGATTCATAGCAATGCTATTCGACCCAAATAGCATTGCTAATACTGAAAAATCAAACTATGCCTTACTCAACATAAATTCAACCTTCCAGTGTATATTCATATGTCATGTTATAGCTCTGATGGTCAATGTAATGGTCAGTATTTATTTACTTCAACTAACAATCGTAGTCAAAGACTACACTGAAATAGTTTGGTTTAAATTATTTTTATAATTATTTATCACTAAACCAAAAATTAATGTTAATGTTATTTGAAAAGTTGAAATATTAAACTTTTTATAAATGTTTTTGCACAATTATGTACTTTTCAAAATTTGAAATAAATTAATTTACAAAAAGATTTCTTTTAAAAAAATTCGTTATCATCAACTAACAAAATAACATAATTATTAAAAGACTAAATACTCTCTTAGATGTAACCAAAGTTATGTAGGAAAGTTTCAGGAATGTTAGTCTATGGCCATATTAAAACACCACAATAATATAATGAAACAACCCTTTTAGATTAAGCTAAGCCAACCAAATCAACTTCACATGAATCCATAAAAGAGATTAATCACACCATATATACAACCACCTCACAAACAGAAATAATAATGCTTAAATGGATATGCAGATGCTAAGACAGCTACAGTGTTATGATATCATCAGAGTCGGGTACACCCCAAGTATAATAAACACTTTCCGGATGTGAGCGGAAGCGCGCCCAAATTGAAGAGGCGGAAAAATGGAGCACGGTGAATAGTATTTGTGATGGGGCCCACGTCACTATTCACATGAATAGTACTATATAGTGGGACCCGCTTCACTATTTATAAATAGTACTCGTTACTATTCACACCAACAAAATAGATCAAGATAACTGCACACCAATATTTTAACGTGGAAAACCCTCCTGTAATTTTGAGGGAAAAACCACGGGCCAAACTCCGAAAAATACTCCACTATATTTAAAGAGTAATTACAATATAGTGTATCCCCAATGAGACTCTCTTCTACTACAATTAGTAGTATTACAGAGATCTAGAGAATATATCCAAAACCCCCCAGTGTATACTCACACTACACTCTTGGAATTTTCTTACACACACTCTCTATTTTTCTCTCACTACAAGAAGCCTACACTGCTTCTTTCTTTACAACTGAGGAAATGCTTCTCAGTTCAGGATTGCAAAAATCGTCTGCTTCAAGGCTCTATTTATAGATGATTTTTGAAAATTACTGTGTATGTTACTGTGCATATTTCGGTGATACAACTGTATTTCACATTACTGTGCATGTGCACAGTAATCTCTTTTTTATTTTTCAACAGTTGGTGGCTGCAAAATGCACAGCCACCGCCACTTTTTCTACAATTCTCCACCTTGGCTGCATTTTGCAACAGCTTTCAACCTCTGCAAATATTAACTAAGTCCAAGCAATGCTTAAACGTGTCAATTGGCAATGGTTTTGTCATCATATCGGCTGGGTTCTCAGCTGTGGCTATCTTCTGAATTGCAACAGTACTATTATTGATACATTCTCTGACAAAATGAAGTCTGACGTCAATGTGCTTTGTCCTTTCATGATAGACTGGATTTTTAGCCAGATGAATGGCGCTTTGACTATCACAATGTACAATTGGTACATGTTGATTCAATCCAAAACTATCCAAAAGACCGTGCACCCAAATACTCTCTTTAATGACCTCGATCAATGCCATATACTCAGCTTCAGTAGTTGATAATGCCACTGTTGATTGCAATGTCGCCTTCCAGCTAATAGTACATCCAAAGACTGTAAAGATATAGCCTGTCAATGACCTTCTTTTATCCAAGTCACCTGCATAATCAGAATCTACATAACCCACAACTCCACGGTTCCTTTGACCTTCAAATACCAAGCAGACATCGGTGGAACCTTTTAGGTACCGCATGATCCATTTCACACTTCCCAAAGTGTGTCTTTCCAGGTTTGCTCATAACCGCTTACCACACTCACTGCATGTGAAATGTCTGGTCTAGTGCACACCATGGCATACATGAGACTGCCAACTGCACTAGAGTAAGGTTTATGAGACATGTGCTCCACCTCTTCCTCAGTTCTCGGACATTCTTTCAAAGATAACTTAAAATGTGCAGCCAACGGAGTGCCAACTGGTTTGGATTGATCCATATTGAAGCGTTGTAGCACTTTTATAATATAATTTTGTTGTGTTAAACACAACCTGCCACTATGTCGCTCCCTATGAATTTCCATTCCAAGAATCTTTCTTGCCGCATCTAAGTCCTTCATCTCAAATTCTTTTCCCAACTGAGTTTTCAACATACTAATTTCAGCCTTATTACGAGCTGCAATTAGCATGTCATCTACATACAACAACAAATATATCTTCGAACCATCTGGAAGCTCCTTAGAGTAGATGCAATTATCATATTGGTTTCTACTATATCCAGTACCAATCATAAATGCATCGAACCTTTTGTACCACTGCCTTGGAGACTGCTTCAAGCCATATAATGACTTCTTTAATAGGCAAACATGATTTTCCTTACCAAGACTTATGAACCCCTCTGGTTGACTCATGTAGATCTGCTCCTCTAGCTCACCATGTAAGAACGCCGTCTTCACATCAAGCTGTTCTAACTCCAAGTCAAACGTACTCACAATAGCTAATAGGATCCGAATAGAGCCATGCTTCACCACAGGAGAGAATACTTCATGGAAGTCATCATGTTAAACTTTGTATTGATTTTCTGGTGAGATTGAGTGAGAAATAGGACTTGTTAAGATGTTAGAGGAAGTGTGTTTGATAGTGAAATGAAAGGCTTATGGAGAATGGTATCAGTCCTTCCAACTGAAAATATTTTTGGGGAATTGCATAACATCTTCAATAGCCTTTGATAGATGTCTACGTGAGTACAGAAATAGAGGATTTTTTTTTTTAACGAATTGGAATGCAAATTATGGTGGTTTCAACCGCCATCATTGACTTTTTTTAAAAAACATTCACTGAAAATTGTGGCGGTTAGAAACCGCCATCATTGGATTTTTTTTTAAAAAAATTTCACTAAAAATTATGGCGGTTCAAACCGCCGTAATTGACGCGAGTAGTCGCAACCTGCGACAAATTAAAAATAATTTGTAATAACCAAATTACACTAAATGTAGTTATAGTGCAATCCGAGTCGTCTCACGAGGAAGTATTTAAATTGATTCAAATTGCAAAAAGGGGGTATTATTGACGTGATTAACAAAATAAAATTATGAAGATATAATAGCAAGAAATTACCTGCACAAAGACTCCTTCAGATCAAAATACGTTCTATCATTGGTCCAAACGGATAAAATTCATGGCGTTGACTACCTCGCCAACTATGCTTTGCATGCATGACGTTGCAATACTACTTAACACCATACAATCAGATACCATCAAGGATTCAACTAACACAAGAGCTAGTGATCACAATCATGACCCTATAAACCTATGTTAATTTAGTCAACAATTGCAGTAGCCTAAATCCTAACAGATTTAATTCTGATCCCTTATCAATTGGAATTAATCAAATCAATCGACCTAATTTCCCAAACGATATTCAGATTATGTAAACAAACGATTACACAATCTACTACTCCTAAAATTATAATTAAATTAATCAGCTCAATTAAAATTTAGAAGAGAAAGCAATGAGAGCGAAAAAAAAACCAACCATGAACTGAAATTGAGAATCGGAAACCTCAAGAACAATTTTGATCTTCAGTTGTCTCTGTGCATGGTAATGGAATTACTCCTCCATGTGCAAAGTTTCACAGTCAAAGATTGATAAAAAACTATCAATTACAATGGTGGAACACTGAAAATAAATTATGAAAGGAAGCCTCTAAACCTAGAGAGAGAAGAGAGAGAGATGAGGTAGAGAGAGAGTTCTCTATTTTCCCCAAAACCCTCGCCGCCCCCCCCACCTCCTGCTGTCTCACTCGCGTTTACTGTAGCTTCCAAGAAAAATGGGCCCAAAATTTGGCCCATATGAGATGTGAGCAAAAATCAAATCATCGCAGAGCTGCCCAGCACAAGAGCTGCCGCAGCTCACGTAACGGGTTTCTTGCAAAGTAGATCGACCGTGCTCTCTATCGAGTCATGCAGCTAAGAGCTGACTGCAGTCACCCGAATGGCAAGCTCTTGCATTTTTTTCTTCCTTTCAGTCTCAGCTCCTACTCTTGATGCTTTGCACTCAATGCAATGCTCCGTAATCAAAAACCTAACTCAAAGATATGGGTTAGTGTAATAAGAGTTAATCAAACAAAAAGTGGAGCAATTTGCCATTAATTTATCAACATTGTGCAATGAGGTTCAATTTAGAAAACATTATTATTTTCCTCAAAAACACACCAAAAACTCATGCAAAGACCAAATGTTTAGAAGTTAAATATGCAGCGTAAACACTGCTTATCAGTAATTAATAATTTTTTTAAATTTTTTTTGAAACTTGTGGCGATTCTTAATCGCCGTAATTTACAGCGTACTTTTAAATTTGGCTAAACATTATGGCAATTTTGAACTGCCGTAATTAGCCTACATGAATTATGGCAGTTAAAAAGGTCAATTGTCACAGTTAAAATGAAACAACCGTTGCTGCGAAAAATGGCGGTTGAAAACCGCCGTAATTAACCATTTTTTTTTGCAATGAATATGCTCTTTCCATTGCATCTCAACTGTCCAAATATATATGTGTGTGTGTGTGTGTGTGTGTGTGTGTGTGTTACGACTTGGGTTCGCAAGCCCAAATGGTAATAAAGCCCATTTAAATAAAAGGCCAATGTCGGAATCCTTCCTTGAAGGTCCAGAATAGAAAAGTTGGGTCACAACAAGCCGTCTAACTCGGCATCCAACCTCATCGAAGCTTGGCATCGCACATCTGCATGATGCCTGCCACATGGCTAACCTACTAAGCCCATTGACCATCTTTTGAAAATCGAAGGGAATTGAAGTGCGAACGGGCATTCTCTCTCTTACTTAAAGGGACCTGTTACACTTGAAAACCTCTTATACACATGCTGACTCTCTTGATGGAGTGCTTGTAGGTACCTCATCCCCTATCCCTATGAAATCTTCAAAGCTTAAAAAGAAAGATAAAGGTTGCTTCATGTCACATTCACTCCCCATGTTACTCCTACTAAACTACCTCATTACAACGTATATTAAGAAAGTAATGAATGAATGTTGATAATAGTGTAAAAGTGTGTTTATTGACAAGATTACCTCCATTAATACAATTATGCTCTTGAAAATAATAAAAGCATACAGTAGGGATGACAATGGGGTGGGGCAAGTGCGGGGAGTACCTCCCCATTACTACTTAGAACCTCTACAAATGTCCCCATCCCCATCCCCAATCCCTGTGACGGGGAGAAAAATTCCTCCATCCCCAATCCCCATGGATCTCAATTCCACCTTGAGGGATCATGAGATTCACAAAATTGAAACAAATTAAAAATAAAAATAGACCCAACCTTAAAATTAATCAGCAAAATGCTTGAACGAAAACTAGTCCAAGTAGAAACCTATTAACAAATCTCTCAACAGAGAGCTTCCAATTCCAATGTTTTTTTTAAAAGGGGTACAATCTCCAATCAACAAAATAACACATGCATGATTAATATTCAGCAAGAAATGGGACTTCAAATGAAAATATTGGTGTTAAAAATAAGAAAAAAGAAAAGAACGAAGATGAACTATGTGCTGTGCTAGGGCTTGATCTTGGAGACTAGGGTCACTAAAGTTAAGATTGAGAGAGTGAGAGTGAAGACCGCCGAAGCTTCTTCATAGTCATCGTTGTTCGTTGCCGTTTAGAGCTTCCTCTTCTTTGCAGGCCTCGTCATCCATCATCGTTTAGAGCTTCTTCTTCTTCATTGCATTCACTTGTCACCATTGGAAGTCATCAACCATCACTGGTGTAAGTCGTTCATTCAGAGCTTCTTCTTTTTCGCAATTCAGATCAGCTTTGTCTAGGTTGTTGCTTCGTCGTGTTCACCACAAATATGTGAATCTTCTGTCGAGATCGAGAGGTTGTGATGGTGAGTGAGAGCCGAGGGTGAGACTATGGAGAGTCATGGTTGAGAGTGAGAGGTTGAAAGCCATACGGTACATAGAGGGTGGGATTGTGTAGGTGATTACTGTATTGAGATATGAGATAGACTCTCTCTCTCAATGTTGTGTGTAGTGCAAATGGTGATTGCTGGATGAAATATGTTTAGTCTAGATGAGGGTTATAGTGTTTTTCAATTAAAAAATTAATATATATTCATTAATATAAGAAATTACCAAATTACCCCTTGGGGTGGGGTCCCCATGGGGCAGTGAGCACAATACCCGTCCTTGTCCTTGAACTCATTGCAGGGGAAGTTTAATCCTTGTCCCTATCCTCATGGGGAAAAAATCCCCACAAACATCCTGATGTGTAGATCCCTATTGCTATCTCTAGTATATAGGGTACAATTAATTACAATAAGGGCATAACTGATAGATAAAAATTATTTTTTTTAATTTGATAAATAGACAGATAAAGTGAAATAAAGATTTCCAAAAAATAAAAGGTGGATGGTTGAGATACATCGAAGCAAGTAACGTTTTAATTACATTACATCCATAAGTCCACAATCAATCAAAGCTTGCTCATCCCAAAGAATCCTTTTTTTTTTTTTTTTTGGTCAGGACCGAAACAGTCTTTAACATCATTTTTTTTTCCACGAAAAATATTATTCCAAACCCAAAAGTGGGTGTCAAGTCTTTTTTTCACTTTCAATTTTATTCTGCCCATGTCATGAAGATAAAGTGATATTCACTACATGGGAACAGTTAAGTTGAAGCATCATATATGTTCGATCTAGTCTATATATATGTATGTATACCACCGAGTACTTACATGTCACTAACATCATTCATCTATATATTATATTCCAAAGTCTTAGTAACTCCAATTTCGGTCGCACTTTGACAAATCAACATGGCACGATCAGATAACATTGGTGGCGACAAATTGCCCGAGAATATGTTGCCAGGTCAAGTGAATGACAAACTAGCTGAGTACACATTGGAAAGTGATTGGAAACGGGTTGTGGGGATGTACCGTAAGTTCCCAGAGGTACACACCGCAAAAATCAGAGATTCTATAGGCACTGCCTTGCACGTGGCCGTTGAGTTGGACGAAGAGAATTTTGTTGAAGATCTCGTCAAAGCCATCGTCGACTACAGAGACGAACAAGATGAAGAATCAGTCCTCCAAACACCAGAAAAAGAAGAACGAAGAATTCGTAAGGCTCTGACGATGAGGGATGAACGCGGGAATACGCCTCTACACGTGGCAGCATCAAGGGAGTTACCGAGGATATGTAAGTGCATTGTAGGGGACAATAACGAGAGGTTGTATTTGGTGAGGGAGAAGAACAATGAAGGGGAAACACCTCTGTTTGTAGCGGCTGTCACCGGGTGTAAAACTGCTTTTGCCTACCTCTCTGACGTCTATAAAGACGAAGTCACTAGAGACGATCTTCTGCGCAAAGGTGGAGATAGTATTCTTCACTTAACCATCAGGAGGGAGATTTTCCGTAACCCATACACCCACCTTGATTCTACGCTTATGTATTTATTTTTCGCTGCATTACTTGGTCGAGTGAAGGTTAATTAAAGTCAGGAATAATGTTTTTTTCATCGTTTAAGAATAGGTGTTCAATGTGAAACTACCCTCTCTATCACCGACCAATCTCGGATGAGATAAATAAGTGGAAATCACCGTCACATCCAATAATGACAGTTAGGATGAGGATGGAAATCTTCTTTTTTGAAATGATGTCCTCTTCCTTCCACCAGTTATTTATATCCAAAAAATAATAATAAAAATGGATTTAAAAATTTATAAATAACTAAATATATAATATTTTTCATATATTATAAATGATTGAGGAGATAGAAAAGATGACATCATTTGATAACAAAAGATCTGCATCCATAAGGTAAGGCATTTACTCTTGAATGTTCAAAACAATTATTGATTACTTTAATTCTTTGGAGTAATAAGTGCATGTGCGTGTTTCGATTTAGTTTTGAAATAGAAAAGATAATTTAGTCTTTGAATTGGTGGAAAAAAAATAGATTAGTTCAAGTTAGTATTTATGTGATGTTCGTAACAAATTTGAATCACAGTAAAGACTTAATATTTTGTAAATTTGAGTATTAAATTATTGTTCATTTCTTAATTTTTAAAGAACAAAATCACAAAGACAAAAACTTCAAGAAGAAAACCAGCATTTTCTCTATTTTAGGTGGAGTAAGACTGCCCAACAACAAAAAAAAATCATTTTTTATAATAAAAAGCGTGATATAGTTGCTAAATATTATGAGATGGCATAAGTTATCTACTTATTCCTTCAAGAGCATCGAGTATGCTAATCATTCCTGTCAAAATTCCTAACGCTCACTTTTGTCCTTTAATTTTATGGTGAATTTATTTCAAATTTTTTTAAAAATATATTATGAAATTTAAATTTTATAGATAGTTAAAAAATTATAAATTGAATTTTTTTAGAAACTACTTTTTTTAATTTCTTAAAAAAATTTAAGTATTGATTTTCTTAAGACTTTTTCTAAAAAAAATTATCTAAACATATAAAAAATAATTTTTTTTGTTAGAAAAAGTGATTTTCATGTAAATAAAATATCATCCAAACACCCTCTTAATAAGTAAGTTTAGAGCTAGAATTCAATGTTTGAAAAATAGCACCAACTCTCCATTTAAAAATTGTGGTTTCAATTATCATCTGTTCATGTTTTTAATTAATTAGAATATTTGCTGGTTCAACAATGATTTGGTCTTAATTCAATAAAAACAATTGACTTGATAAACTAATTAAATCCATTAAATTATTATAAAACAAAATCTTTTTCCTCACCAAAAATACCAAAATCCTTTTTAATTTAATCTCTGATTTTAAAACATCGACGCCTTGTTTGTTCTCCCCCTACTCAGGTAATTCGAAGTTCTTTTACAAAGTAACGAGCATACTTAATTAGTTCATTAGTTAGATAATATACTTAATATCTTTTTTTAAAGAATTTTTTAATTACTATAATAAAGAAGTATATATGGGCTGTTTTTAATATATTTTGTTTATGTATGAAATGGTTTAAAATTGTTTTCCTTGATTAGTGTCATTAATTAACCTTAAACGTTATATGAAATAACAGTATACATATACATTATACCATATATATATTGCTAATGCTGCAACAGATTTGGCAGTCATAATAATGGATAAATATGGATTCCTTGGCATACATCCCAACGACAAAGGATTCACTCCTCTCTCAGTCCTGGCCAATAGGCCGTCGGCTTTCAGAAGTGGAAGCACATTCTCATGGTGGACGCTAATCCTTTACCACTGTAAGTTATATAGTATGGATATGTGTGTGTCTTTTAGGTGGCATATTGAACTCAAATGTAATTTTTTCTTAGATATATGATTCCAACCAGATACGCGTCGAAGCTCCACAAATTAACTGGAGACCTCCATTAAAAGGAAAAGTCCTAACAAAAAAACCAACGACACACTTACACACCACACCCTATTTTTTCCCCATTTTGAGTATGATTACAAATTACAATGACTTAAGTTGTATGTTTAGGGTACTATCCAGTATTGCATGTAATTGATAATTAAGATATTACATGACTTTTATATATGGAACAATTATATTGAACATTGTGCTTAGGGATGACAATGTGGGAACCGATCACGGAGATATCCATGTGGGAATATATCTCTTGTGAGAATATGTGGACTTGTATTTATATGTGTATAATTGTATATTACATGCTATTTGGACTGGTCGACACTACATTGACCTACATCTTCACACAGACCGGTCCCGGATGCGCCCTTGCCTAGCCTAACGAGGCGCCGACCTAACAAGCGAGGGCGAGAGACACAATCTCTCCCATTAATGCCTTGTGGCGCTCCTCATTAATGTTTGACCAGTGTATATACTCTCTCTGCTAGAGGGAGAAGGGACCTCATTTTCTAGCCTTAACGTTAGCTTATCTCTATCCTGAGCTAGATAGCAACATTATTATAAAGTTTGGCCCAAATTGAAGTAATCTAATATCACAACCTGATTTGTATCATGATCAGCATATTAAGAAATCTGATCCCCCCTCGTGATCGCTGAGTCATATTATATGCATATTTTATTCATGAAATCAAATTCAAATCATATGTCAAGTTCATATTCAATTCCTAATAAGCCTGAATAGCCCTTTTTCCATTAACAAAATTTGAAATTGTATTCGTGATATAAAATATACTAAGTTGCACGTTTACAAGAGAGTTATGGAAACTATATCATTTTAAATACAAAATGAATCATAAGAATCAAAATGCAGAATATGTAAGTACGTGGTCTGGGACCCTGTCCACATCATCATTGGAGCATTCTACAAGAACCAAAAAACTCCACTTCAATGTGAAGCTCACCCAAACTGAAGTACACTACTGTTGAGAGGAAGGAGGAGGAGGATCCAAAGCTAATGCTATATCTGTAAGGAAAAGAAAAGAGAAGAGGGGTAAGTCTTATCACAAAACTCAGTGAATAGATTCTCACCCATAACCATACATAGGGCAAGAAAGAAGATACGTAATAGTAACGCAACATCAATAGATTATTTCATTAATATTACATAATAGCTATGAAACCATAGTTGTTTGTTGGAATCATAGAAAACATATTATTTCTCAAAGAATTACGAAAGGGAATAGACTATCCATAAACTATAAGGGTAGTGCTTAATCCCTCATGAACAAGAGCCCATAGCTGAGATCTTAACGGTCCCTGGCGAATGGCATCCCTGTCGGACTAATCTAAGTAAGGATAACTTGCCCCTGGGTGGAACTTGGGATACAAAGGTTAACGAATTAACTGTCGTTAACTCACATCATTATTCTTCTTAGTAATTCCCTATTCTAATTCATGTTGGAGTCATAAAATAGGGGTTCTATAAATTCTAAGTTCTATCATATTTTGCTTCTCATAATTAAACGTAACATTTCACATTTTCATTTCCTCAGCCATATCTAATTCTCATAAAATAAACCAAGTTTAGATCATAAATAAATCATATAATAGCAATCATAATCCAACTATGGTCCCATGCATTTTGATAAACATAAATCCTCATTCTAAGTTTCAAAACATATTTAGTAATCCTTGCAAAAACATATAGAAATCTTGGTTCTTGTCAAAACTCAAGTGCAAATTCTCTAAAAATTTCATAATGTGAGAAATTAATTATATAATGATCAAAATAAGACCATAAGATCATACCCACTCACCTGGAGGGGTGGAATGTGAAGGAACTCCACGAGAACTCTGGGGAGTAGAGATAGTACCAATGTCCGTCATTACAACTATAAAACTCATCAGTGATCTATAGGTAACTCTATATTACTCTAAAACAACTCTAACAATATTGGAGAACCACCCCCCGCTTGATAACAAGGAGAGATATAAACAATGTCCAACCCACTAACATGAAAGAATGGAGAGGGGGATGACATAATCTAACAACATTTACTCACCTTGAAGCTTGAAGGATGAAGATTGGGATGAATTTGAGAGAAAGAAGGATTAGGAAGTGTTAAGGGAAGGGTTTCTACTTCTATGGGAATGGGTAGCTCGAATTGGTGTTTTTAATAAAATGGTTGGGTCATTTAGAAAAACTATGTCATTTTGGTACTATGCTATCATTGGATGCTCGCTGCAGTGAGCTTTATTCGCTACAATGAGCCTCAAGATAGCCAAAACAATGAGAGGAAGGCTTACCTATTCACTACAACGAACCTATTCTGCATCATTCTGCAAAACTTTAACTCAAATATGGTTTCTAAAATCTAGGGCCTTCCCAGGTATATAGGTGGATCCGGGGGGACCCAAGGGTCATGCGGAACTTGTCTACTAACACGTGTATCTAAGGTATTACATTTAATCAGTCAAGTTAATTGGCCCTTAATTATATCGTTAAGTATGAGCTTATTATGTGTAGATACCATCTTATACAATTACTAATTTTATGATGTGTTGAATTAGAAACTAGGGTTGGTACAATTATAAAGGATATAGTCCTCAAATTATACATATGCCTTTTTTCTTTACATCCCATCATCAAAAAAGAGAGAGTCATCATCTCTAAAAGATACACATCAACTTGAAAGATGAAGAACACTAATCAATTTTTGTGGATGTTCAGGTACACTTCTGCATCTGATCTTCTAGTTTTCTTATTTAAAATGGATGATCTTGGGATGGATAAGAAAGAACCAAAATTTCTAACATCTATTTGTATATTCGAACCCCTATCTTAGAAAAAATTTTCCTATGCTTAGTTCGGGGACAGGGATTATGCCTCCTACTTGTGGAGGTCTTTTGGTTTGGTTAGTGTGATGTACTTATTGCTCATTTTTTTAAGTGTTGAGCCACATTTATCTATTGAAAAAAAAAATCTCCTGCTTCAATGGCTATCCAATTAACAATTGTATGATCATTTGTACTACGTTAAAAGTTTTATGTTGTATAATTGAATTGATTTGAAATTTGAGGAACTAGTTTTATAATTTATAATGATGTAACACTAATTAGAGTTTAAGGTTTGAATCAATCTTATTTTAATATTTTTAAGTTTTCTTCCTTTTACTTAAAAAAATTACATACTGAATATTTTTATATTTTATTTAAATATTTTGCAAGTCTCTGTGAATTCCTGTGAAGGGCAGGGATTCGCAGGGATTTGGAATGGGGGAGAATTTTCTCCTACAAAATAAGGATGGGATGTGGACAATTTTGTAAACATGAAGTGGGGATGGGGAGACTACTCTCGACTCTTCCCCAGTCAATTCCTAAAGGTATCGAGGGATAGGCAAAAGCAGGAGAAAACTTGAGAGAGTGAGGAAATGTTTAGCTAAGTGTATTATCTTGCAAAAATACCTTTGTTGAGAGCCTTTGCAAAGCTAAGAAGGCTTATTTTCACAAAGCATACCTTTATGAAACTTTCATCAACACTTCAATCACGGCTGGAAAGGTTGGTTTGCGACCCATCGATGAGGAAGAGAGCGCACCTCAGCGAACAATTGAGACCGGGACTTCAAGGCCTGAGGAATTCGCTTTCAATTACACTGAAACTTTCAAATCTTACATCGAGCTATGCGAACACTGAAAATCAATCCAAAAAAATGCAGAATTCTAATTTGGAAACCCGAGAATCGAGCATTGACGGAACCAACGGACGGAGAAAGTTGAAAATTGTGTGAATTTGTAGAGACGAGGGGATTGGAGGTGTCGATTTCGATTTTGAAATGGGTTAGAGCAAGAACACACAAAGCAAGAAATCCATCGATGGAAAATGAAGCGAGAAAAAATTTCTCGAGAAGAAGGGGTAGAAGGAAATTAGGGTAGCGAGTCAAGGAAAGAGAAAAGAAATGAAAGAAAATAAAATTTTAGTGGGAAATTTTTTTAAAAAAAATTGATGCTAGTGGTAATGGTAGAAGGAAAAAAATGAATTATGGTTATATATATATATACACACACACGCGCACAGTGAAAAAATTTATAGTGGTAGCAAAATATAAGTATGGCTACAAATCGTTTATATCCACAGTTAAAAAGAAAGTTTTAGTGGTGGTAAAATATGAGTGTAAGTATACACTATTTATATCCATAGTGAAAAAAGAACTTAGTGACGGCAAAACATAAGTGTAGCTATGCACATACAATACACCGTATTGATTTCTGTCCGTAAAACTTATACTGATAGTACCATATATCTATGGATATATGCTACCTTACCTGTAATCTTTATATGCATGTTTCACTAAAAGTAACCGTGGGTATATACCAGTTTTCTTGCAGTGATATTGCTTTCATGAGTTACTGATGATAGGATTATATATACACATGAGTGTCCAATAGCTTGCACAGCATACCAAGCTGATAACATATTCAACAACTTACAGCTAATTACAACAAATTAACAGCACTAACTAACTATAAGTTGTTAATCTATCTTATCCTTTTCTCCCTTTCAATTCCCATCCATAATTGTTTTTTAGTTATTTATTGCGTTTAAATAATTTAAGTTGAAAAAAATGGACATTTAAAGTATTTAACCATCAAAGGTTTGCAGAACGAGTACATGTAGAATTTTATCTACTTATTTTTTTCCCTCTTCCAAAGGTATACATGTAGAACCACTGGATGTTGATGCTAAGATGAAGAGCCTTTTGTCCGAGATAGAACAGCCTCATGATGGAAAGAAGTTCCCCATGAATTATGATACGATAAGTTCATTCTTGAAATTGTTCAAGGCTACTCTGTTTGGTACGTAAATGAATTTCCGAGGCTGTCTCGTCTATTTTGATTTATTTACTTTACTTTAATTTATTTCTTAATAGCACTCAATATGGTTATTACTTTCTAAAACATATTTTATTATCTATCGTCACAATTACAAAATCGTATAGATATTGGTTGTCGAAAAAGGGAATAGCAATTATCTTTGGCATAAAGGACGAAGCTTGTGTCATAAAGTATATTAAGCCTCAATTGGCTTTTTCTAAAAAGTAAAATTGATTATTTTGCTCTTAGAAATTAGAAATTGAATATTATATTTTATTTTAGTCCATAAACTTAAATAATTATCAATTTAGTCTCCGAATTCAAACTAATCCCTTTGTTTATTGAAGTTAATATTAGAGAATGGTCGCTTTTTATAATTTTAAGGACTAAATTGAATATTTTTAATTTTAAAAAAATGAAACACATACATTTTCAAGAGCAAAAATGATTCTTTGGGATATGTTAATTTTTATATGTTATATTACGTATAATAGGATAAATTAATACTATTATGTTATGTTCTTATTCATTATTTGAGTGTAGATAACATATTGTATTAATTTATCCATCATACTTCTTTATTGGTTATTAAAATCAATTAAAATAATAAGAGGATAATAATATATATCATATACTATAATATCTTAATCTTAAATGATGTCATAGCAAGCACCTTAAAATATTAAAATCTTAATAAGCCTCGTACTAACGTATTTTGTCTCATGGGGGCATATCTTGTCGTGACATGCTAAACGGAGCCTTTTTAAAACTTTGGGTTATATACCATATGTCATATTATAGATATTTACACTTTTTTATACCACTTCAGAGAGTGGAGGCATCTCATATCAATATATTAGCACTTGACTGACATAGAATCGTGAAATATGAAGTTAGCATCTATGATATTTGTTTTGCTGTACCTTAGATATTAAATGAAAAAGTAGAAAATTTGTTGGATGGTTAGATCTAATGATCAATAAATAAAGGATCCATAATGTATCCAAACATATGAGATCCACCATAAAACGTATAAAAAAACTTTACACTAATTATTAGTTTTTGAACAGTTTTCAACCCGTGCTCCGTGCGCCCAATCCTTTCATCCCTGACTTTCATAGGACTAACGTAAGAAGATTAAAAGACTAGTGGATTTTACGATGGAGTTTATATATTTAGGTCCATCTTGAATCATTTATTATTATATGTTGGATCAAACCATTCAATGATTAATAATAAGAAGTTTATGATAGACTCAAATATACGAGGTCCACGCTATAATTTACCTAAAAAAAGTTATTTTCTATCTCTAGATTTGAACGGGTGTCATGGAGACCTCTCTTTAAAGTGTCCCAATAAAACCACTCATATTGCAAATTCCTTGCTGCAGGCATACTGTTTTGCCATGGCCCCATAAAGGATGAGCATGGCCCAGAAGACCCAGAGAGCGGAACGACCAGAGAGAAAAGTGGGTGGAACGACAAAAACAAAACCGTTTTGCCTCCAAATTATGCTACTGCTCAACAGTTGGTCAAGTCTGCATACGTGCATGCTATTGGCCTTTCGGGAATGGGTATGTTTATTTGGTATTCAAGTTCAGTTTAGTAGTTTTATTTATACTCATTTTATAAATTCAATTTAGTCACATGTGAAGAACAAAAGAACACTCAAAAGTAGTGGATTTATTAGTTCCTCAACACCTATCATTTTGTATCTTTCTCTATTCAAATGAGACTATAAAATGACTTGAAATATATATATATATATATATATATATATATATATATATATATATATATATATATATATATATATATATATATATATATATATATATATATATATATATATATATATATATATGAGAGCTAGATTGATACGTATAGTGCACAAATTAAAATGTCTAACCACGACCACTCCTTTCAATATACATCTACTTTCCGAAGTTTTAGGGGATATAAGAAAGACAAAGAGGAGGCACCGATGGAGTGGTCAACTACTGGAGGCAATCATGAAACATCCTTATGAAGCAATCGCTGGAACAGCAGGAATACCTGGTCGTGATTGGGAAGTTGATTCAGACATGTATGCTATCGCTGGAACAGCGGGAATACCTGGTCGTAATTGGGAAGTTGATTCAGACAAGTATGCTGCTGGAAAGCTACCCACTGATGATGGGATTGATTCAGACCCGCACAGTATTCGTCGCCAAAGAGACCAGCAAGGTATGAATGGAAAGTAGCGTTGTTGCCTTTTTTTTTTTTTAAAAAATATTATGTGTATAACAAAATTATAAAATAAATGTACATCACACATCTTATTACTATTAGATGTAATGAGTGAGACCACTCATCATATCTAATGATCATAAAATGTATAACGTATATTTGTTATACAATTTTATTGTACACATAATATTACTCTTTTTTTAAAAAAAGGAAATGGAAAGTAGAGTGCTGGCATAAAAGGAATGGTTTAATTTTAGTGTGTAATATATGAGGTTAATTTTAGTAATATACTATTTTATAAAAATATTTTATATTATCAATAATTACATGTTACAGTATATACATGACTTTTTTTAAAGAAAGTTTTGATAAAATTATACCCACCTCTCCTAAAGTTTGATAAAATACAACTCGCATTCCTTCTATTTTCAAACTTTGCATGACAGGTTCCTAATTTTAAAAAATTCTACACCGACTTCCCTTATTAACGTTAGTTTCTAAGTGATGTTCATGGAACAATACACATGTAAACAACACATATGCTTTGTAATGGTATTATTGAAAATATAAAGATTGTTATAATTATTGAATGATCATATTATCTATTTATTGAATTAAATGATAAAACACATCATTTTTCAATTTACCCTTGTCCCTAGCATAAAAAGATTATGTGCTTTTATCACTTGATAAGAAAATAATATGGTCATTCAATAATTATATTGATCTTTGATATTTATAGTAACATCATTAAAAACCATGTGTTGTACATCTGTCTATTGTTATGTCAAAGTCAGAAATGAACTAACGTTAATAGGAGAGGTCGATGTAGGTGATTTTAAAACTCAGGAACTTGAAATATAGATTTTAAAAATAAAGGCAGTGTGTGTTGTATTTTATCAAATCTAAGGACAAATGGGTGTAATTTTTTCAAAAATATATTATAAGAGCATTTTTTCATATATGGGATATGGGTGGTATATTTATCTCAATATGGTATTTTGGGAGAAAATCACACAATATAGTATTTTCAGTATAGAATCTATTAAAGACAGATTAAATACTAAATCTGTCAAAGGCAAATTTAATATAAAATAAAAATAACACAGAATCTGCTTGTGACAAATTCTAGAAAAATCATATACAATTAATTTTTTTATTATCTAATATCAGTGTAAATCACCTATCAAAATATCGTATATAAATTATTTTTCCATTCCACGGTGCCAATGCTAAAATGAGGGTTTGCCTGCCCTTCCGAGTTGGACAGAATTCATTGATCCATTTGGTTAAAAGTTGTGCCAGAAAGTACTCCAGTGAAAATGTTTTTGAAATTTATATTTTGATGCACACATATTTTTGTTTTTAAGTTTTTTCCCCACTCAATTTTTGAAATTTTAAAAACCGATAAACACACTTGAATTAAAAAATTGACAAAAAAATCTTGCCTCCCATTGCCGCCAGTGGTAGATCGCACAAAACCACCATTGGAGGCTCAAAATCAAAAGGACTCAGTGGAAGCCAAACCCAATGAAGCAAAGAAGACTCAAAAGCAAAATCAAAAGGACTCAGAGGAAGACATATCGGACGATGAAACAAAGTCAGCATTTTTATTAGCGGCGAGAAATGGCATAACCGAAATGGTGACCAGGATTTTTTCCGATGTGCCAAGTGCCATCCATGACTCTACTGAAGGAAAGAAGAGAAATGTGTTTCTAGTAACAGGCAAACCCTTGTTGTTAAGGAACTGATAAAGAAGTTAAAACGGGAGCTTTGGTATAACTTGGCTTGTGCAGTCGATGCTGACGAGAACACCCTGTTGCACTTGGCGGCATATGCTCAAGGCGAGAACAAGCCTTGGCAGCTTTCTGGCTCTGCCTTACAAATGATGTGGGATATCAAGTGGTTTGAGGTAGGGGCTTCTTATTTTATTTATGCATTAATGTTTGACATATTTTAGAGACGTGCACGATATATAAGTTACAAAACACTAAAGATGTGATTAATTTCAGTAAATTATTTTCAATTTTTCATTTTCTAATTTTAGTTGATTTCCTATTCCGCTCTCATCTCCACTCATCCGAGTTGTGATAGAGCGGATATTCATACGCTCATTTTTTAACGTTCAAGTAACGTTATTGTTCTAACTTGTTGCATTGCAGTACATCCGGGACATTTTGCCACATCACTTCAAATTCAGAAGCAACATGAAGGAAAAAACTGCTGGGGAACTCTTCAACAATACACACCATAAACTTGTCGAAGATAGTAGCGAGTGGCTCAAGGACACATCGCAATCATGTTCCGTCGTGGCAGCTCTTGTTGCCGGCGTCTCTTTCGCCACAGCCGGTGCCGTCCCTGGTGGCACTGACAAAGGTCACCCTGTTCTTGAAGGCCAACCAACCTTTGATGCATTCGCCGTTTCTTCCCTCGTTGGACTCTGCTCCTCCGTCACCGGACTCATAATGTTCCTCACCATCCTCACTTCTCGGAAAGAAGCCCGAGATTTCCGAAGGGGGTTGCCATTCAAGCTTCTTCTAGGGTTAAGTTCTCTCTTCGTGTCCATTGTGGCAATGTTCGTTTCCTTCTGCACCGGCCATTTCTACATCGTCAATCACAAGTACAGGAGGGTCTTGTTCCCCTTTTATGCTGCCACTTCCTTGCCCGTGGCTTTATATACCATGGCACAGTTTCCACTCTACTTTGATCTTCTAGCAGCTATCTTAACTAAAGTGCCTCGTGGAAGGCACAAAGATCGCCATTTATAGCTAGGTGACTTCTACGGTGCACTGTATATCAAGTCAACATCGCTTAAATATGCGTGTGGAGTTGTCTTTAATTTGTCAAAGCTTTTGGTTTGCTATTTGTTTGTTTGTGTGTGTTGGTTGTGTAACAATTAAAACAAATCATTACGGTGTTTTTCACTGTTTAGACATTGATTGTATATGCATGTGGTGTTGAATTCGTGTGTGGTAATAATCTTATTTGTTTGTTGCTTCTTTTGTGTGTGTGGGTGGTGTAATAAACCAATGGTGTTGTCATTATTAATAATGTTATTAATACTATATCCTAATACAAATAAATATTCGCTTATAACTCTGCATATGCATTGAGAAAATGATTGGCATAATTTTAATATTAGAATAATTTTAGTGTCTTTTATTGAATTACCTTTATTATTTTCCTCTCTCCTTTTTAATTACTCTTTCCCTTCGCTTCTCTTTCTCCTCTATTAATAGGAATGTAGTTGAAAGAAATTAATTAATGTTATATTCTAGAGACTTATTTGTGGAAAAAAAAATCTTCAAAGTGAAAATTTATTGGTAAATGGATGGAGTAATCATATTTTTAGCTAGGTAGCTAGGCTGGGCTTTGATTCATTGCAATATATTTTGTGTTGGCTTTCTTTTATTTGTGAAAGGCTGTTTCGAGAAAGCCAAATTTTGAGTAGCACACAATGGAAAATATTATATGGTGCAAAAATATTTCATTTTACTACAAGAAAAGCACGGTATACCGATGGTGATAATTAGGAATTTTACCAAAATATACAAAAAAAATGTTAGATAATGAGAAATTTTAATTATCAAAATTTTGCTGTCAAACTAATGTGATATTGATTACTGGTCTTTGAATAAATAAGTAAAATTCAACAATTGCTGTTAATTCAGTAAACCATTTTTACAAGATTAGGATCAAGTTATATCAATATAATTTTAAGCAAATGTTACACTATTGAATAATTTTTTATTGGTATAATTTTTTATAAAACTTACTATTGGATTAGAAGTTCATATTATATAGATCATATCTATAAAATTTCAAATTAATCTAAAAAAATTTCTTGTAATTTTTATGTACATCAAAATCAACATAATATACAAGCTTAAAATGAACAAGATTGAGAGCTACATAATTATATTGCTATTGATGTTTATGTAATTTAATCGTTGGACTGATAAAAGAATTATTTCATAAAATGTTATAAGTGGTGTAACAAAACCCACCGTTAAATTAGAAATTACTTTGTTAAATTAGAAGTTTTTAAAGAATTTATTGGATAAATTTTTAACAAAACCCACCTTTAAATTAGAAGTTTATGTCATATAGATCATACCTATAAAATTTTAAGTTAATCTAAAATCGTTTGGCATGGGTTTTATATACATCAAAATAACATAATATACAAGCTTAAAATGAACAATAATAAGAGCTTCATGATTATATTCTTATTAATGCACAATTTTTATGAAATTTGGCACAAATGATATTTATGATAAGTAATTGTAACTCAACAGTTGGATTGATAAAAAAATTATTTTATAAAAGAAGTTATTAAGGGTATAACTTTGTTTAAAATTACAACAGTATAATTTGATTATAACTATATATATGAATTAATTGTCATACACTGTCAATATAAAGTATCTTTACACCATTAATAGTGAAATATTAACAACTCATACACCATTAATAGTGAAATATTAACAACTCATCTATTTTATGTAGTTTTTCAAAATTTGAATTAGGCATAATTTGATAATGGATTATATGGAATTTTTTTTTATTGTTTATGTATATGTACACACACATTTGTGATTGTATGGTTTGGTGTTATCATGCTCAACTTAACCTAGCCAAATTGATCATTGAATCGATCACTTGCCTGATCCAATTTACATTTTAGATCGATCGGCACTACAATTATCCTAGTCAAACTCGGGTCCAACTAACTGGCTTTGATGCGAATCAGAATTGGGTTTGGACCTGTTTGAGGGTATGTGGTCCTCTAGTCTACCATCAACAATGCTACTTGTTCTGTTATGCATGTAAAAAATAATGTAAATTGTCTATTTGAATTAAAATATAATTTAATATATTTATTTAATGAAATCTGATTCAACTGATTGAACTAATAACCCCTTATTGAGTTAGTAATCCAATATTTTGGCTGAATTGATCTCTGGTCCAAGTTTAATAAATTTGGTGTAACATTGTTCATAACATATCCAAAGTCGCCCGGGTCTCGTTGGATGGCTTTTCATGACGGAGCAATGAATAATTGTTTCCTCCATTTTGCGCGTGCTGTGCTGTGCTGTAGTTATCCTTTTGATTTCTTGTATAGCTATAAAAACTAAAAAAAGAAACAAAGAAAAAGAAGAGGTAGAACTAAAAGAGTACCGCTTTAATTCATCCTGCCTTTTTAAAAATAACTCTAACGAAAACCAGTTGAAACACGATGGCGTATAAAGACTTCAACAGCCAAAAATCTTGTGGTATAAGAATTCTAAAAATATCTAACCACAGCAGCACTAACGATGGAATCAGGACTATTCTTATTGATGTTAATTTTTGTAAAATTTTAGATAAACTATTTATGATATATAATTGTAATTCAATAGTTGAATTTAAAAAATTATTTTCATAGATAGTGATTTTTTTTTCCGATAATTAAATCTGCTAAGAGAGAAGCAAGAATAACATCAATTAATTCAAGAACGGCACAACCAAAATAGCAACAATGATGGAAAGGAAAACACTACATAATAACAAAAATATGATGTTAGCGTAAAAAATTTAAAAACTAAAAACATAGCCTAGAATAACTCACACCAAATTTTTTAAAAAAAAAAAAACGAAGCACACAATCAAACCCAAAGCTATCAAATCGAGGCGGTGTCGTGGAATGAGTCCTCTCCACCAACACAGGCTTCACCATCTCTACGATCGCATTTTTGGTCCTAATATTATCAATTTGACATCAACTTGACTCTGCTAAAATTTTCAAAATCAATTTAGTACTAATATTTTGAATTTTGACATCAATTTAATTAGTCCTAGTATTTTTTTACAGCAACAATTATTAAAATCCTGTATCGCCTAAAGATAAGACATAGATAATCTTCACAAATCTTGTACAATATTCACCTTTTGAACTAGTTTTTGGAATTGAGTTAGACTCATTCAACTCTAAAATCGTATCAAATTTTATCCTATAGTTATTATTAAGCCACTCACATATGTCCAGTCAGTAATTTACACAAAAGAGAATTTTAAAAATTAATGTATCATTTAGACACATACTTTATCACTATTAAATTAAATAGTAATTCTCTCACGTCCACTCATTATTTGTTTTTGTTTTCATTTTTATTCGGTAGGCAGCAGCGAAAGGGGAGAAAAGGCTAATGCCCAATAATGACAAAAGGACGAAGCTAATAAAAGGGGAAAAATCTACTTGGCATGATATAGTGAATCGAAACAAATTAGCAAAGTAGGTATCGTTTTATTTTTTCCCAAAATCAATCTGAATCTCATCTCCAAACCGTCTCCAATGGCATTATCATTTTAGATTTGACTCCTCTCAAGTGAGGATTTAAGGTGATTAACCCATTATTTTTACCCTTTATCAATCTTCTCACATCAGAGAAGCGAAGGCTCAGCATTTCACTCTGTTTCATTCTTTTCTTGTCATGTAGATGAAGTGATCGTATGGGATGTTGAAGTGTCATTTTCGATAGACTCTTAATTGGCTCTCCCTCTCTATATACACACATATACGTCCGCATCCTCGGCTAAGTAGCATACATACCATAAAACCTTGTCGTACTATATGCACCATTGCTGAGAATCGAACCTTGTTCACATTCCATTATTGGTTTCTTGTATTCCAATAAAACGAAAAAGAAACAAACAAAAAGAATAGGTAGAACTCAAAGAGTACTGCTTTAATTCGCCCTGCCTTCTTAAAAAGAATTGAAGAAAACCACTTGACACATGATGGTAATTAAATAAAGGCTTCAACGACCAAAAAATCTTGCGGTATAAGAATTTTTAAAATATCTAACCACAGCAGCGCTAATGATCGAATGAGCACAGAGTCAAATCTCCTGATGAGAAATGTTATTATACAACAAAATCATACAATAACTTTATACCTCTAGTCTATAGAGAGGCACCTGTGAAAACAAAATTTGGGTGAGACCTAATGAATAAAATAACTTTTATCCTTCCCCATTATACAATAAGGTGTATAGTTGTTGTAGAATTTTGTTGTGCATGTAAATTTCTCTCTCGTGATTTCACTCCTTGTTTCATTCTTTCCTTGCCATGCGGATAAAGTGATCACATGGGATGTTGAAGCATAATTTTCGATCGATTCTTGTATGAGAACCAATTTACAATGTTATTTTTGTATACACTCACAGTAAAAATGAACCCATTAATTTTAGATAAGATACATCATTTATCCCATCAACTTTATTTTGAATATGTGTGAGGATGAGATGGTAAACTTGTGTTTATACAAGAATGATATCTTTGATTGATATGCCTTCTCTCTCTCTGCATATACACATATATGTACATGTCTTCAACTAATAGCTTACACACTATAAAACACACTATATAAATATATTAATTGGGCATGCACAATTGATATAATAATATACAACAACGTTTCCAAGTCTTCGATTTCCCACTTTGACGAAGATGCCAGAAATTGCTATTGTCAGTGACGAGAAGCCAGTGCCACAAACAGTGAAAGCCAAACTAGCCGAGTGCATAGGGAAGGATGATTGGGGAATGGTTGTGAACATTTACGAGGAGTGCCGAGAGGCACAAACCGCAAAGATCCGCCATTCTTCTGTGCCCAAAGAATGGGAAGAAGTTGTTAAGGAACAAAGAACAAGTTGTTAAAGATCTTGTGAGTGCAATAATAAGGATGCGGAGCCCAAATCAAATGATTCCTCTGGAGATTGGGAATAAACTCGGGAAAACACCCCTACACGGGCAGCATCAAAGGGGTTCGAGAGGATATGCAAGTGCATCGTAGGGGAGGGAAAGGAGAGGCTATATTTGATGAAATTGAAGAACAATGACGGGGAGACACCTCTGTTTCTAGCTGCTCTCAACTGGAAACAATATGCGTTTGCCTACATCTGTCTCATTTCTAGGGGCAGCGGCACCATAGACGATCTTGTACGTGACAATGGAGATAGCGTTCTTCATTGCGCCATCAAGAAGGAAGATTTCGGTATAATGCCCAACTTAGCTTGCATTGATTGATTAATTACTTCGCCCATTTCAGAATAAATATTTTTTTTTAACTTTTTTATGTTTTAAAATATACGTGAATTTATAATATTTAGATAGTATTAATTTTTTCTTTCATTTATTATACTCTTAATATAAATATTTTAATTAAGTAATCAGTATATTTATTAAAATAATAAGTAATAATGATTATACTGGGGTAATTTTATTAGCTCATAATTTCCTATGTATATCAAGATATGTATTTTTTTTGTTTTCCTTAATATGAGTATCATTTGATTTTTTATAGTTACTTTCTATGTCCACAATTGTGACATATTGTACCAAAATATTATTAATTTCTAAAAAGACACGTATAAGTAAACAGAGTAAATATTTTAAAATGGACGGAGTAATTACTAATTACTTGCTTTTCTTGGACGGATTCACTAAAAAGTAGTAAAATCATTAGGTTATTTACACGTGGTTTTTTCATATATCTAAACTAGTCGTTGGACCCGTGCGATGCATGGGGAGATAATAAAAAATAGTTTGTTGATTATTATTAAAAATAAATGATAATTTATTTAAATATATCTTATTGAAAATTGAGTATATAAATTTATCTTAAAAGTAAGTTGATATTTAAATAATTAAATAAGTGGATAAAATATAAATATATCATTTTATTTTATATCTTATTTTGAATATACTATTTATAAGGTTGAAAAAATCTCAATAGATGGCCTACAACTAGCAATAAAAATCCTAGTTTATGAAAATTTTACAAATTTTTAAAGTTAAAATTGTTGAATAAAGAAATAGAATAATGAATAATTTTACTATATCATTAGCCACTTATAAGGAGGACAATGAGTATCCATGAGAAAGGGGACATATCTCACGCCTCCCGTCACTATTTAGAATTTTGCCTCTCATCCTTATCCTCATCTAATTATGGGTCCCTATTTCCCATTTCTCGTAGGAATTTTGAATCCCTATAATATTCAAGGGTTTATTAACAAATTTCAAAAAAAGAAAAACTTTAAAAATATTTTATAATTTGAAAAATAAATATCCATAATAATAAATACTATTAATGAAATATAATCTAAATTAAAATTAAAATTCTTACATAATGCAAATGCAATAAAAATAATGAAAAAAATGAAGGTGTGCTATCACTGTCGCTATCCTGTTTAATAAACGGGGACTTAGCACCATTGATCGTCCCTCTGAAAATAAAATATATCTCAACTCCCTTTCCTATTATGGGTAATTCCCGCATGTACCAACTTTCAATTTTTTTATCATTCATGGCCATTTATCTTTTCAGTAAATTAAAATATTTAATTTATAAAAATATAAAAATATATTTTATAATTAAAAAATAATGAATAAATTTAATTTATACAATTTCAATTACACGTCTTTTCCTTGTACATTCTTTTGATAAATTAAAATATCAATTTTAAAACATATGTTATAATTAATGTATAATAATTAGTAAGAAAAATATATAATTCTAATTTATATAATCTCAATTATTAGAGTAGTATATCAATTATAATATTATTTTGAATATAAAAATAATATAATTATTTAATTTTTAAAATTAATAAATATTTAGTACCGTTATCAAAGAAGTATAAATTATGAAATTAATTTTTTTAAATATTTTAGTGTTGAAAAATTAAAGGTATTTTTTTTTCAAAAAAATTAGTATGAAAAAATTATGGAATTAATATCGGAATATGCAAGTTGTAAAAAATTAAATAAAATATAGTGATATGGGTAGATATATAATTTTTTTATTATGATTTTCAAAAGTGCTAAATTTGAAGTTAGAAAATTTCCCCTAATCTCATCCTCATTTAGAATTTTGCCTCCATTCTCATCCATATCCTTGTCATGGGTCTCTATTCCTCATTCCATGTGAAGATTTGAATCCCTATTGATATTATGGGTTTATTAAAAAAATTATAAAATACTTTGAACTTTAAAGTATAAATATCCATAATAACAAATACTACTAATGCAACATAAATATAATAGCTTTATTATCATTAATACTATAATTATATATATAATTTTTATGGTATAATATATTGAATTATGATTTTGTTTATGTTATTTTTTATTTTTTATATTACTTTGTTAATGGTAGAAAGATATAAAGGTATTATTGAAAAAAATAATTGATAATTAGAAGGTAAATTAAATTAAAAAACTTACTTTAAGTATTAAAATTATAAAATGATGGGGTATAATTTTTCTATGAATAATGCATAGAAAATTTTTTATGTAATGAGTCTTAGATATTAGTATTATATCAATTGTTATTATATTTGATTAAAAATAAATTATCATATTTATATTAGAATGAGTCTTAAATATTTGATTAAGAATAAATTTGGTAGAAATTGAATTTTGAATTATTATCATATCAAAATCAATGAATTAGTAATTCATTAACAAATTGACCTGCCCATTTTTTTAGAAAAAATACTAATTTTAAAGCTTATTTGTTTTAGAAATATTTCCTTTATAAACCTTCATAATGTGATGCTATTAATAGTTTTTAATTTAATTATAAGTTGTAATTATATTGACATGAGTTCTTTCTTAGTGCAAATTATAATTTTTAATGATTATAATATTCGATTCTTTAATGATTGTAATATTTGATTTTATTTCATATAAAAATAATTAATAAGTAAATTGTAAACTAAGTTTAAGAAAGGTGGGGCCTAAATCACCATATGAATGACACGTGTAATAGTTTCCATGAAATGAGTCTGAAATATAAGTACAATAGATTTATAATATATAATAATAATAATAGTAATATAATAATAATAATATAATTTGCATATAATATTGTGTATATTTTTCAATTGATATATATTATTGTATAAATGAATGTCTCACTCCACAAAAAAAGAGAGTAAAAGACTGGGTTTGTTATTTTTATAGATATGCAAGTCACAGAGGACGCCTTGTATTTTTAGAGGTGGCTATTTACTTTGTTTAATTTTAGAAATGACAAATGCTTGTTTCATTTCAATCCGAAATAGATTAATAGAAAAAAAATGCTCCTTTGTAAAATTCTGAGACAAATTCATCTCGTTTCTATGATCAGCCTAACGAAATCCTTCATTAAGTATCAGGCAAAGTAGAATAGATAATCACGAATTGGTTCACTACCTTTTATTTTAGCCAAATGAATCCATTTGTCAGTTTGTTAAACTTGTTAATTATTAGTAGTGTAATCCAAATGCAATTAACAAATTTTTACTTTACACCTAAATCAGTGATTAAATATATATAGGGATTCAGTGAGCAATAATAGTGACTATGTCTTACTTTATCTGATGTTATGGTTACATGACAAATCAATGAATCTTATGGATATAACCAAATCAAATCTGATAACAATGGATAAAAAATAAAATAAAAAAATTTGCCCCTACAAGATCCTACACGCTATAATCGCATGACAAATAGGAGACTTTTTTGTTGATTTGATCAAGGCATTCCCTTTTTTTTTTATATCACACAATTTTTTGTTCTAATGGAGAATTTTTTATTGATCTGATTAAGGAATTCCCTTTTTTTTTTTCATATCACAAGATTTTTTATTATAAAGGCCCCATTAATATTTTAATAACCTTAATACATTTATATCTAATCCATTTTTCAATAATTTTTAATTCTATATTTGCTTTCTATTCTTAATGATTCTTAATTTTAATTGTAAATCGTAATTTTAATGATTTATAATCCCATGAATATATCTTAATGAGTCTAATTTTATTGATTCATGTAATCTTTAATGATAGTATATTTGATTTTATTAATAATTTAATAGTAAATTAAGTAAAAAAATCTGTAGACATAAATGTTTAAAAAAGTAGGTCCTAAATTACTATATGAATGACATATGTACCTTAAAGCTCTGTATGAAAGACACTTGTAATACTTTTCATGAAATGATTTTTAAATATTATAATAATAGATAAGTTTTATTTTGATACACAATTTTACGCTCTTCCAGAAAAATTAAAACACTTTTCGCTCTTTCTTTGTTATTTTTCTGGGTACGTCTGAAACTTTTTGCTCTTTCTATTTACACAGTTCCACGCGCTTGGATGTTTGTCAGTTTCAATAATATTTTGGGATTTTTTAAATATTTTTATAAAATTTAAAAATATTGATACATTTTGTTATTTATGATTAAGATTGTATAATGTGTCCTGCTAACTCAATTTATTAAAATTTGGAAAATTAAATATTTAATATATTGAAGGAAAGATCTAATGTTTTTAATCTAATTGATAATATTGATGAAAATAATATATTAATAGAGTAGATGTGAACAAGGCCAAATTTATTTATTTGTATAATTTTGTACTATTATTGACTAAGATTATTGATATATTATTTTCTGGGTCTACGTACTGTGGATTATTTTTTTGAAAGATAAACTGAAAGAGATAGAATTTTATCCTTATAGTGTCAACAATGACCTTGAATTTGTTGTGAAATAACAGTATATACGTTACTGATTTATGTATATATGCGTTGCTATGCATGATGCAACAGATCTGGGAGTCATAATAATGCATTATTATGGCGATTTACTTCGCAGACATACCAACGACGAAGGATACACTCCTCTCAAAGCCCTCGCCGATATGCCATCGGCCTTCAAAAGTGGAAGGGAGCTTTCTGGGTGGAAGTTAATTGTGTGTCAATGTAAGTTATTACTGCATATATATATATGGGACGAAAAGGCAACATAATTAAAGCGCATGTTTGGAAAGTTCAAGAAACCTTTTTTATTTTTTAAGAAAAATAATCTTATTTGGATATTTGAGGCCAATAATTTAACCTGTTTGGGTTTTTTGAGCATTCTACTAAACAAGCTGACTTTTTAGTATGCAAATTACCTAACTACCCACCAATAGGCACATTATTTTTCTTGAATTTCAATAATTATTTGATAGGAAATATCAATGTTATTTTGACATTTAAAAAGTGAACGTGTCATTTGACTTCTACTTTACTATCACTAGATGAACTTATTGAATTGAGTGAGTGAAGACCACAAATTTATCTAATGATGGTAAAATAGATTTCACAAAAAAATAATTATTTTTCATCAATTAAAACAAAGCGTACTAACTTATTATAAAAATCACTTTCCAGTTACAGTATTAAAACATAATTTGGTTCCCAAATAATCAATTATATATAAAAAATAATTATACAAATAAATATTGATTATTGAAATAATCATAATCTTGCAGATTTTCCATGTATGCACGCTAGCTCAAAAAAATTTTGTACTCTAGTCAAACAACCATGCACGCATACTGTCTCAATTTTCAATTACAATACCATGTACGCTACTGCAATTTTTAATCACATTACCCTAATTTTAATTTACATACTTAAATGTTAAGAAATTTATGATGAATATAATATATGATAAAATTCTATAATATTGTGTCATCTATATAATCAATCTCACTTAGTGAGATAGAGTTTACTTCTTGTTAAAATTATTATGACAACTACATTGATGATACATATCAGTGATGAGATATTACAAAAAAAGTTTAGGAACAATTATAGCAAACATTGCCTTTCCATTGTTTACGAGGTATAAAGCGTTTAAATTTAAAAAATATGGACATTCTAGGTAAGTCATTCTAAGCCATAAACCTTCAAAACACAAGGACCCCATGTGAAATTATATATCTTCTTGTTAATCATTTTTCTCCTTCCAAAGGGACACTCGTAGAACCAGTGGTTCCTGAAAATGCAATGAACTGGCTTTTCAGAACGGCAGATCCTCCAAAAATGTATTTCCCAATGAACTACGCAACGTTACGTAACTTCTTCAAATTGTTGTCAAGTGTTTCTCTAGTTGGTATGTGAATCGGATTTCATTCTATTCCGCCTTTTTCCCCCCCATTTCGGATTCTTTGCTCCATTGCTAAGTGTAATAAAATGATACTGCAGAGCATCAAAATAAATATGATAAAAGTTAATTAGATCTACTCATTTGTGAAGCGTAATAATAAATATGTTCAAAATCAACAACACCAAAATTTATTGTGGACAAGCTCCAAATATTAAGAAAAAAAATCATGTGATAAATTCAATAAAATATTTCACTATATTCATTATAATTATAAAATCATATAATTTCTATACCCTTATACTCTAAGGATAAGTGAGAATCTTCCTATTCAATTATTAAATTTTGTAGTGATTGCAATAGCAAAGGATCATACGACTTTTTTAAATAAATATGTAAGTATTAATTGTTATTGATTAATTTTTATTTTGATCATACATTTATTACTTCTTCTGTTATTGAATAATTGTTCATTTCAAAAAAATTTCTTTATCTAAAAAATAATTATCCATTTAAAAAATCTAGGTTGTATTAATAATCATTTGTTTCCAATAATACTCTTGTTAAATACTATTGATTCATTTAGTAGATGGGGAGATAAAAAGTTGGAATATTGAAAAGAAAAAGAGCAATTCAGTTTTTGATTCTTAACTTTTATTAATATTTATTTTTTAAAATCATTTTCTTAATTACTATGAGCAATTAAAATTAGATAATTATTCAAAGATAAATGCACTATTATAGAGTCAAGATTTGGTCAATCTCACTCTCATAATAAATCACTTCTCTCATATGACACGTCCCATATTATACACATACACATATATTTATTAAGCTTATAATCTTATTTAAAATTTAGGGGCTGCTTGCTTTCAGTTTTCAGTTTTTAGTTTTCATTTTCAGTTTTCCAAAATTTATAAAGAAAAAATTTAAAAAACTGAAAACTGGAATTTGTGGGCTTATTTGCTTTCAGTTTCCAGTTTTCATTTTAATTTTTCCAGTTTTCCAGAATTTGTGAAGAAAAAACTGAGAAAACTGAAAACTAGAATTTGTAGGTCTCAGAATTTTCATTTTTTCCTTCATAACTTTTGGAAAAAGGAAAAAGCGAAATCGAAGCAAAGCAACACTAAGTGCGTTGGTTTTGATTTTCCAGCTTTAGCTTAGTTTTTAGTTTTTAGTTTTTCCTTCACAAAAGCTGAAAACTGAAAACTGAAGACTAAAACCTGAAAACAGGCAAAGCAAACGCACCTTAAGGGCCTGTTTGCTTTGCTAGAAACAATTTTCAGTTTTCAGTTTTTTCAGTTTTTCCTTCACAAAAACTAAAAACTAAAAATTGAAAACTGAAAACTGAAAATTGTTTTCAGCAAAGTAAACAGGCCCTAAGTTTTTTAGTTTTCAAGAAATTGTAAAGGAAAAACTGAAAATTCTGAAAACTTCATATTACAATTTTTAGTTTTTTCAGTTTCTCCTTCACAAAATCTGAAAAATTAAAAAAATTAAAAGTAAAAATTGAAAATTAGAAACCGAAAGCAAAGACCCCTTAATAAGGCATCCATTCGTTCATTATGGTATTCTTTCTAGTGGTCTCTTCTAGCAGGATGATTACCATCAATCAGCACTAGCTAGAGCCCGTTTGCAGCGAAACGCTCAGAAAAAAAAATAGTAGTTTTAATCGATTCGCTCTTTTAAATTTTTACGTCCAACGTCATTCCATCATTCTAGCATCGACTATTGTTTTTCTGCGATTTCATTCGTCTAACAATGAAGTGCCAATAATATATACGAACAACAACTAAACAGAAAATTATATATAATCAATGTTTTTAAACTAATGACAATAGTTAGATGGAAAATTATATATGATTTAATTTCAATGCCCTAACATTGTCATGCAATCAAATAATCCTATTTACATGATTTTTAAAGTAATATAATAGGGGCGAAACTATACATATTTGTCGATATAACATAATATGATTGGATGATAATATAAAATAATTTTACACTAAAAATATATCAAAATTAAACTCAAATATATAAACGTGGAAAATGTAAACTGAGGCCGCTGTTTAAGTTGGAGAAAAGCCAATTCCAAACGGTGTTGTGATGGCTTACAACAACTTGTGATTTTATTTTTCCTATTTAGTGTGTATATGGCATCCGCAAGTCTTAATAAACGTGCATGTTCTAAATGTTGGAATTGATCCAAATTTCTAATTGAATATTGCTATTGATAGTTTTCGATTTTAAAAGTATTTAGAAAGATTTGAAAAAAAAATATGGAAAATCTTTTTAGATTTGAAAAATCTATTAGGATTTGAAAATTTATTAGAGTTTTATCTAGAATTGAAAATTATTAATTATTAGGATTGATGTCGAATTTAATGAGTGTAAACAATTATAAATAATAATTTTGAGAAGGATTTAGATACATGAGGAAAATATAATTGAGAAGTTAAAAATTGAGAGGGGAAAGGAATAGGGTGATATATGATGAGGATGACATAGATGATGAAAAGGAAATTTAAGGAGACTTATATGTGATGCTTCACCATTGATAGATGGTTTGTAACTTTTGTCAAAAAAATTATCGTGATGGAAGATTTGCAATTTTCACTAGAAAAGTTGTCTTGACGAAGGGCTTCCAGGTTTTGCCATAAAAGTTGTTTTGACGGAGGTTTGCAGCTTTTGTTAGAAAAGTTATATTAATGATATTTTGTTTTATGAGTAGTAATATTGTAAGTGAGGATAGTTTGTGTCCGAAATTTTTTTTTTGACCATATGGTTAGTTAGGCGGCATGTGCCATATATATTTCTAAAGCTTTATTTGGGTGGTCAATTTCATTCAAAGAAGAATTGCCTAAAATAAACAGGTGAAATATTTCGCTTGTGAAACGCATTAATCAAAAGAAAAATACACAGGAAATTACCTCTCTCTCTCTCTCTCTCTCTTGTTACCCCCAAAATTTCTCGGTCACACCTCAAAGAAAGAAAGAAAGAGAGAGAGAAAGGGGTAGTGCATGAATGATCACCATATTTTTAACATTATCATGAACGTGCTTTTCATTCATGTTCATTATGGGGATATTTTCTATTTTTTGCAAATAGGAAAAGTATTTCCACGTACGCATTATGTAGAGCCAGACATTTGGTTGGTGCAAATCCACTAAAATATTTGTGATTCAATAAAAGAACAAAAATGATTTAGGGGACGATATGAATTAGGTACAAGTTAATGTTCATTTTAAATGTTGATTTTATACTTATAAATTATTTATCTTTAATTTTTATAATGAGCCAAATTAATTACTAATATTACAAAATATAAGTCATGTTAGTTTCCCAGCCTTTTTTTATTTTACATTTCATTAATTAAGTGATAATATGTAATGTTAAGTGATATTTTGACATACCTTACATTTCATTAAGTTTAAAATAGTTTATTTTGATTTCTAAGATTATACAAAATAATTTATTTAATTATTTTTTTAACTTATAAAATGACTCATTTTGTGTAATGTTATACACAAAAATAAATCATTTTAAACTTTACTATATTTTAGATGATACAGGTGTGTTAATGTATCACTTAACATTGCACTTTATTATTTAATTGATAAAATATTAAATAAAATTGAGATGAGGATTAACTTGACTCATATTTTATAATATCAAAGATTAATTTAACTCATTTTAAAAGTTAGAAACTAAAATAACTCATATATATAAAGTCAGAATTAAAATAATCATTAAGTCAATTTGCTATTGACTATTGTGCGTGATCTTCGCCACAGGGAAAAAATCAATATTTATTTTTATTTTTATTTTTATTTTATTTTGTTTGATTATATTGCATCAAATTATGCCACCTCTCGTGATTTAGTTTTAAAGTCAGTGGTGCTATCCAGTAGCACTCTTTAAAGAATACCCTTTTTTACATGTTGTGTTAGAATATTTAAACAATTCCATGATATTAAATTATTGCATGAATACGCACCAAGTTGTTGCATCATGTAATGACAAGTAGAAACTAATGTAGCAATACAGCGGTAGCTGAGGAACTGAGTATCAGTTCAGTTCTCTGTATTAGTATTATTTCAGTTACTATCTTGGTGGAAGAATTGATAAATTGACAGAGAAAGAAATTAATGAACAACACAGTAGTATGGGAGTATGGGATAAAAGGAAACAGAGAGAAAGAGAAAAAGAAGCCAGCAGAAGGAGAGAAGGATTCAATAGGGAGAGATTAGAGAGAATTCCCAATTTCCCATAGTTTCGTTTTCCTTTTTTTTAAAAATAAAAATAAAAAATCGCAACACTTTCCACGCCACCCCTGTGGCCCCTTTCTTTCTTTTGTATATTTTGAGCCTTCTAATGATTTGGGCTGTCACTGATGGGCCCAAACCCAAATGATACTCAACACGAAGTGATTGAAAATATCCCTTGGTCCATGACCAAAAACAAAATCATCTCTCTAGGTCTTGACCCAAAAACAAAATATCTCTCGGTGAAATTCATGCCAATAATCTTAATTTTGCCATTTAGTTCCTGATAAATAAATAAATTATGTGATTTAAATTGTAGTTTCCGGAGAGCTTATTAAAACCTCCTAGTTTTTATTTGACAAATTGAACATTCAAATTTATTTTAGGTGTTTTGAGCCAAATCACATAGAAAACATATCACGATACATTCAAATATGAATTTGAAAACAAATGTCTCCCAACAAGAAAAAATAAGTGAGCACTAGGCTACTGAATGCATTAAACTTTCACAAATTTCACAATGATAATCATCCATGAGAAAAGGCAAACAGAGACAGGTACTTTGTATTTAATTTTTTTTTTCAATATAAAGGAAACAAGTAAATGAAAATCCATCCTAGGACTTGGTCTGGTCATATTACTTGGCACGAGATATGAGATTTAAACATTAAAAAATGAATATTCATTGAGACATTCATTTTATCACCTTTTGATATGGTGGTAATAGTTTTCACTTTTCCGACAACTCCAAGAGTAATAAAGTGAATGTTCCATTAATAGAGCATCCACTTTTGGACATTTAAACAGCTCTATTCTACTCGCCACAATCTTCTCTCTGGCCCATAGAAGAATTGTCACAAGCTATAAGAACCTATGGTGCATGGTACAAGACTCACCTTGCATGGACCATGAATCACGAGAAGATTGCAGATTCTAGCAATTCTGCTTCCGTTTGTCAATAATCAACTACATTCCATTCCTCCTTTGGTTCTTCCTGATTTGTTTCCGAAACGGTTCAAAGATCTCCACCTAAATTCAAATTCAAAGGGTTCCCCTCAATCTTATCGTTGTTGTCCGGGACAACTGTCACCACCGCCATTGACAGGTGGTGCTTGAAAACAGCAAGCTCTCAAACTCTACAGGGTACCAATGGTCTTGTTTGTATCTACACTCTTCTCTTGACTGGCAAAGACAGATCAATCTCAACACAAACCCTAGCATATATAAATGCCTCTTTCCAACTCCCCAGTCGTGAGATCAATCTTAACCTACTTATATCAATGGCCTTCGCAATCACTCTCAGCATTCTTTCATCATAATATAACAAATTGAGAGGCGATAATATATCCCAGACAGTAGTATTGTCAAAACAAGGGGTCACTTGTGTTGAAGAGATCAGTCCACTGCTTTACAGCAAGGTAGTGACCTTGTATCATTCTAGGGCCACCCTCCATAACCTGAGCAATATAATGTCCTTGGTCAAATCAAATTTCACCACCCCCTGATTCTCGTCCGCCCTATCCACTTTCTCCTGAACATCCCTCCCCTCACCCCTTCCGAGTCACCCCTGACAATCCCCTCACCAAACCCCTAAGACATCGAGAAGCCCTGCCCACTCCCACCGCCACTTGCACTCCCTCCTCTCCTCATTTGTTTCCTTTTATTCTGAGTCCTTTCGCTCTTGTTAACTAAATAAGTTTAAATAAAACTAAGAACAAAAACAAGATAAAAATCAAGTCAAGAGAAAATAAGCTCCAAGTTCTAAAGCGTCAGAGGATCAAGATGGTACGATCTTTCTTATTCTTTTATGAATGTATAAAACACTTAAGTTGGATGTTTTAGGTTAATGAAACGATTTTAGTAATTTAATTGACCTCAATTCCTCTGGTGAATCAATTCTTCTATTTGTGTTAAAAGTCAAAACATGTTGAATCCTTAACTGTACGTATTTTAACATAAACAAGAATGAAGCACAAAATTCAATCCACAAATTACACAATTCAAGATAAATTTCTAAATCTTAAAATTCACGAGGTTTATCTCTAGAGTTAGTACATATACAAATTTTTCAAATACTGCAAAAACCCTAAATCAAACCATGAACAACAATCCATAATTTTGCTTAGAAAAATGAAAGAAAACCTTTAATTTAATCCAAAAAATTCAATGCCATCACAATTACCATCTCAGACCATTTCCCTGACCCATAGCCAAAGAGTCTAGTTACCCATGAGAAAGAGAGAAGAAAAGCATAAAAGAGAAGCAGAGCTGTAGAAGACATGAAACGCAATTTCTTTTACGTAGCGATAGAATCTTCAATATCTTCTTCTCTAACCGTTCTTTTGCTGCCAAACAGCTCCAAAATTGAATCTCTATCTATCCTCTCAAGTCTACTTTCAAACCCTTTTAAAATCCGTTTCGAGTTTAAAGCGCAACGGGAAAAAAACACACACACAACAGCCTGCGATCCCAGTGTTTCAGGCAGTGACTGTCAAATGTGTGAAAATTTTGTCGCCGAGGATCACTTGAGCGGCCACATTCAAGCGTTTGAGCGCTGGCTATCCAACAATTGCATACCAAACTCCTCTTCTCAACTTCTTATGCCTAAAACCATAATTAAAACCCAATACTAAAGTCAAAACATTCCTAAAAACAACTAGAAAATTAATAAACTTTAAACTTCAAGGAATCAAACACGTAGCAAAGGTTCAATTTAAAGGAATTTGGATGGCTTTGCATTCTAGATATCATAATTTATTTGATGGAACATCTCAATCCGGCATTGCAATTCCAATAGCAATCCAAAACCTTGACGACTAAACTTTTATGCCTCACCGCATGTTATCGATATTGATTAGCTTGGCAAAAGCAGCATTAATTAATTTATTAGTTATATTTTCTACTCATTTTTTTTCAAAATAATTGTCTTTGTAATAAAAAAAATGTTGCACATTATTTTTCGTTTTAAAATTTCAACGCAAAATTAATTATTTTATATTGGGTTTTATCTAATATTCTTATAAAATTCAAGAGTACTAGTATTTATAGTTATTTATGACTAATATATCATATGTCCCACTAACTCAATTTATTACAATATAGAAAAAGAAATATTCAATTACAATTATTGAAAAAAAAAGAAGGATACTAATACCTATACTAACGTGATATCAAAGTAAAAATCTTATTTTATTCCAATTTCATCATATCTTCATTAAGTGTAATTTTTTTTTTCTCTTTCTGTTATCTCCTTCGTTGGCATTATCATAATTTTTCATTATTTTTTTTGTTAGTCGAAGTGTAATTTGGTCTTTGATAATTTCTTTCCCTAAAAATTAAGAACTGCAAAATTAGGTAGCGTTTGATTAGTGACATAGAGACAAAAATACCGAGACACTTAAGACAAAAACCTGTTTGGTGGTGGAGATAAGAATAGGGAATAAAAAAACATATATCCAAAATCCGGGGGCAGGATAAGGAGACAAATTTTTTTTTTTTCAATAATACCCCTATACTTATTTAATATTTATGTCTCGATCTCCACTGTCTCCATTGTCTTTGTATTTTTGTCTCTGCCTCGCCTTAAGCATACCTTATATATATGGATGCCAAAAATTTAAAGAAGAAATATTTTAAAGCGGAGGTAATAACTAATTTTTGAGTAAACACCCAAATTGGTTCCTGATAATTTCTCTGATGGACAAATTGATCTCTAACAATTGTAAACACCCAAATTAGTCCATCACAATTATAAAAATAGGACACTATAAGTTCCTAACCGGCACACAAAGTTTGGCCGGAAGGCAAAGATGAAAAAAGAGTTTGGCTGGGAGAAGGTAAAGCTCGTTTGAGAGGAAATATATCTCGGCCAGGAGGAGGTGGAGCTTCTGTGAGAGGAAATATAGTTCAACTGACATGTAGCTGAGCTTCGTCACATGCCCGTCAATCTCGGCCACATGCATCGAGTTAAAACTTAGCCCAGTCGAGCTTTATTTCCTCTCAGACAGGCTCTTTTTTTATTTGTCTCCCAACCGAGCCTTGATAAATTTGGTCAGGGGTCTATAGTGTCCTAATTTTAAAATTGTGAGGACCAATTTAAGTGTATACAATTGTTATGAATTATTTTGTCCATAAAAGAAATTGTTAGGAACCAATTTAGTTGTTTACTCCTAATTTTTTAAATTTTACAAATGAAGATGAAACGCGGTCATGTAAAAACTAACAAAAACAAAAAGATTATGCAAAAAGAAAAATCTAATATTATTCAATATACTGCAATTTCAGGAATAACATAACATACGAGAAACGTTAGATAATTAGAAAGTTTACGAAAATTTTGCTGTCAAATTAATGTGACATGATTATTGGTCTTTGGATAAATAAGTAAAATTTAACAACTAGTGTTATTTCTGTAAACCATTTTGAAAGTATTAGAATTAAGTTATATCAGTGTAATTTTAATAAGATATTACATTGTTGAATAACTTTTTTTGGTGTAATTTTTTATAATACCTATCATTGAATTATAAGCTCATATCATATAGATCATATTTGTAAAATTTCAAATTAATCTAAATTTATTTGCTGTAATTTTATATATATTTAAATTAACGTAATATGCAAGCTTAAAATGAACAAGATTAAGAGTTAGATGATTACATTGCTATTGATGTTTGACTTTTATAAAATTTGATACAAATAATTTTTATAATAGATAATTATAATTTAATAGTTGAACCTATAAAAAAATTATTGCATAAAAGTTATAAATGATGTAACTTTAAGCTATTGTTACACTGTTAAATAGCTTTTTATTGGATTAATTTTTAACAAAACCCACTGTTAAATTAGAAGTCTATGTCATAAGATCATGCCTACAAAACTTCAAGTTAATCTAAAATCATTTGCCATAAGTTTTATATATATCAAAATTAACGTAATATACAAGCTTAAAATGAACAACAATAAGAGCTTTTTGATTATATTGTTGTTAATACTCAATTTTATGAAATTTGACACAAATAATATTTATGATAGGTAATTGTAGCATAGCAGTTGGATCGGTAAAAAAATTATTTTATAAAAAGTTATTAAGGGTATAACTTTATTTAAAATTACACTAGTGTAATTTGATTCTAACTATATATATGAATTAATTATTATACACTAACGATTGTAAAGTATCTTTAAGCCGCTAACAATAAAATATTAATAAGTTATCCATTTTATGCAATTTTTCAAAATTCGAATTAGACATGATATGATAATAGATCATATCATAGTTTTCTTTATTATTTATGTACAAACACATTTGTGATTGTATAGTCCAATGTTATCATACTCAACTTAATTAGCTCGGCCAATTTGATCATTGAATCAATCACTTGCCCGATCTAATTTTCTTTTTAGATCGATTGGCTCTGCAATTAACCTGGTCAAACTCAAGTCCAAATGATTGGTTTTGATGCGAATTGGAATTGGGTTTGAACTTTGTTTGAGGGTATGTGGTCCTCTAGTCTACTTTCAACAATGCAACTTGCTCTGTTATACATGTAAAAAATAATTTATATTTTCTATTTGAATTAAAATATAATTTAATATATTTATTTAATTAAATCTGATTTAACTGATTAATAACCCCCTAATTGAATCAGTAATCTAGTATTTTGGCTGAATTGATTATTAGTCCAAGTTCAATAAATTTGGTGAAACGTTTTTCATAACAGATCCAAAGTAGCCCGGGTCTCGTTGGATAGCTTTTCATGATGGAGCAAGGAATAATTCTTTCCTCCATTTTGTGTGTGTCTTTGTCTTTGTAGTTATCCTTTTGATTTCTGTATAGCTATAAAGTAAAGCTGAAAAAAGAAACAAAGAAAAAGAAGAGGCAGAACTAAAAGAGTACTGCCTTAATTCATCCTGCCTTTTTAAAAAGAACTCTAACGAAAACCAGTTGAAACACGATGATATATTTAGGCTTCAACAGCCAAAAATCTTGTGGTATAAGAATTTTAAAAATATCTAACCACAGCAGTGTTATGATATCATCAGAGTCGGGTACACCCCAAGTGTAATAAACACTTTCCGGATGTGAGCGGAAGCGCGCCCAAATTGAAGAGGCGGAAAAATGGAGTACGGTGAATAGTAATTTGCAGTGGGGCCCACGTCACTATTCACGTGAATAGTACTATGTAGTGGGACCCGCTTCACTATTTATGAATAGTACTCGTTACTATTCACACCAACAAAATAGATCAAGATAATCCCACCAATATTTTTAACGTGGAAAACCCTCCTGTAATTTTGAGGGAAAAACCACGGGCCAAACTCCGAAAAATACTCCACTATATTTAAAGAGTAATTACAATATAGTGTATCCCCAATGAGACTCTCTTCTACTACAATTAGTAGTATTACAGAGATCTAGAGAATATATCAAAAACCCCCAGTGTATACTCACACTACACTCTTGGAATTTTCTTACACACACTCTCTATTTTTCTCTCACTACAAGAAGCCTACACTGCTTCTTTCTTTACAAGCGAGAAATGCTTCTCGATTGAGATTGCAAAAAATCGCCTTCAAGGCTCTATTTATAGATGATTTTTGAAGATTACTGTGCATGTTCTTGTGCATATTTGATTGATACAAGCTGTATTTCACATTCGTGCATGTGCATGCAGTAATTTCTTTGATTTTTCAGCGATTCGGTGGCTGCAAAATGCACAGCCACCGCCACTTTTTCTACAATTCTCCACCTTGGCTGCATTTTGCAACAGCTTTCAACCTCTGCAAATATTAACTAAGTCCAAGCAATGCTTAAACTTGTCAATTGGCAATGGTTTTGTCATCATATCGGCTGGGTTCTCAGCTGTGGCTATCTTCTGAATTGCAACAGTACCATTATTGATACATTCTCTGACAAAATGAAGTCTGGCGTGAATGTGCTTTGTCCTTTCATGATAGACTGGATTTTTAGCGGATGAATGGCGCTTTGACTATCACAATGTACAATTGGTACATGTTGATTCAATCCAAAACTATCCAAAAGACCGTGCACCCAAATACTTTCTTTAATGACCTCGATCAATGCCATATACTCGGCTTGATGGTTGACAATGCCACTGTTGATTGTAATGTCGCCTTCCACTAATAGTACATCCAAAGACGTAAAGATATAGCCTGTCAATGACCTTCTTTTATCCAAGTCACTGCATAATCGGAATCTACATAACCTACAACTCCACGGTTCTTGACCTTCAAATACCAAGCAGGACATCGGTGGAACCTTTTAGGTACCGCATGATCCATTTCACGCCTTCCCGGTGTGTCTTTCCAGGTTTGCTCATAAACCTGCTTACCACACTCACTGCATGTGAAATGTCTGGTCTAGTGCACACCATGGCATACATGAGACTGCCAACTGCACTAGAGTAAGGTTTATGAGACATGTGCTCCACCTCTTCCTCAGTTCTCGGACATTCTTTCAAAGATAACTTAAAATGTGCAGCCAACGGAGTGCCAACTGGTTTGGATTGATCCATATTGAAGCGTTGTAGCACTTTTATAATATAATTTTGTTGTGTTAAACACAATCTGCCACTATGTCGCTCCCTATGAATTTCCATTCCAAGAATCTTCCTTGCCGCACCTAAGTCCTTCATCTCAAACTCTTTTCCCAACTGAGTTTTCAACATACTAATTTCAGCCTTATTGCGAGCTGCAATTAGCATATCATCTACATACAACAACAAATAAATCTTTGAACCATCTGGAAGCTCCTTAGAGTAGATGCAGTTATCATATTGGTTTCTACTATATCCAGTACCAATCATAAATGCATCAAACCTTTTGTACCACTGCCTCGGGGACTGTTTCAAGCCATATAACGACTTTTTCAACAGGCAGACATGGTTCTCCTTATCAGAAATTACAAACCCCTCTGGTTGACTCATGTAGATCTGCTCCTCTAGCTCACCATGTAAGAACGCTGTCTTCACATCAAGCTGTTCTAGCTCCAAGTCAAACGTACTTACAATAGCTAATAGGATCCGAATAGAGCTATGCTTCACCACAGGAGAGAATACTTCATGGAAGTCAACACCCTCCTTCTGAGTATAACCCTTTGCTACCAGTCTCGCCTTGAACCTTGGAGGCTCAATGTCAGGGATTCCTTCTTTCCTTTTATAAACCCATTTACAGCCAACTACTCTTTTTCCCTTTGGAAGTTGTACCAGCTCCCACGTTTGATTTTTCTGAAGAGACTCAATCTCCTCATTCATTGATATCAGCCACTCCTTCGACTCCTTACTTTCTATTGCATCATGATAGGTACATGGTTCATCTCCAACTGCACCATCCGCCATAGCCAAAGCAAAGGCTATAGGATCTGCATCTAATGAGTCAAGTGCACAAGCGGCGTAATCCAGATATCTTTTGGTTTACGGATTTCGTCTTTCTCTGCCGATGCACATCTTGTATGGCTCTGCTTCTCTGGTTGGTTCACCAGTTTCCTCATAGTCAGGTTCATCTTGTTGTTCTACTTCAGGTTGAGCAATCCCTGAAGTACTTGGCTGATTCATTATATCATTTTCTTGCTTCACCTTCCCACAGTCAATCTCTAGCTCCACACAGCTTCTTAGCACCATGATCCTGTCTCTGCATCATCTAAGTTAGACTCCTTCTTACGATTTAGCATTGCCGCCTCGTCAAAAGTGACATCTCTGTGACAATGATTTTGGGTGAACTTGCCTTCTCTATACACCACGCTTTGTAGCCTTTCACCCCTCGTGCATATCCTAGAAATATACACCTTCTTGCCCTTGCCTCAAGTTTACCATCATTCACATGGGCATATGCGGGACAACCAAATATCTTTAAATCGAGAATAGTTTACGGTCGATAGGACCATACCTCTTGTGGAATCTTGATTAATAGCAGTTGATGGAGATCTGTTTACGGATATACAAATGTATTGATCGCCTCGGCCCAAAATGATTTGGGAAGTGTTGCGTTGATTCGCATGCATCTTGCGCTCTAGAAGTGTTCTGTTCATCCGTTCTGCAACTCCATTTCTTTGTGGTGTTCCTGATACAGTATGGTGCCTCACTATACGGCATTTTCTGCGAGAACTCCTCAAATTCTTTGCTTTGCAAAATTCTCCGCCATTGTCGATTCTTAGTCTCTTGGTGACCGCCCGGTTTGCTTCTCGACCATGGCCTTCCATTGCTTGAATTTGTCGAACACTTCTTCTTTTTCTTCAGAAATAAATCCAGACTTTTACGGAATAATCATCTATCGAGTAAGAAAATAGCGAGCTCCACCTCAAGAGTTAACAGGCTGGACCCCAAGCGTGCAGTGGACATACTCCAATATTCCCTTGCTATTGTGTTTGCCAGAATTGAACTTCACCCGTTTCTGCTTTCCAAATACACAGTTTTCCACGAAACTAAGTTTACAATTCTTGAGCCTTTCAACAAGCCTTTGCCCGGCAAGTATGGTCTTTCCTTTCTCGCTCTTTTCTCCATGCCGCATGTGCCACATTCGTGTACCATCATCCTTTCTTTCGAGAGGATAGAACAAACGGCGGTTCCATCGACTGTGCTTCCTAGCAATAGATAGATCCCGCCCCGCAGCTTTCCTTTCAATACCACCATTGAGCCTTTGAATACTTTCAAGAAGCCACCCTCTCCAGTGAACTTGTACCCCCGATTGTCAAGGGCACTCAATGAGATCAGATTTCTACCCAATTCTGGTACATGCCATGCATGAAACGTCCTTTTAGTACCATCGTCCAAATTCACTTGCACATCTCCTTCACCAAAGAATAGGAATAATTCTATTATCTCCCAATCTAATTTTTCCCTCCCTTTTTTTATAGGATGAGAAGAAGTTTCGATTAGGTGTCATGTGAAAGGATGCGCCAGAATCCAGGATCCACTCATTTCCGGTGTCACCTGTGAATCTTGTCAAGGCCGAACCGATGTCGGCATCACTATCTTGAACTTTCAATTGTTACGTTGGCAGAATCTCTTGATTTCTCCTTTCTCTCTGGGCAATTTCTTCTGATATGTCCCGCCTGGTGACAATGAAAGCACTTCACAAATTTATGCTTTCTGGACTTTGATCTTCTCTTGCTTTTGCTTCCCGATCCTCTTTCTTGACTACGCCCTCTTGTCACGAACAATCCATCTGCAGGACCTTCGACATTGGATCCGGCTACTAACTTCTGATGTTCCTTTATCATCAGTGATTCTTTGTCATTTTTTACTGAGATATCGGTTCTACCATAAAGTATGGTATCACAGAAATTATCATAAGACGGAGGTAGTGAAGTCAACAAGATCATAGCTTGATCAACATCTTCAACTTTAATTCCAGCTGCTCCAACATCAGAGATCATCCGGTTGAAGTCGTCTATATGTTCTTGCATTGATTTTCCTCCTGAATATTTGAATGTGTCTGATCGCTTTCTCTGATAAAGCTTGTTGGACAAGGTCTTTACAGAATATTTTTCTTCCAAAGCCTTCCATAGTGAATCAGCGGTTTTTTCATCCATGACTTCTCACAGAACATTGTCCGCAAGACTCAATTGTATTGTACTCAGTGCTTTGACCATCATCTCCTTCTTCTTGTCATCAGGTAATGACCCTAGGTCCTCCAACGTCTCTGCAAGACCTTGCGACCTAGCAATGCCTGCACTTTCGGTTTCCATAGCACGAAGTCATTGGATCCGTCAAATTTCTCCACTTCAAATTTTGGCACCGACATCTTGGATCTTAGTCAGAACCTTATACTGTTAACCGTATACTGGAATAGTGCAACTCAACTGTAAACCGTGCACCAAGAGGCTTCCCAGGAAAGAGAGGTGGGTCACAATGGACACGCTTAAATACCAAGTCTTTCCTTAGCCAGAACCTCTTCAAACTGCACTCTCACAGTATCACACTGTCTTCCAAAGAATAAAGAACCAAAAAGTGATCCTCAAGTATTAGGGAGAAACTCTTTTCTGATGTGGAAGATCAGACTAAGCTGCAACCACAGAGCATACTAAGAATAAATCCCACCGATCCAAAGCTCTGATACCACTTGTTATGATATCATCAGAGTCGGGTACACCCCAAGTGTAATAAACACTTTCCGGATGTGAGCGGAAGCGCGCCCAAATTGAAGAGGCGGAAAAATGGAGTACGGTGAATAGTAATTTGCAGTGGGGCCCACGTCACTATTCACGTGAATAGTACTATGTAGTGGGACCCGCTTCACTATTTATGAATAGTACTCGTTACTATTCACACCAACAAAATAGATCAAGATAACTGCACACCAATATTTTTAACGTGGAAAACCCACCTCTATTTTTGAGGAAAAAACCAGGGGCCAAACTCAGAAAAATACTCCACTATATTTAAAGAGTAATTACAATATAGTGTATCCCCAATGAGACTCTCTTCTACTACAATTAGTAGTATTACAGAGATCTAGAGAATATATCAAAAACCCCCAGTGTATACTCACACTACACTCTTGGAATTTTCTTACACACACTCTCTATTTTTCTCTCACTACAAGAAGCCTACACTGCTTCTTTCTTTACAACTGAGGAAATGCTTCTCGGTTCAGATTGCAAAAATAAATGCCTTCAAGGCTCTATTTATAGATGATTTTTGAAGATTCTTGTGCATGTTCTTGTGCATATTTAGGTGATACAATCAGTATTTCACATTACTGTGCATGTGCACAGTAATTTCTTTTTGATTTTTCAACGGTCGGTGGCTGCAAAATGCACAGCCACCGCCACTTTTTCTACAAGCAGCACTAACGATCGAATTAACGCGAGAATAACCTTAGCTACAGGACTATTATTATTGATGTTAATTTTTTAAAAGTTTTAGATAAACAATATTATGATACATAATTGCAATTCAATATTACGTTGGATTCAAAACATTATTTTTTTTATAGATGGTTATTGTTTTTTTTCGATAATTAAATCTGCTAAGAGAGAAGCAAGAATAACATCAATTAGTTCAAAAGCGGCACAACAAAAATTGCAACAATGGTTGAAAGAAAAACACTACATGATAACAAAAATATGATGTTAGCATCAAAATATTAAAAACTAAAAACATAGCCAAGAGTAAATCACAAAAAAAAAAAAGAGATGCGAAGCACACAATCAAACCCAAAGCTGTCAAGTGGAGGCGGGATCGTGGAATGAGCCCTCTCCGCCAACACGTACAGGCTTCACCATCTTTATGATCGGATTTTTGGTCCGAATATTATCAATTTGACATCAAGTTGATTGTGATAAAATTTTCAAAATCAATTTACTGCTAATATTTTAGTTTCGACATCAATTTAATTAGCCCTGATTTTTTTTACAGCATCAATTATTAAGGTCCTGCATTGCCTAGAGATAAGACGTAGATAACGTTTATAAGTCTTGGACAATATTTACCTTTTGAACTAGATTTTGGGGTTGAGTTAGGTTTATTCAATTCTAAGATAGTATCAAGTTTTATCCTATAGTTGTTATTGAACCACCTGCATATGTTCGGTCAATAATTTACATGAGAGAATTTTGAGAATTGATGTCCAATTTAAACATATACTTTATTGAACCACCTGCATATACATTAGATGAAATGGTGATCTCTCACGTGCACTTATTATTGTTTTTGTCTTCGTTTTTAATTCGGTACGCAGCACTGAAAGGGGAGAAAAAGGCTACTGCCTAATAATGACAACGGAAGAAGATAATAAAAGGAACAAAATCTACATGGCATGTTACAGAGAATCGAAACAAATTAGCAACGTACGTGACGTTTTATTTTTACCCAAAATCAATCTAAATCTCATCTTCAAACCGTCTTCAATGTCGTCATTTTGGATTTGATTCAAGGGTGATTAACCAACTACTTTATACTTTATCAATTTTTTCACGTTGGAGAAGCCAAGTCTCTGTTTCATTCTTTTCTTGTCATGTAGATAAAGTGATTACATGGGATGTTGAAGCATAATTTTCGATGGACTCTTAATTGGCTCTCCCTCTCTATATACACACATATACGTACGTATCTTCAGCTAAGTAGCATACATACTATAAATCCGTGTCATACTATATGCACCATTGCTGAGAATCGAACCTTACCCGCATTCCATTATTGGTTTCTTGTATAGCAATAAAACAAAAAAGAAACAAAGAAAAAGAAAAGGTAGACCTCAGAGTACGGCTTTAATTCATCCTGCCTTCTTAAAAAGAATTGAAGAAAACGACTTGACACACGATGGTATATAAAGGCTTCAAGCCTTCAAGAACCAAAAATCTTGTGGTACAAGAATTTTAAAAATATCTAACCACAGCGCCGCTAATGATCGAATGAGCACGAGAAAGTCAAATCTAGTGATGAGAAATGTTATTTGTACAATAAAATCCTACAATAACTTTATACTTCTAGTGAATAGAGAGGCACATGAAGACAAAATAAATGTGAGACCTAATGAATGAAACAACTCTTGCCCTTCTCCATTATAAAATAAGGAGTAAAGTTGTTGTAGGATTTTACTGTACATGTAACATTTCTCTCCTGTGATTTCACTTCTTGCTTCATTCTTTCCTTGCCATGTGGATAAAGTGATCACATGGGATGTTGAAGCGTAATTTTCGATCAATTCTTGTATGAGCACCAGTTTACAATGTTATTCTTGCATACACTCACAATAAAAGTGAGTTCATTAATTTTATATAAAATACATCCTCTTATTGTGAGTCCCGGTAACTTTATTCTAAGTATGTGTGAGAATGAGGTGACAAACTTGTGTTTATACCAGAATCTCTTTAATTGATTAGCCCTCCTCCCTCTCTCTATATATACACCTCTATAAGTGTCTTCAATTAATAGCTTACACACTATACAAATATATTAATTGGGCATGCACAATTAATATAATAATATACAACCACGTTTCCAAGTCTTCAATTTCCCAGTTTGACGAAGATGCCAGAAATTACTATTGTTACTGTTAGTAACGAGGAGCCAGTGTCACCTACAGTGAAAACCAAGCTAGCCAAGTGCATATCGAAAAATGACTGGGGAACGGTTGTGACGACCTACGAGGAGTGCCGAGAGGCACAAACCGCAAAGATCGACGATTCTTTGGGCACTGCCTTGCACGTGGCCGTTAAGTTGAACGACGAACAAGTTGTTAAAGATCTTGTGAGTGCAATAATAAGGATGCGGAGCCCAAATCAAACGATTCCTCTGGAGATTGGGAATGAACTCAGGAACACACCCTTAATGAGTGTCAATAAGATTAACCTTGAATTTATTGTGAAACAACAGTATATACTCTTAACATATATACATTACTGATTTATGTATATTACATTGTTATGTATGATGCAACAGATCTGGCTGTCATAATAATGCATTATTATGGTGATTTACTTCGCACACATGCCAACGACGAAGGATACACTCCTCTCAAAGCCCTCGCCGATAAGCCATCGGCCTTCAAAAGTGGAAGCGGACTTTCTGGGTGGAAGTTAGTCCTCTATCACTGTAAGTTATTACCATATGGGACGAAGAGGCAACATAATTAAAGTGCATGTTTGGACAGTTCAAGAAACCTTTTTTATTTTTTAAGAAAAATAATCTTATTTGGATATTTGAGACCAATAATTTAAGCTGTTTGGGTTTTTTGAGCATTCCACTAAAAAGCCGACTTTTTAGTATGCAAATTACCTAACTACCCACCAATATGCACATTATTTTTCTTGCATTTCAATAATTATTTCATAGAGAGCAACAAATTTTGACATTTAAAAAAGTGGGATTTGGATCCTTAAAGTGAGAATCTCATAAAGTGAGAATCTCACTTTAGAGGATAAAGTGAAGGGATTTTACCATTAGATTAATAAAGTAAAGAGGACTCCACTTTTAATTTTATTAATCCAATGATGAAATTCCTCACTTTACCTTCTATCACTTTAGAAAATTCTTACTCTTAAAAGTGAATGTCTCATTTAACTTCTACTTTACCATCATTAAATGAACTTATTAAATTGAATGAGTGGGGATTACAAGCTTATCTAATGTTAGTAAAGTAGATATCACAAAAAAAAGTGATTTTTTTCAATCAATTCAAGCAAAACATATTAACTTATTACAAAATCACTTTTCAGTTAGAGTATTCAAACATAATTTGGTTCTAACACAATCAATTATATATAAAAAATAATTATACAAATAAATAATGGTTAGTGAAATAATCATAATCTTGCAGATTTCCCATGTATGCTAGCTCAAAGAACAAAATTTCGTACTCTAATAATCAAACAACCATGCACGCATACTGTCTCAATTTTTAATTACACTACCATGCACGCTACTGCACTTTTTAATCCTCATTACCCTAATTTTAATTTACAAACTTAAATGTTAAGAAATTTAACATGAATATGATATATGATAGAATACTACAATATCATTTGATCTATATAGTTAACCTCACTTAGCGAGATAAGGTTTACTTGTTGAAAGTACTATGACAGCTACATTGATGATAAATGTCAGTGATGAGATATTACAATAACTATTTCGGAACAATTATAGCAAACATTGCCTTTCCATTGTTTACCAGGTATAAAGCGTTTAAATTTAAAAAATATGGACATTCTAGCTACGTCATTATAAGTCATAAACCTTTAAAACACAAGGACCCCATGTGAAATTATATATCTTCTTGTTAATCAACTTTCTCTTTCCAACGGGACACTCGTAGGACCACTGATTCCTGAAATGCAATGGACTAGCTTTTGAGAACGGCAGTTCCTCCAGAAATGTATTTCCCAATGAACTACGCAACGTTACGTGACTTCTTCAAATTGTTGTCAAGTGTTAGGGTTTCTCTATTTGGTATGCGTGAATCGGATTTCATTCCATTCCGTCCTTTTATTTCACCATTTCGGCTTCTTTGTTCTATTGCTAAGTGTAATTAAATGATACAGCAGAGCATCAAAATAAATATGATAAAAGTTAATTAGATCTACTCATTTATGAAGCATAATAATAAATATGTCCAGAAAAAAAAACCAAAATTTATTGTGGACAAGCTCCAAATATCATCAAAAAAATGTGATATATTCTAGAAAATATTTCACTATATTAATGATAATTATAAAATCATATAATTTCTATACTCTTACACTCAAAAGGTAAATGTATTTTTCATTGAGAATCTTTCTATTCAACTACTAAATTTTGTGGTGATTGCAGTAGCAAAGAGTCACGTGACTTTTGAAATAAATATGTGAATATCAATTATTATTAATTAATTTTTAATTTTGATCATACATTTATTACCCCATTCATAATTGAATAATTGTTCATTTAAAAAAGCTGGGTAGTATTAATCATTTGTTTCCAATAATATACCTATTAAATACTTTGACTCATTTAATAGATGAGGAGAGAGAAAGTTAGAGCATTGAAAAGAAAAGGAACAATTTAGTTCATGATTCTTAACTTTTTGTTAACATTGATTTTTTTTCAATCATTTTCTTAATTCATGTGAACAGTTAAAATTGGATAATTATTTAAAGACAAATATAGTATTATAGAGTCAAGATTTGCCCAATCTCACTTTCATAATAAATCACTTCTATCATGTGATACATCCCATATTACACACACACATATAAAGCTTATGATCTTATAAAAAACTTAAGGTGCATTTGGGTCGGATTCTAGAAGGAAATGATAACTTTTTTGGTTAAAATAAAATTGCTTTTCATTTGTATAAGCTAAAAAGAGTAGCTTCTGAAAAAAATATAAGTTTCATAATCATTTTTTTAATCTGAAACAGACGTATCCTTACTAATATATTTGGATAAAGTATTTTTAAAGAGTAATGTATTTTGGAAAGAATTTTAATTAACTACGTATTAATTTTTTTATTTAATTAGATGCTAACAAAGAAATTTTAACATTTCAAGAACTTTTATGAGATTTTTTAAAACCCCATAATGGTGGATTTCAATTTCTACTTTCATACAGAAAATTCTGAAATCTTTTCCTTTTGTCTACTGATTCCAATTTTTAGACAAATTTATTATCATTCATCACGTACCACCTACTGCCAATAGACAGCCCCTAGCGACCGCCCGGCCATCGGTCCTCTATTGTCTACCACTTGCCCTCAATTATTATTACTGATGTTGTCCAAATAAAATATTTTATAAATAAACCAATATAATTATCTATTAAAATAGAAAAATTTAAAAATATTAGATGCATGCAAACGCACTACAAGGAAATCATCTGATTGGGTAAATTTAGTACGCACGTCTAGTAATCCTTTGATTTATTCATTTTTAGTCATTAAGGCCATGGACATTTTTGTTAATGGGATTCAATTCATATGTACGTATATGCACATATTATAAGCACCACTCATGATTCTAGTCAAAACTAACTTTTAGAAACTATATTCAATTATTCATAATATTACACATGACAAGTTTTCACCCAAGATGAGAAAAAACACCAAAATAAAACAGAAGGATTCTTTCCAAGGCATACATATACCCTTAGAAACGCACGTTTCATTCCATGATTGCTTTTTTAGCCCATATGTTTTGAAATTTTTGTTAATATTGATAGGGTAAGGATTGTTTTTTCCCCTTCTCATAATCAGGAGAAATCCCAAGAAAAGAAAATAATCTAGGGATAAAGACCTACAAGATATTATATTTTCAAAAGTATTTGATTGACACCAAAATCCACCGCAAACTTACACTATACATTGTATCATCGTTAGATATGATAAGTGCTCTCCTAATCCTCTTCACTTAGACATTTAATGGATAAATACAGTTTAAGTATGTTATAAGCTTCTGATGTCAACTAAATATTTCTCATTATATTTTAGAGCTTAAATTATATTTCAAAATGTTTACAAGAAGAGCATGTTGTACTATGGAGAATGTTTGCGCTAACAAAATAATCATTAAAGGCGATATAAGTATGTGCATAGGAGTCAAGCTTAATATAGTTCGTATGTTCTTCTCTGCGCAGGACCTCGATTCCCAGCACAAGGCGACTATAAAGATTATACTGCTGGAGTAAGTTTGCCATCAAATTATGGTACCATGCAACAATTTGTCAGCACGACAGTCGGGTGTATTTTTGGCGTTTTCCGAGTTGGTATGTGCTCGATCTCCAGGTTTTATGATCTAATATTGCCACCATCTTAAGATACGTTTGATTTTAGAAAATAATTTATTTAGGTTTTATTTTTTTGTTAATATTTTATTTTAAAATTTACTGAAAAATAATAAAAATTATAATTTTTTTTTTATTTCTAGCTTTCATATTTTCTTCATAAGATCTTATAATCACGAACAGATTAAAAACATAAATAGAAACTGAAAATTATTTTTTTAAAATCAAAGACGCCCACATTTCTTCAAAATATATATAACTCATACATATCTACCAGTAATTTATTGATCACCATTGCTTCTGTTTCAACGCATGAATCTAGTCAGCATGTTTGGAAATCAACCAAAACAACTTTTTTGAAAAACAAAAAAATTAGTTTTGGATATAAGCGGAAGCTTATTATTTTACAATTAAAATATATTTACGAAACTAATCCTAAATATTAAATATTATATAATATAAACTAATCATTCTATATATTTTTTAGTGATTTAGTATTGAAAAAAAAATTATATAGAATCCAAATAAAACAGATTATTTTAAAATTACCTTTTAACTGAAGTGCTTATACAAATATGTAATTATCAAACAAATTTTAATCTTACAGTTATCTCAAAAACACACTTCTTAGAGGAAGTAACGATGAAAAAGAAGAAAAACCAATGGAGTGGTCAACTCTTGAAGGAACTCATGGAAAAACCTGGTGAAGCATTCTCAGGAACCCAACCTGCTGGCTTGGGCGATGAATCAGAACCGGACATGGATCATCTTTGTTACCAATGCGATCAAGTTTATAACCAACGAAATCAAGGTATGCGTGTGATACTGGGATTTAAAATAGACTTAATTTAGAGGGGGGAAAAAGACGGGACTTTAGTTCTGCCTTAGGTGGACCTCACTTGCAAGATGCACCGCATATTCCTAACATCTAAAGAATACACCATTATATATAATATGTAGCAATAATTTCTAAATTTTATGTATATGATTTGAAATTAAGCAGAATTTTATTCATATAGTTCTGAAATTGAACATAACTCCATGAATTTTGGTCATTTTTAAAATACAGTTAATTAATTACAATTCAATGGTACGCCCAAAATTGAAGGGTTACTACAGTGTACCACAATTAACTGGTGCATCAATAAACCCTAGAATTTTATCCATTAGATAGCAAATTGTATGGTAAACCTTACTTAGTAAGGTGTATTGCAGTATTCACCATGTAATGTAATATTTGGGCCCACAACTTTTCTTTTTTGGGTCAAATTACATTATTGTAAATCCAGATTTCTAAGAAAATTTACATTCCCTTAGTGGTGATGTGAATTGCTCTCATGATATCTCTACGTAGATTACCACCCAAATGATAATCCTAGATTATTTTTATTATAAAAAATGATTGTTATTACTTATTTATTATTATTCATCTTAATATTGATTATTTATTACTAGTGAATTGATAGGCATGTAAAGTTCCCATCAATCCGTTTTTTCAAAAAAAAAAAAAAACTTAAATTTAAAATATGAATTCAAATATAAAGACAGTTATATTTTAAATTAAATATTTTATTTTTCAAATGCTTAAAATATAATGTAATAAACCGTGACTAATAATTTGTTTTCCAATCCATCTTCTTCTCAAACTACCTGGCACAGGGATTAAGCCTTACTAAATGTAGTTTATATTTTGCCTTGAATCAAATAATGTTAAAGTACTGATGTTTTATCGGGCTTAGGCCACTTTACCTACCAAAAAAAAAAGTACTGATGTTTTGTAGTTGTAGTCATCAAGTATCTAGTTGGTTTTATTAAACTATTTGTTTCTTACACCTCTTATATAAGATATAACATAATATTTTAGTTAGACTTAAATATATTTTTAGTTTTGATTGATATATTAAATTTTACTTTTGGTCTTTTTATATTTTTTTTAAATTTTTTGAAAAATGTTTGATTTTGATATATTTATAAAACTTAATAGAAGATTCTTAAAATAGTTATAAAATCAAATCCAAATTTTCAATATCAGTAAGAAAATATATATTCTTAAGTATTTATAAAAATCAAATTGAAAATAACATGGACTAAGGTTATTTTTTTTAAAAAAAAGGATAAAAAAGAAAAAAGTATAGTTTTTCATAGAACCAAAACTGAAATTTACTTCTTCAATAAGGATCAAAGCTATTTTTAAGTCATTTTACCTAACATTTAGTTCAGAGTTTTTTTCTTAAGTAATCCTCGTGTGTATTTGATTCATTTTAATTATAACAAAAACGTTTATAGTCTTATGCCTCTTTCTTAGTTTTGAGTTTCTTGCTTCTTCAAATTTTTTAGGATATATTTTTGAGTTTGGATTTTGAAGGGAGAAAAAGAATAAATGACTTATAATATAAGATTTTAAAATTTTAGACTAAAATTTTTTCCTTCTATCCCTAATTATTTACCAGTAAATTATTCTTATTTATTCTTATATAGTTTTTGGGACATGGCGTAATTCATGACCCGATAATAGAGTATCAAATGACGAAGTCGTTTTGGGGTTAGACTCTTGTTATATATTCTTCACTTTGAAAAAAATTGTCAACGCTTTTAAGGTCAAAGAGATACCCAATTTGTATTAAGATGCCTTAGATATAAAATCAAAAGGTCCGTGACAATAGAAAGAAGAAAAACCTAACTTTTCTTATTTGATCTGGCACAGCGGCGGCACGTGAAACCAGTCGCTGCATCGAGTTGGTGCAAGATGAAAGCAAACCTGATGTTAGGGAGGAGACAGCATTTGTAATAGCAGCAAGGAATGGCATAGTTGAAATGGTGGAGGAAATTCTATCTAAAATACCAAATGCAATCTCTGACACTAGCTCAAAGAATGAAAATGTGTTGTTGTTGGCAGCGAGAAACAGGCATGCCCTCGTGGTCGAGGCACTGAAAGAAAGATTAAAGAGCTCAAAACCGGAAATTTGGAATGACCTTATTGATCGAGCTGTTGATGCCAAAAGCAACACCATTTTGCACTTGGCAGCAAAGAGCCTAGAGGAGGGTCAGCCTGGGCAGATAGCTGGCTTTGCCATGCAAATGATGTGGGATACAAAATGGTTTCAGGTATATAAAAATGTTATTAATATAATTAAGAATTTTATCAGGATTACTGGTTTGTCTTCAATCATTGCTCCTTTTGTTTTTGTTTTCTGATTTTATATTATGACAAAATACCCAAATTAATTCCTCAAAAGACATTGAAGGACAAACTTACATTTGAAAAAGGGGACAATAAATGTATGCTTTGATTTTTGAAAATAAAGTAATTGCGATCATCCTTGTGGAATAAGCCAATACAATAGATTATTATTTTACTAAATGTTTTTTTTTTTTTTGTGTAAACGATATACGTAAGATATTAGCTTATCTTCTATTGAAAAAAGATATTAGTTTATCTATGTTTTTGGTAAAGATATCATCATATCTTTTGAAAATTCTATCATATATTAGGTCAATTAATGGATAAATTAATCAGAACTTGGGACGTGCGATTATATATTAGTAGATTTAAATGTAAAAGGAATCCATCGCTATTTACTATTGATCTTTTTCGTTTTTTTTTATCTTATTATTAAAACAAAAAATTATGAAAAATAAATATTGAATAATATATGATATAAGTTATAAGTTATAATTATATTTATAAAATATTAATGTATGTTTAAAATAATTACAAATAAAATAAGGATATTTAAAATTGTTAGTTTAAATTTATTATTGTTACATTTTTATTTATAATATTTAGAACTTCTACAAAATTAACAATAGTAATAAAATAAGTGATTGTACATGTTCTTGAATCACGCATTAAATGTGTTTAAGGAGCAGACAAATATTTCCACTTGTCTTGATCGTTTTATCATTTTATCCACCTTTTTCGTTGTAGTATATTAAGGACGAAGTGCCACGACATTACAATGTCACACGCAACACGCAAGAGAAAACCGCAGAAGAAATCTTCAAGGTAGAACACAAAACACTCATCAAGGATAGTAGCGATTGGCTCAAGGATACATCTGAATCATGTTCTGTTGTGGCTGCGCTTATTGCCGGTGTTTCCTTTGCTACAGCTTGCACTGTCCCCGGTGGCACTGATAAAGGCGAGGTCCCACTGCAAGGCAAACCTGCGTTTAATGCATTCGCTATCTCTTCCTTAGTTGGACTTTGCTTCTCTGTGACTGCGCTCGCAATGTTCCTTTCCATCCTCACTTCCCGAAAAGAAGCTAAGGATTTTCGCATTGGCTTGCCATTGAAACTTCTTCTAGGGTTAAGTTCCCTCTTCCTGTCGACTATAGCAATGTTTGTTTCTTTCTGCTCCGGCCATTTCTTTCTTATTAATAAGACCTACAAGAAGTTCATATTCCCCTTATATGGAGCCTCTTCATTTCCTGTGCTTTTCTTTGCCATTGCGCAGTTTCCATTATACTATGATCTCCTAATGATTACTTTAATGAAGGTGCCAAAGGGAAAGGGTCTTGGTCACAGTTTATAGGAACTTCTTTCCAGAGCGGGATAAGGGCTTGTTTAGTTTGCATTTTCATTTTCTGTGTTTTCTTTGTGTTTTTTGTTTTCATGATTTTGAGAAGAAAATAGTGAAAATAATAAAAATCTTGTTGTATGTTGGTTGTGTTGTTAAGTTTGCATTCAAGCTGAGGTTTCTGCATATTCTCGTTGTAATACGCCAGATCAGTGTGGTGATTAATTTGTAATCTTCATATTATGAGCTATACGGTAAAGCTTTTGATTATTGATGATATTTTTATTATGTTAGATCATTTGTGTATAAGTACTTATAGGAACAAAAATTTTGTGCATAAATGGAGAGGCTTTTATATATTTTTTCAATATAATAGACAATAGTTAGATCAAGTTATTTTTTATATTTCAACTTAATGGTATGTATATTCACACTAGTGCAGTACCCATGAAATGTACACCGGTTGTTAGTCCATTTGTGTGATACACGGAAATTTTGTTCTATTTTTATAAAAATTTATAAGTAATTATAATTCAATGATTAAATTAATAAAAATAGATTTCTTTTATTATATACCAAATGAGATAAATCAATCGAAAATAAAATTTTTATATTTCTCTCACCTTCTCCCATCTATTAGCCTCTTGGTTAAGTAGCTGTAAAGAGCAAACTTTTACAGAATCATTTTATAAAACAACTTAAACAAATTTGAGTCCCTTTAGAAAATCCTAGCAAATTTCCCCCATTAAATCACGATGTGGACAAATTTTTGTTAGAATTTTCCGGTTTGGATTGCCATTGATTGTTGTGCATTTTGATGTTACAAAACGAGTTAAATAGATAATCTAATTATTCCCTAGAGACTAATTTAATATTATCTTGTGATCCAATTTTTGTTTCAGATTCATCATGTGTTATTAGACTTGGACCCAATGATGGGTGCGCAGAAAGGGTGTAAAGTCCCCAATAATGCAGATCCATGATGGATGAGACCTGATTACATTATATTATTATTTTGGACACAATCCCCACTCCAATTTGAACCTCCTTGACTGTTATTGCTCCATCGATGCACTGTCTGGTATAGGAGACAAAGAATGAGTGGAAGACCTAGCATAGGGCTAATATCTCATGGCATTTTCCTCCTCCCACCACGTTCCACGATATGTCCTACTCAACCAGTTGCGATAGCATTGCATATCCAACATGCTATTTTGACATTGCTTCCACATCTCGAGCTTCTGTCTATTCCCAAGGATTAAAGAGATCTCCATATAGGGGTGGGCTTTGTGGAAGCATCCGCGGGTTCATTGGCGGAATGGCACTTGCACTAGGGTGCATATGCAACTTGTTCAGATCGTAGACTAAGAGCTACGTTCAGTATTTTAAATAATCTTAACTTTATATATATAGTGTCAAATACTAAAAATCAATAATTCTTAGGAGACAATGAAATCAATGTCTCAATTATTGAAATGGAATGGTGCCCATTATATTTATCACTATTTTCATTTGGATGCTTTATGTATACCATCAGCCTTTACATCAATTAACAATTGTAGGCATATATATGAGATTTGATGAGTTATATTCGTATGAGATTTTATTCATACTCCAAAGTGTTGCTTGCTTTAACTTCTTTTCTTGTTTGCACTAAGAAAGAAAGAAGTGAATGAATAAATGTTTGGGGATGAAGAGGTGGTTATGTATTCAATAGTTTTCGATGAAGAGAAAGGTTTGAGTGTGAATTTAGAAGGTACAAGACAATCGGATTTTGGGAGAACAATGGGAGGAGGGAGATTTGGTTGTTATTGTAGTAGCCTTGAATTATATTGCTGAATCAAAGGCCACTAGGATACAAAGCAAGGAAGATGTGTTGCACACATTTTTATTTATATTTAACCATGTTTAATAAAGTGGTCAAATAAAACTAATTCACTGTCATCTAACAAACATACTGCATCCATGTATCTTAACCATTACGCACCACCTAATACTACACTATTCCTTGTCAAAAGCACAATGCGTGCCATAATGCACTTTCTTGTAAGAGTAATATGTGGGTTTACCATAAAATTATATAATAAATATATACCACATATTTTATTATCATTAGATATGATAAGTGTGTGAAATGAATGGAGATCACACATTATATTTAATGATGATAAGGTCTGCAATGTATATTTATTGTGCAAATTTATTGTACACCAAATATTATTTTTCTTGTATATACCTATCAAACAAAAAAGGGGGGAGGGGCAGGACAAAAGAAAAGGAAAAGGCAGGAGAGAGTATTGCTTTAATCCATGCTCTCTTACAAAGCACGGAAATATTGGAAAACAACTTGAAACACGGTGATATGAAAAGGCTTCAACAGATACAAATTATTGTACTGTAAGGATTAAAAATTGTGCATCAAATTGTTGTTCGATAATTTTGTATGTCATTTTTATTACATAAGTGTAAACTTTTTAAAGCTCGTCTGATCATGCATTTTCGTTATTTACTAGCTTTATTGTCGTTGCTTAAAATTCTTACAAAATAATATAGTTGATGATGAGGATAGCACGTCACACTCATGTTACATGAGAGAATTTTGGCCCTACAAAATCCCCTTTTTGTTCTCATAAATCGCCCTTACAAAATCCTATTGGACTACTTTATCTTTTTCTTGGTGCCAATTTTGCTCGGTTCGCATTACTGAAAAAGGAAAGACAAAACTAACGACAACTTCCAATTAACACTTTCAGTAAAGGAAGAAGATAACAAAAAGTAAACAATAAAAAATAAAAAAAAATTCTGCACGGCATGGTAGCGAATGGAAAACAAGCAAGGTAACGTTTTATTTTCACTTCAGTTCCAAATTCATTAATCAAAGCTTATCCAAACTCTCTTAAGTTTTATTCTTTCCTTGTCATCTAGATAAAGTGATATTCACACACGGGAAGTTGAAGCTTCACATTCGATCGAGTGTTAGCCAGCTGCATATATATGTATATATATACACACACACACACACTCAAACACCCCATTCATATAATAAACAGTTAACTAATTATATGCATCAACGCTCCTCCAAGTCTTGAAATTTTCCACTCTGAACAAACATGTCAGGAGACAACTTTGGTGAAGGCACAACATTGCTCAACATTTCGCCACATCAAGTGAATGAGAAACTAGCTGAGTTCACATTGGAAGGTAAATGGCAACTCGTTCTGGAGATTTACCGTAATTTCCCAGAGGCACACACCGCAACGATCACCAATAACGTAGGCACAAAATCGATCAACGAGGGCACTGCCTTGCACGTGGCCATTGAGTTGGACGAAGAACAAGTTGTTGAGGAGCTTCTGAATATAATCATCGAACACGAAAAAGAGGAGCCACCAGCACCACAAGAACAAAAGATGATGAAGGAGAAGAAGCCTCTGGAGAGTGTGAATGAAAACGGAGATACCCCTCTACATGTGGCGGCATCAAGGGGGTTCGCGTGGCTGTGCAAGCTCATTGTAGGGGACAACAAGGAGAGGATATATTTGGTGAAGATGAAGAACAAGGAAGGGGAGACACCTCTGTTCCAAGCTGCTCTCAACTGGAGCAAGGATGCGTTTGCTTACCTCTCTACTATCACAAGGGACAGCGTCCAGAGAGACGATCTTTTACGCAAAAATGGAGATAGTATTCTTCATTGTGCCATCAAGAGGAATTTTTCGGTAAGCCCAACCTTCATTTCTTGCTTTGTCACTGCACATTTCAGTCCTGGAAAGGGACGGAGATATTCTGACCCAAAATGATCCCAAAATGGTGATCCCTCCCCAGTCCCTCAAAATCTTCATACTAAATATCCACAATAGATTTTCAGAAATGTATTGAGGACAAATTAATCCTTTATAAGTTGGAACTTCCAATTAAAAATGAGACAAACTAGTACTTTCATACAGTTTCTTACAATGAAAAAGGGGAGGGACTAATTTATCTCCTTTTTAAAAATGTAAAGGACTGATTTGATACTTTTAAATTAAGAACTAATTTGTCCCCCAATATATTTCTGAGGGACAAATTCTGGTATTTAGTCCACCATTTATTGATATATAGAAAGGTAAGAAACATACAATATCTATCTTCACATGTTCATAAATGATTGAGGAGCAGCAAAGGGAATATCATTTGTAGCCATAAGATTTTCATCCCCTACAAAGGTTCTTACAAGTTTATGGAACTGTAGATGAATATATTTCATATTCAACCATAAAGTCATATTTACCAATCTTTAACTTTTACTTTTAGTTGAAATATTACTTACTATTAGATATCAAATACATTTATCTATTAGTAATCCAGGAGAACGTAAGAATTTCTTTCAATAAGGTTAATCTTAATAGTTGAAGCTAATTGCATGTTTCATTTTAATTCTAAAATTAAGAAATTAATAAGGTCTAGTGGTGAATGCATAGCATGCATGAGATCCTAGATTTAAATCTTATTGCAATTAATGTAATTTTTGAAGTAAAAAAAAATTGAAAAAAATAATAATTAAATTGTTAATTAATTTCTCGAGTAACACTATGCAGTAAGAAAAATATGATCATTTTTTTTTATATATAAAAATAATTTCTATTCATATTGCTTTGCTGCAACAGATTTGGCTGTCATAATAATGCATTATTATGATTTCCTTAGCACACATACCAACAACGATGGATTCACTCCTCTCAAAGTCCTCGCCACTAGGCCGTCGGCATTCAGAAGTGCAACCAGACTTTCATGGTGGATGCTAATCCTGTACGACGGTAAGTTGGTTATTCTTGCAATGACAATTCAAGTTGCATATCTAAAGTTCTAAGCGCATTCATACATATTATTTATTAGATATTAAATATGATATTGCCTATAACTATTAAGGAACAATTATATTGAACATTGTGTTCAAACATTTATCAAGAAAAGGTTGATTTTGATTCTTAATATGTGTATTTTAATTGAATCCATAAAATTAAGAAATTATCAATTTAGTTTTTTAAGTTGTAAAAAGTTATTCAAATTAGTTTCTATGGTAATATTTATAGGTAGAGTTACTCAGTCCAACTTGCTAACATAGCCAAATCTAAAGTTGGTTGAGTTAGGTTCGGGTCCTCAAATTTGATCTAGTGCACTTTTCAAGTCAAGTTTAAATCACATTTCAAGTTGGTTCAAATTAATCAAATAATAATTTTAAAGTTATATTTTTAAAATAATAATTAATAATAAATTAAAATATTTTATACTTCAATTAATATATTTTAAATCACTTGGTGTTATTTTTGGAAAAATTGTATTTTAACCCCTTCAACTATAGATTATATTCACTTTAATTCCTAAACTTTAAAAATATACAAATTGATCTATTGAACTTTTACAAATGTTCATTTTAGCGGTAAGCATACTATACCCCTCAATTTTGGATTATGTGCAAATTGACCCAATAAACTTTTCTTAACATGCAACTCGATATTCTAATTAAATTTCTTAAATTTGTGATATTTTTATTAATAATTGATGAAAATTAACGGAAAAATTAATTTGTATATTCATGAAATTTTAGGGGTCCAATTGTATAATTTTGAAATTTAAAGTGCACATAATCTATAAATGAGAGGAGTAAAGTGCAATTTTCCTTTAAAATGGAATTTACATTCAACGTCGTTAACCATCAAGAATTTGCAGAATGACCACATATGTAGAATTATATCTGCTTGTTCTTTCTCCTCTTTCCTAAGGTATATTTGTAGAACCATTGGATGTTGAGCGTACGATGAAGAAGCTTGTGGGCAAGATAGAGAAGCCTCGATCTGGAGAAATGGAGTTCCCAATGAATTACGCTACGTTATGTGAATTCCCGAAACTTGTGAATGTTTTCGCTGCGTTTGGTAAGTAAATGGATACAAAGCTATCCCGTTATTTTTTCGATTTATTTTGTTACTTTATTCTTACTAGCACTCAATACTTACTGATATACTAGCACTCAGAATCAGAGGCTCAACCCGCAAAATCAGGTGAGAAGTAAATTAGAATACAACCATATATAAAGAAATACTTAATTGATTACTTTACCCAATCTAATAATAAAATGATATTTTAGATGAATATATCAGTTTATTATTAAGACAATTCGCCTTAATGATTGATGAGCATGCAAGAATTTCTCACAACTAAAAAAACCAAAACAACAGACCTAGCAAGAGAGTAACTATATCTGCAACAACACCCATCTCATATTCAGAATGAATGTATGCTGTGATAACATACTCCTTTCTCCCTGCAAAACCTCTTCAACCATTTCTCTGCAACTATGTCTGCATTTCCTGACCATTGTTCCAGCCATAACTCACTCATTTTCTTTGCTTCCTCCTGCATAACCTGCTTTCTGTTAGAGATGCATCTATTCTAAACCATTTCTTTCCAAAAGTTCAACCTGATGGGTAGATAGGTATATGAATAATTTTATGCTCTAACATTTGGTGGAGCTTCAAAAAAATTCTTGGGAGAGCCAAGATATATATGTATGTCTCATTGTCATACACATATACACATATATGTATAAAACTTTTGAAAAATTTTTGGGGGGCCCATGGCCCCCATTGTCTATGAAAAGCTCCGCCACACATTATTGTTCATAAGTCATAACACAACCAAGAACACAGTTATCCCCTGCAATTTTGCAACCTTTCAAGATTGGAAAAAGAATATCACACGTAAGAACTAGATGTTCAAGGCTTTCCTATCTTGTTAACTGCATAAAACACAGTTTGACTAATCCTGCTGATTATTATAATGATATTTCAACTTGTTTAAGTCTTTCGTCAGTGTTGAATCTGCCAAAGTGCCAATCATAACAAGCCATGCCAATATCTCTACCCATGTGAAATTATAGCTCGTTACCTCTTAAGCATATTCATTATCATCTCAAAAATTTGGCGCAAAAAATATTACAGAGAAGATTCTCTTTGTATGACTGAATTCTTGCCAAGACACATGGTCTATATTATCAACAAGATCCATTTCCCATTGAAACAATTCATTCCTCCACTGACAAATCCATATCTGATCCGTACCATCCCACAACTACTTCGTAATTTCATTTTTGAAATCTAAGCTGCGCAGGTTTTCCCATAGACCCTCGGCATTTTGTTTCATTTGTTAGCTTAGTTGGTTCGCCGAGCTACATACCACTACATGATCCACACAAACATCTTCTAAAGTATGCACCCTTATTTTGAAACCTTCACTGCCTTCTGAAAATGAGAGCTGAATTTTTTATCAATACATCCCCTGCACCCAAACCACCATCTTCCATAGGCTTTTGATTTTATATCAAGCTCCACTTAGAGAAATTAAATCTCTCTTTCTTTTTTTCATTTTTTTCTTGTACATATATTAAATCTCTTTACTATCTCCATTCTTCCGTCAAAAAAAAATGTCTTGAAGGATAGTTTTTATTTTATTTTATTTTTTTGGCCTCCTCCTTTGACATTTTAACGAAGCCAAGATAATAGATTGAAAAACCATTAGTATTGCTTTGATCAGGACTAATAATCTACTTGCTTTAGACAACATCTTTGTTTTCCCCCGATCTTAACTTTAATTTCTTTCGATTTTATTAAAATTCATCTTCCTCATTTCAAACTCTTATTGGATTGGCATATAAGCAAATTTCAAGATATTTGATTGGCAGTTTCGCTACTCTGTAGCCAAGCATTGCACTCATTCGAGTTAGTCACCCATGCATCTTCACAATTTAGAGACACAAGCACTGACTTTATAGCATTGCACTCATTCGGGTCGCTGACCCATATGTGTCTGTGCGATCATTCGATCAGTCGTATATGAATTGCCAAAAATTAAAATATAAAGTTCTATTTATTTATATATACACACATCTTTTATACTGTTTCAGAAAGTACAGCCATCTCACATATAATACACCAAACCTTGATGTATTATATTGTTCGTCCTATTTGTTTCACTATACCTTAGATACCAGAAGAAAGAGCAAAGAACTTTATTATTTATGAATCATAAACGCACGTCTTCCCTTTGACCAGGGCAACATGACACAGAAAACCCTCCGACAATATTAGAGGGTGGAATTTTGCCCCCAAATTATGCTACCTTTCAACAATTTGTCGGGTCTGCATACGTGCATGCTCTAGGCCTTCCGGGAGCAGGTATGTTTTTCCGATCTCTCCAATTATATGCTAGCTAGCCAGTTACTTATTTAATACTGATATATGTGTGATTTTTCTACTACGATTGCTCCTGTTTCAATGCATTTACTCCTGAAGCCTTAATAGAGGAGATAAGAAAGACAAAGAAGAAGCACCAATGGAGTAGTCAACTATTGGAGGCACTCATGAGAAGACCTTATTCATCATTCACAGGAACTGGTGGTTCATCATTCACAGGAACTGGTGGGGATATGCCTCATGGTTGGAACATTGACCCAGACATGTACAATATTCTTGGCCAAAGGGATCAAGGTATGCGTGGTGATGATTGAGTAGAGTGTTGGGACAAATGGAATGATTTAATTAATTTATTTAGAGTAAATAAACATTTCAATTATGACAATGTTGTTTCACATAAATTTTGATTCTAACAAAAAAATTTATATCAATTTAGTGTTACCAATTTTAATTTTGATATCAGTTGGTCATAACATTAAGGCTCCATTTGATACATTGTATAAAGCTTGATAATATTAGCTAATATTATAAGGCTCATTTTTAATGACATATTTAGTGTCTTATATGATAGTATAGTATTAACTTATCAGGTCCTAGGAGGTGAGGCTTGATTAAACTTGATAGTATTATTTTCTACTGATCAATCCCAAATTAATCCTGCCCTCTCTTCTGACTGGTCTTCCTAGTCGTCACCATCGCTCACCACCTCCATCAATCACAAGCGAGGTCCGTGCTCAATCCAGTTTCTTCGATAATTTTTATAAGTTCTATTTGTACTTCAACTTTTTGTGTCCTGTTTTTTATAAGTTTTTATTGATGAGAATAGTAGCAATACTAGAAACATCAATAACTTCTATATTCTTTTTCCATGTGTTTAACTTTTGTATTGATATAAAAAATAATATTTTTTTTTATCATGTTTCTATGTTTTGCACTTTGGTAGCAGGTTTCCTCTGGATGTTTGTAAGTCGATGCTTAGCCATAGAGTCTTTTTTTTTTTTTTTTGAGAAGTTGTATGTAACATGTATGGGATGGCCCAATAGCCCAATTAGTATATTTGAATTTAGTGAGTAAAGAATAGTATAAATAAGTATGTTAGAAATTGTAACGAGGATCAACCAATATGTGAAATGAAATGTGATATTCCCCTCCTTGATATTCTCTCTATCCTCTCCCTAATTTCATAATTCTTCCCTATCCAACCATGTTACAAACTATACTTAGACGGGATCCACACTCCATTCAATAGTTCATGTTACATCCAATAATTCACATATGATCTTGCAATGGATTAGATGTGAATGATTGATGTTATTTAAATGTCCAAAAAGTAGGATTCCATTGGAACACCCTCTTGGACTATTGAATATTATGTGATAGATTAGTGTGTTGGATTCATTATCATATTTAATAGTTCTAAAATCTATGTTTTTAGTGTTTAAATAACATTTTTGAAATGTGCATTGATACAAAGAAAAGTTATATCTGCACGGAACATAATTCTATGCCTTTGGGGACATTCGACAAAATTGGTACGATACACGGAACATAATTCTTTACCTTTGCCTTTTTCGACTGGGCATCCTGCGGCAGGTGAAACCAGCTACTCTGGGGACTTTCAGGAAGAACGGGACTCAAAGAAGGCAACCAAACCCGATGAAGCAAAGAATAGTGAATTATATGAGACACCGTTTTTATTAGCGGCGAGAAATGGCATAGTTGAAATGGTGACCATGATCTTGTCCAAAATACCAAGTGCCATCCATAACACTAGCGCAAAGGAGGAGAATGTGCTGCTGGTGGCAGTGATAAATAGGCAACCCCTTGTTGTTGAGACGCTGAAAATGAAGATAAAACCGGAAGTTTGGAATAACTTGATTCTGGCAGCGGATGATAACGAGAACACCGTGTTGCACTTGGCGGGATATGCTCTGAGCGAGAAGAAGCCTTGGCAGATGGCTGGCTCTGCCTTGCAAATGATGTGGGATACAAAGTGGTATGAGGTACGGGTTTCTTATTTCTACATATGTTTTTATGTTTTCGACATAAATAAAAAAGGAATTAATTGCAACACAATTGACGGTGGAAAAATTCTTTACACCGTTAATCAATAATATTTATAACTCACTCATTTTGTGCAAGTTTTGAAAATTTGAATTATACTTAATTTGAAAATGAACCACGTCACAGTTTTTTCTTGCTTGGCGTTGTAAAAATGACTACACTTTCCGTGCATGATAAATTGATAATTAGACTGAAAAAAAAAACATAAGTTTTTGTGCTTTTGTTTTTATTTTTTAATTATAAGTTTTTAACATAGTTAGGGACATGCATTATATACAAGTTAGTGGAGTTACAAAAAATGTAAATATTTTTTCTTTTCGATTTTTCTAGCAATGGTAGATGTAAATAATTTTCTAATGCCAAATCTAGCTTCTTTCTTATATAAATATACCCACAACATATCATTTTTGTACTTCAATATCTATATACATATTTTACAATTTTAAATACTATTAAATTATCATTTTTCACTGGCAAAAATTAAAATGATGGGACATAAAAGGGTATATAATTTGGGAACAAGTGATTTCTATACATGTCCAAATATTTAAGTCACATTCACGTTCATATTATATTACGTGTATATATATATATATATATATATAGTTTAAATCATATTTCTCGACTTTTTAATTACTAATTTCTAATTCTCGGTCAAATTATATAAATCATGCATGCATATTTATGTCAAATTTTTTTCCCTTATGTACAATAATAAAAGTGTCTCTTTTAGGCATAAACAACTTTTTTTTTTAATTTTCTGCATAAAAAGTTTAAATTATAACATAAAAATGTAAACCATATTTATTTAATAAATTAGATATATTATATAACAATTAGTAATATATCATTAAGAGTATTACCATTCTTTTGGCCAATTGAATTTATCTTTTGGTCAAATTAAGCGTATTACTAACGTATATGTTTTATGGTACATTAAATAAAAAAAAAACTAGTAATAAAAAATAGTATCATCTAAGAATTTAATTTTGATATATTATCAACAAAAAATATTTTTAATATAGTTTATCATACCATTAAAATATTTGATGACTCTAGCAATAACTATTTCAAAAGTCATATTCATGATCATATTTTTTTAGTTGACAGTGTAAAATATTTTACACTGATAATGAATTAAAAATTAATTTCATGATATTATTTTTAAAAAAATCTAAACTACATGATTTCCTTAAATTCACTAGTAAAAGAGAAATTGTATTTATAGTTTCATACATTTCAACGTGACACACAGTAGACATACTTTGTGAGAGAAAGATGCAAGATTGTGAATGTTGCCGCATAAAGTGTGGTGAACCCCATTACATTTATTTCATGTATGTCCATCTAGGTAATAGATCTTTTCATATTAAATACTCGTTCTATTTCATATTAATATTTGCTCTCGAAAAACTTACATTTTTTATACATTAAAAAATTAATATATCTAACTATAATTTATTATTAATATAGAATGAAGCAAGTATTTTTCATATAATTTTATCCTATGTGATCTCTCATATTTTATATATTTTATTATTAGTTTAGGTATATATTTAACTGTTATTTTTATTTATATAAAATATTTATTATTGAATATTTAATTAAATAATAATTGATTCTAAATTTTTTAAACTATCTACCATTTTGTTGAATAAAAGTGGTTATGATAGAAGCTGGAACTACAAAAATGTATAAGAAAATTATTTATTACTTAATATAATATAGTTATGATTAAATATTAAGAAAATGATAAGATGAAAGTGGTTTTGATATATGAAAGTTGTTATGATAGAAGTTAGAACTATTATATTAATATCATTTATTACTTACTATTATTTATCATGTGTTACGTATTTTTAAAAACAATTAATTTTTTACATACTTTTGATATTATTCTAGATATATATTTAAATTTTATATTTTATTTATTTAAAATGCTTATCATGATTTTTTTAATGAAAATAATTATTTTTTACTCTTAATAATTTTTAATATTATGCGTTTAATTTCTATATACTAATAGTATAAAATGGGTTTACATTCTCAATCAATACAAATTTAAAAGAGTGCCAAATTAGGTGAAAAAATTATACATTGATATTTTATTTTAGGTTGTCTATGCATAAAATTAAACTCATTATTCATTTTATAATTGTTTTTATTATTTAACATATAGTTTATAAAAATAAAATCAAGAAAGATAATACACCAAACACACCCTCATTAAAAGAGGATGGAGTGCAGATTTTTAAAACTAATGGGGTGGTGTGTCATTTATTGACACTTCAAGGAGCTTAAGTGTATTTTACTCTTTTATTTTCTATGAATTTTTTTATATTTTATCTATTTGATAAATTTGATATATTATATACTTAGCAATAAGATTGAGGGTTTTACTAATGTATATTTTTACTGTACATAAAAATTGAAAAAATATTAGAGGAATGTATGGGTATTAATATTTAAGAATGGAAATTTAAATTCGGGTATATGATCAATGTAATTTTTTTATCAAGCTATTCAATTATATATTATCATATCAAAGTATTTGATTATTGCAATAACTATCTCAATAACCATATATATTTGATATTATTTAATTAGTTGATAGTAATATAAAATATTTTAACTTATATTGATAATATATAAAATTAATCATATTATTTGAAAAATCTAAAGTCCATGATTTTCTTAAATCCATTAATTAAAAATGAAATTATATTTATGTATAATGAGACACTGTATAGACATAATCAATAAGAGAAAGAAACATAGTTGAAAGAGATGAATCCCATCACTTTTATAGAAGCAATGATATCTGCACCCCAGTTAAAATGGACACCTAATACCTTAAAAGAAAGAGTTGTGATTTGATATCATTGTACATGGAATATCATTTCGATTTATATCTATTTTATTATTGAATAAAATATGGATCCCATTTAAGTAAGGTCGACGTACCATCCAAATATAAATAAGGTGTGAATCAATATGATATTACACAATGAATACAAATAATATTTTTTCCAAAAGAAATCGATGGGGATGTGAAGAGACAATAAGAATAAAGAGAAATGTAAGTCTTATATTCTTGTAAGAGGGGTATTTAAGTGTTTGAAATTTTGAGGTATTTAAATATCATTATTATTTTTCAAAGATATTAAAATAACATTTTTGCTTAAAGAAGGTACGAATAACATGATTCGTATTATTGGATAGAAATCTTCTATTCCCAAATCATATTTTCTTTTGTGCCCCACTAATCATATATTGGCATGTAGGAGATAATATTATATATTTGATAATAATTTTAAATTTTTAAATATTTTTAAATTTTTATCTTTCCTACATAGGAAAAGGGTCATAATTTGAAGTTCGAATATTTACATCCCGTGTTACTAATAGCCAATCATATTCTATCTTGTTGCGTTGCAGTACATAAGGGACATGGCGCCACCTGACTTCATTTCCATAAGCAACTATGACGGGGACACTGCTGGGGAAATCTTCGAGACATCACACAAGGCTCTCGTCGAACAGAGTAGCACCTGGCTCAAGGAAATGTCTGAATCGTGCTCCGTCGTGGCGGTGCTTGTTGCTGGCGTCTCCTTCGCCACATCCGGTGCCGTCCCGGGTGGCACCGACGACGGTCGCCCTATTCTTGAAGGCCAACCAGCCTTTGATGCATTCGCCGTTTCTTCCCTCATCGGACTCTGCTCCTCCCTCATCGGACTCATAATGTTCCTCGCCATCCTCACTTCTCGGAAAGAAGCTGGAGATTTCCGAAGGGGTTTGCCATTCAGGCTCCTTCTAGGGTTAAGTTTTCTCTTCGTGTCTATTATGGCAATGTTTGTTTCCTTCTGCACTGGCCATTTCTTCATCATCAATCAGAAGTACAGGAGGACCTTGTTCCTCTTTTATGCTGCCACTTTCTTGCCCGTGGCTTTCTATGCCATGGCGCAGTTTCCACTCTACTTTGATCTTCTAACAATTATCTTCACTAAAGTGCCTCGGGGAAGGGACAAAGTACATTTATAGCTTGGTGCTTTCTACCGATGCACTGTATATCAACATCACTTAAATATGCTGCGTGTGGAGTTGTCTTTGGCAAAGCTTCTGGTTTGCTACTTACTTTCCTGTATGTGTTGGTTGTGTAATAATTAAACCAAATCAGTGTGGTATTTAATTTTTTCATTGTTCAGACATTGATTGAATATATGCATGTGGTGTTGAATTCGTGTGCGATACAAATCTTATTTTGAGCTTTGGCTAAAGCTTTTGGTTTGTTGCTTCTTGTTTTTTCGTTTTTTTGTTACAGTTGCTTCTTGTGTGTGTGTGTGGTGTAATAAGTAATGGTGTTTTCATTGATAAGGTAAGTCGTTGAATAATTGTTCAGTTGTAAATATTTATTAGAATTAAGGAAGTAATTGATTAAACATTAACGTTAATAAAAACTATGAATAGTTTATTAAATTGTATTTGTTTCTTTTCAATACTCTAACTTCTTCTCTCTTCCTTTACTAATGAGTCAATAATATTTAATATGAGTATTATTGATAAAAAATAATTAATACTACTTAAATTTTTAAAATGAATAATTATTCAAAAATGAATGGAGTAATAATAATCATATTTTGAGCTAAGTAGGCAGGGCCTTGATTCATTGCTATATATTTTGTGTTGGTTTGTGCTGTTAAGTTTGTTCTAAGAGAGAGGTTTCACATATTCTAAGTGTAGTATGTAATGGAAAATATTATTTGGTGCGAAAATATTTCATTTTGTTTTAGTCGTTTACTGATGTCACTTTCTTTTTTGACTTTCTCCTACGTCTGTGTTTCCTGTGAAAAGTAAAATGTCATTGATGGAAAATTATTTCGTACCGATTCATAGCAATGCTATTCGACCCAAATAGCATTGCTAATACTGAAAAATCAAACTATGCCTTACTCAACATAAATTCAACCTTCCAGTGTATATTCATATGTCATGTTATAGCTCTGATGGTCAATGTAATGGTCAGTATTTATTTACTTCAACTAACAATCGTAGTCAAAGACTACACTGAAATAGTTTGGTTTAAATTATTTTTATAATTATTTATCACTAAACCAAAAATTAATGTTAATGTTATTTGAAAAGTTGAAATATTAAACTTTTTATAAATGTTTTTGCACAATTATGTACTTTTCAAAATTTGAAATAAATTAATTTACAAAAAGATTTCTTTTAAAAAAATTCGTTATCATCAACTAACAAAATAACATAATTATTAAAAGACTAAATACTCTCTTAGATGTAACCAAAGTTATGTAGGAAAGTTTCAGGAATGTTAGTCTATGGCCATATTAAAACACCACAATAATATAATGAAACAACCCTTTTAGATTAAGCTAAGCCAACCAAATCAACTTCACATGAATCCATAAAAGAGATTAATCACACCATATATACAACCACCTCACAAACAGAAATAATAATGCTTAAATGGATATGCAGATGCTAAGACAGCTACAGTGTTATGATATCATCAGAGTCGGGTACACCCCAAGTATAATAAACACTTTCCGGATGTGAGCGGAAGCGCGCCCAAATTGAAGAGGCGGAAAAATGGAGCACGGTGAATAGTAATTCGCAGTGGGGCCCACGTCACTATTCACGTGAATAGTACTATATAGTGGGACCCGCTTCACTATTTATAAATAGTACTCGTTACTATTCACACCAACAAAATAGATCAAGATAACTGCACACCAATATTTTAACGTGGAAAACCCTCCTGTAATTTTGAGGGAAAAACCACGGGCCAAACTCCGTAAAATACTCCACTATATTTAAAGAGTAATTACAATATAGTGTATCCCCAATGAGACTCTCTTCTACTACAATTAGTAGCATTACAGAGATCTAGAGAATATATCCAAAACCCCCAGTGTATACTCACACTACACTCTTGGAATTTTCTTACACACACTCTCTATTTTTCTCTCACTACAAGAAGCCTACACTGCTTCTTTCTTTACAACTGAGGAAATGCTTCTCAGTTCAGGATTACAAAAATCGTCTGCTTCAAGGCTCTATTTATAGATGATTTTTGAAAATTACTGTGCATGTTACTGTGCATATTTCGGTGATACAATCAGATTTCACATTCTTTGTGCATGTGCACAGTAATCTCTTTTTGATTTTTCAACAGTCGGTGGCTGCAAAATGCACAGCCACCGCCACTTTTTCTACAATTCTCCACCTTGGCTGCATTTTGCAACAGCTTTCAACCTCTGCAAATATTAACTAAGTCCAAGCAATGCTTAAACTTGTCAATTGGCAATGGTTTTGTCATCATATCGGCTGGGTTCTCAGCTGTGGCTATCTTCTTCAATTGCAACAAGACTATTATTGATACATTCTCGACAAAATGAAGTCGGCGTCAATGTGCTTTGTCCTTTCATGATAGACTGGATTTTTAGCCAGATGAATGGCGCTTTGACTATCACAATGTACAATTGGTACATGTTGATTCAATCCAAAACTATCCAAAAGACCGTGCACCCAAATACTCTCTTTAACAGCCTCAGTCAATGCCATATACTCAGCTTCAGTAGTTGATAATGCCACTGTTGATTGCAATGTCGCCTTCCAGCTAATAGTACATCCAAAGACTGTAAAGATATAGCCCGTCAATGACCTTCTTTTATCCAAGTCACCGCATAATCGGAATCTACATAACCCACAACTCCACGGTTCTTGACCTTCAAATACCAAGCAGACATCGCTGGAACCTTTTAGGTACCGCATGATCCATTTCACGGCCTTCCCAGTGTGTCTTTCCAGGTTTGCTCATAAATCTGCTTACCACACTCACTGCATGTGAAATGTCTGGTCTAGTGCACACCATGGCATACATGAGGCGCCAACCGCACTAGAGTAAGGTTTATGAGACATGTGCTCCACCTCTTCCTCGGTTCTCGGACATTCTTTCAAAGATAACTTAAAATGTGCAGCCAACTGAGTGCCAACCTGGTTTGGATTGATCCATATTGAAGCGTTGTAGCACTTTTATAATATAATTTTGTTGTGTTAAACACAACTTTGCCACTATGTCGCTCCCTATGAATTTCCATTCCAAGAATCTTCCTTGCCGCACCTAAGTCCTTCATCTCAAATTCTTTTCCCAACTGAGTTTTCAACATACTAATTTCAGCCTTATTACGAGCTGCAATTAGCATGTCATCTACATACAACAACAAATATATCTTCGAACCATCTGGAAGCTCCTTAGAGTAGATGCAATTATCATATTGGTTTCTACTATATCCAGTACCAATCATAAATGCATCGAACCTTTTGTACCATTGCCTTGAAGACTGCTTCAAGCCATATAATGACTTCTTTAATAGGCAAACATGATTTTCCTTACCAAGACTTATGAACCCCTCTGGTTGACTCATGTAGATCTGCTCCTCTAGCTCACCATGTAAGAACGCCGTCTTCACATCAAGCTGTTCTAGCTCCAAGTCAAACGTACTCACAATAGCTAATAGGATCCGAATAGAGCCATGCTTCACCACAGGAGAGAATACTTCATGGAAGTCAACACCCTCCTTCTGAGTATAACCCTTTGCTACCAGTCTTGCCTTGAACCTTGGAGGCTCAATGCCAGGGATTCCTTCTTTCCTTTTGTAAACCCATTTACAGCCAACTACTCTTTTCCCCTTTGGAAGTTGTACCCGGCTCCCACGTTTGATTTTTACGAAGAGACTCAATCTCCTCATTCATTGCTATCAGCCACTCCTTCGACTCCTTACTTTCTACTGCATCACGGTAGGTACATGGTTCATCTCCAACTACACCATCCGCCATAGCCAAAGCAAAGGCTATAGGATCTGCATATAATGAGTCAAGTGCACAAGCAGCAGAATCCAGATATCTTTTTGGTTTCTGGATTTCTCGTCTTTCTCTACCGATGCACATCTTGTATGGCTCTGCTTCTGGTTGGTTCACGGTTTCCTCATAGTCGAGGTTCATCTTGTTGTTCTACTTGAGTTGAGCAATCCCTGAAGTATTTGGCTGATTCATTATATCATTTTCTTGCTTCACCTTCCCACAGTCAATCTCTAGCTCCACCTGCTTCTTAGCACCATGATCTGTCTCTGCATCATCTAAGTTAGACTCCTTCTTCTGATTTAGCATTGCAGCTTCGTCAAAAGTGACATCTCTGCTGACAATGATTTTGGGTGAACTTGCCTTCTCTATACCCCACAGTTTGTAGCCTTTCACCCCTCGTGCATATCCTAGAAATATACACCTTCTTGCCCTTGCCTCAAGTTTACCATCATTCACATGGGCATATGCAGGACAACCAAATATCTTTAAATCAGAATAGTTTACGGGTCGACCGGACCATACCTCTTGTGGAATCTTCAGATTAATAGCAGTTGATGGAAATCTGTTTACCAGATATACAAATTGTATTGATCATTGCCTCAAATTTCAAAATGATTTGAGAAGTGTTGCGTTGATTTGGGAAGTGTTGCAGCAAAGAATTTGAGGAGTTCTGCAGAAATGCTGGTATAGTGAGGCACCATACTGTACCAGGAACACCACAGCAAAAGTGACATCTCTGCTGACAATGATTTTGGGTGAACTTGCCTTCTCTATACACCACAGTTTGTAGCCTTTCACCCCTCGTGCATATCCTAGAAATATACACCTTCTTGCCCTTGCCTCAAGTTTACCATCATTCACATGGGCATATGCAGGACAACCAAATATCTTTAAATCAGAATAGTTTACTGAATTCGACGGACCATACCTCTTGTGGAATCTTGATTAATAGCGGTTGATGGAGATCTGTTTACGGATATACATTGCATTATTTGCCTCAGCCCAAAATGATTTGGGAAGTGTTGCGTTGATTCGCATGCATCTTGCACGCTCTAGAAGTGTTCTGTTCATCCGCTCGCAACTCCATTTCTTTGTGGTGTTCTGATACAGTATGGTGCCTCACTATACCAAAGATTTCTGCAGAACTCCTCAAATTCTTTGCTGCAAAATTCTCCGCCATTGTCAGTTCTTAGTCTCTTGACTGACCGCCCGGTTTGCTTCTTGACCATGGCCTTCCATTGCTTGAATTTGTCGAACACTTCTTCTTTTTTCTTCAGGAAATAAATCCAGACTTTTCTGGAATAATCATCTATCAGAGTAAGAAAATAGCGAGCTCCACCTAAGGAGTTAACGAGTGAACCCCAAACATCCGAGTGGACATACTCCAATATTCCCTTGCTATTGTGTTTGCCAGAATTGAACTTCACCCGTTTCTGCTTTCCAAACACACAGTTTTCACAAAAACTAAGTTTACAATTCTTTAGGCCTTTCAACAAGCCTTTGCCAGCAAGTATGGTCATTCCTTTCTCGCTCATATGACCAAGCCGCATGTGCCACAATCGTGTAGCATCATCCTTTCTTTCAGAGGATAGAACAGCAGCGGTTCCATCGACTATGCTTCCTAGCAATAGATAGATCCCGCCTTGCAGCTTTCCTTTCAATACCACCATTGAGCCTTTGAATACCTTCAAGAAGCCACCCTCTCCAGTGAACTTGTACCCCCGATTGTCAAGGGCACTCAATGAGATCATATTTCTACCCAATTCTGGTACATGCCATGCATGAAACGTCCTTTTAGTACCATCGTCCAAATTCACTTGCACATCTCCTTCACCAGCAATCGGAATAATTCTATTATCGCCCAATCTAACTTTTCCCTCCCTTTTTTTATAGGATGAGAAGAAGTTTCGATTAGGTGTCATGTGAAAGGATGCACCAGAATCCAGGATCCACTCATTTTCGGTGTCACCTGTGAATACTGTCAAGGCCGAACCAAAGATCAGCATCACTATCTTCAGAACTTTCAATTGTTACGTTGGCAGAATCTCCTGATTTCTCCTTTCTTTCTGGGCAATTTCTTCTGATATGTCCCGTCTGGTGACAATGAAAGCACTTCACAGATTTATGCTTTCTGGACTTTGATCTTCTCTTGCTTTTGCTTCCCGATCCTCTTTCTTGACTACGCCCTCTCGTCACGAACAATCCATCTACAGGACCTTCGACATTGGATCCGGCTACTAACTTCTGATGTTCCTTTATCATCAGTGATTCTTTAACATTTTTCACTGAGATATCGGATCTACCATAAAGTATGGTATCACAGAAATTATCATAAGACGGAGGTAGTGAAGTCAACAAGATCATAAGCTTGATCAACATCTTCAACTTTAATTCCAATTGCTCCAACATCGAGAGATCATCCGGTTGAAGTCATCTATATGTTCTTGCATTGATTTTCCTCTGAATATTTGAATGTGTCTGATCGCTTTCTCTGATAAAGCTTGTTGGACAAGGTCTTTACAAAATATTTTTCTTCCAAAGCCTTCCATAGTGAATCAGCGGTTTTTTCATCCATGACTTCTCGCAGAACATTGTCCGCAAGACTCAAGCTGTATTGTACTCGGTGCTTTGACCATCATCTCCTTCTTCTTGTCATCGGGTAATGACCACAGGTCCTCCAACGTCTCTGCAAGACCTTGCCGACCTAGCAATGCCTGCACTTTCGGTTTCCATAGCACAAGTCATTGGACCGTCAAATTTCTCCACTTCAAATTTTGGCACCGACATCTTGGATCTTAGTCGAACCTTATCTTTAATCAGTATCTTTGGAATAGTGCAACTCAACTGTAAACCGTGCACCAAGAGGCTTCCCAGGAAAGAGAGGTGGGTCACAATGGACACGCTTAAATACCAAGTCTTTCCTTAGCGTAACCTCTTCAAAGCGCACTCTCACAAAGATCTGCTTGTCTTCCAAAGAATGACAACCAAAAGGTGATCCTCAAGTATTAGGGAGAAACTCTTTTCTGATGTGGAAGATCAGACTAAGCTGCAACCACAGAGCATACTAAGAATAAATCCCACCGATCCAAAGCTCTGATACCACTTGTTATGGTATCATCAGAGTCGGGTACACCCCAAGTGTAATAAACACTTTCCTGATGTGAGCTAAGCCTTCAAATTGAAGAGGCGGAAAAATGGAGCACGGTGAATAGTAATTCGCAGTGGGGCCCACGTCACTATTCACGTGAATAGTACTATGTAGTGGGACTCGCTTCACTATTTATAAATAGTACTCGTTACTATTCACACCAACAAAATAGATCAAGATAATCGACACCAATATTTTAACGTGGAAAACTCTCCTGTAATTTTGAGGGAAAAATCACGGGCCAAACTCCGAAAATACTCCACTATATTTAAAGAGTAATTACAATATAGTGTATCCCCAATGAGACTCTCTTCTACTACAATTAGTAGTATTACAGAGATCTAGAGAATATATCCAAAACCCCCCAGTGTATACTCACACTACACTCTTGGAATTTTCTTACACACACTCTCTATTTTTCTCTCACTACAAGAAGCCTACACTGCTTCTTTCTTTACAACTGAGGAAATGCTTCTCAGTTCAGGATTGCAAAAAATCGTCTGCTTCAAGGCTCTATTTATAGATGATTTTTGAAAATTACTGTGCATGTTACTGTGCATATTTCGGTGATACAATCAGTATTTACATTCGTGCATGTGCGACAGTGTCTTTTTGATTTTTCAACCGTCGGTGGCTGCAAAATGCACAGCCACCGCCACTTTTTCTACATACAGGACATTTAACTAGGAGGAAATGCACTCAAACGAAACACCGTACTTATAAGCATTAACACAAACATCTTAAGAGCATAAAAGTTCACATTTCAAAGCCGAGTAATAGTCTAATAGACAACTCACTCCAAAACGAGTTTTAGATCAGATTTGGCACATAAGCATGTTCATATCAAATTTAGCACCAAAACACATAAAAGAACAGTAGGTCAAGAACACCAAACCACAAGTATATACTCTGAAATGGAAAAAATGTGTAGCCTCTCAACCAATGTGGCTGCCCATAGCACAGTGATAGAGAGCCTGAGCTGTCGTGGTAGCTGCCCATCTGTGGAGAGGACGGCCTCGTGCGCTAATGATTGGATGGAATCATGTTTCATCAAGCTCTAGCAGACGCTCCTCACTGCGATGTCGTCAGAATTGGTGTGGCATCTCACATGGTAATTCACCGCCGCATTCTCACAGGAGGGAGAGCTTGGATGATCCATCACACTTTAGGAACTAGAGGTTTGAGGCGGTGGGAAAGAGAGAGGCAACGCGACATAATCCTGGGTTGGCCATGCATGCGCGTGCTGGCGGTTTGGTTACATTGTGGCCTGCTTCGTTCCTACGGATGCTCCTTACTCCCAAGCGGTGGTGGCCGCCGATGATTACAGATGAAGGGCGCTTCGAAACTTGGTGAAATGGCGGGTTAGAGATTCAGACTAGTGAAAGAGGAGAGAAAGGCTAGATTTTGGGTCTCTGCATTTTCCTCCTCCCCTTGCTTCCCGTCAGCTGTGTGATGTTCTCGTGCCTCCTTCGTGGAGTCACCATTTGTTTTGGGGTGAGGGGTCAAGTTCCTGCTACGAGGCACAAAAAACTCATTTGTTGTAGAAAGAGAGATTCGGGAAGGAAGAAAATCTACCATACAGTTTTCATATATGATGGGAAAGAACTAGAGGAAGGGGGTTGACGACCTCTGTCGTATCTGTCCTTACCTATTTCCCTCCACCTCCTTTTTATAAAGAATAATCAAAGCCAAGTGGGTGTAGACAGGAGAGTTTCAACGTCAAACAATCATCTCTCATTTCCTTCACACTACCGCTCAATCACATCCCAAGTTCACAATTGTTCTCAATCACATCACAAGGTCATGCTTTTATCCATTAGATAATAGTATTTTAGTCCACTATGTAGTAATAAGGTAGCAGAATGTGATACCATAACAGAACACCAAGATTATTTTATATTTTGTGCATAAATATATATTTCATTTCAAAACATAAATATATAAATAATTTTATACTTCAATACTTACATTACATAACACAACCTTTCAAGATTGGAAAAAGAATTTCCCACGTAAGAAGTAGATGTTCAAGGCTTTTCTCTTGTTAACTGCATACAACACAGTTTGACTAGTCCCGCCCTGAATATTATTATGATATTATATATTCAACTTGCTAAGTCTTTCTTTACTGTTGAATCTGCCAAAGTGCCAATCAGAACAAACCATACCAATATCTCTACCCATGTGAAATTATATCGCGTTACCTCTTAAGCATATTCATTATCATCATCTAAAAAATTTTGCGCAAAAAATATTACATAGAAGATACCCTTTGTATAACTGAATTCTTGCCAAGACACATGGTCTATATTATCAAGAAGATCCATTTCCCATTGAAACAATTCATTCCTCCACTGACAAACCCATATCTGGTCCATTCCATCCCACAACTTCTTCGTATTTTCATTGTTGAAATCTTAGCTGCGCATGTTTTCCCATAGACCCTCCACATTTTGTTTCATTTGTTAGCTTAATTAATTGGTTTGTCGAGCTGCATACCACTGCATGATCCACACAAACCTCTTATAAAGTGTGCACCCTTATTTTTAAACCTTCACTGCCATTTGAAAATGAGAGCTGAATTTTTTATCACTACATACCCTGCACCCAAGCCACCATCTTCTATAGGCTTTTGATTTTATATCAAGCTCCACTTAACGAGAGAAATTAAATCTCTCTCTCTTTTTGTACTTAAATCAAATCTCTTTACTATATCGATTCTTCCCTAAAAAAAATATGCCTTGGAGGATAGCTTTTATTTTATCTTATTTTTTTGGCCACCTCCTTTGACATTTTAAAGAAGTCAAGATAATAGATTGAAAAGCCATTAGTATTGCTTTGATCAGGACAAATAATCTACTTGCTTTAGACAACACCTTTGTTTTCCCCCCGTTCTTAACTTTAATTTCTTTCGATTTTATTAAAAGGTGCATTCTACGGTTCTGCTGGCCAAGTTTAAGGAATAGTGAAGTGAATAAATGTCAAACGGAGGAAAGGACATGTGGAGGCATTTGGCAAGAGTTGTTGACTAGGAGAATTTTTAAGTGTTTCTTACTGAGTTGAAGACCACCGTACTTCCTCCTCCACATCAGGTTGTTAACCACCGGTCACAAGAACTACGGAGAATTCTTAGGTGATCCTAGTGAGTTAAGGACGACTACAGTTTTTGAATTTTAGTTACCAAATTTAAAGATGAAAGGCTGAGATTAATTTGGATAGAAAATTTATTATATATAAAAATAATTTAATTAATGCTAATAATAATAACATAATAACCTAAAAGATATTTCATTAAAATGATTAAATTTTATTTCTCATTTTGTCCTCCCTTTTTCCTCTGTATCTCTGCCTCTCACCTCTGACATCAACCTCCACCTCCCCAAAACTCAGCCAAGAGCAAATGGCAAGTTAGACGCCACTTTTGCTTCCGCCTTGCTTCTTCCCTCATTAACCACCCCAATTTCAACATGCTGAAAAAGTTTTATATCAGCAAGTCCATTTCTCCAACCGTTCAACAAATTGATGATGGTGTTATTAAAACAAATCAATAGACTCGAAGCCAATGAGCAACACAATAATTTTTTTTTTTCAAATAGACTTCATCTTTAGAGAATCAAAAGCGCAAGCACATTCTTGTTCCTTTTAAAAAATGAAAATCAGCTTTGTTTTCTAATCCAAACCCGAAATTTTATCATAATCTACAGTATAATATATCAAGAATTTTAAGATAAAAAAAAAATTTCCTTTTTCAAAACCCCAAGTTCATGCCTTGTGGGTTGACTGTGTTCTCATGGAAGCAGTGCACCTACATCCCTTTAGCTGGCCTTCGCCATTACTTGCCCCAACTCTGTTGCGACCACTGGTCGTAGGGTTGGCTGCAGGAGTCCAAGAACAATGCGACTTGTTGGAGGCCAAGACAGTCTTGGCGCGTCATGGACAAAGGCGGAAATGGCGGCAGCGTTCCAGTGCAAGGGTGCACATCGTGAGATGTCGAGGGGTGGATGGAGGAAACGACATCGGTGACATTTCAGTGACCCCACATGATTGGCTGCAGTGGTTAGCAACTGGATGTGGAGGAGGAAGTACGTTGGTCTTCAACTCAATAAGAAACACTCTAAAATTCTCCTGGTCAACAACTCTTGCAAAATGCCTCCACATGTCCTCTCCTCCGTTTGCCACTTACTCACTTCACTATTCCTTAAAATTGGCCAGCGGTACCGTAGAACGCACCTTATTAAAAATCATCTTCATCATTTCAACTCTTTTTGGATTGACATACAAGCAAATTACAAGATATCCGATTGCAGTTTTGCCACTCTGTAGCCAAGCATTACCCTCATTCGAGTTAGTCACCCATGCATCTTCACAATTTAGAGAAGTAAGCACTGACTGTAGCATTGCACTCATTCGGATCACTCACCCATGTGTGTGCGCGATCATTCGATCAGTCGTATATGAATAGCCAAAAACAAAAATATAAATTTCTATTTATTGTTGGCAAAAAATTAGAATAATACAACTAAATTAAATAAGATAAGAAATAATTTGACATAATATAAATCATAAGTCATAAAAATTATAAAGCCAAATGTGATAAGTAAATAACACAATTAAAATATAATAAAGTGATTTATTAGTATTATTGGCTAAGGCGTGTTAGGTATTGAGTTTAAAAGTATTTCGTTATTATGAGCCAATCACTTCGTGCAGATGGTTTTTATGGCTAATACTCTCCAGGATTCAACAACTACTTCCCATTAACTCTACACGTGAATTAGTAGAGTCACAGGAACAATTTTATTGAATTGCTCATGGGAATAAAAAACTTAACAAAGCAAAAAATCCTATGTGTTGATAAAATATTATTGTATCATAACTGTATAATTTCTCCCCTCTTTTTCCATGACACACGACTCTTATTTATACTAATGAAGAAATGACTGCTGCCCAACAACAAAGTAATGTTCAAGTCGTCCCCAATGTTCATAAAATTAATAGAAAACAAAACTCATAAATTAGCTTAATCATAAAATATAGTAATGTAATAAGTTGTTGATTTTCAACATATACACAGCTACGCTATACTTACGTTAGAGAAAGTTAACCAATAAAAGCTGGAAACATAAAATACTTATTAAAATGCAAGAATAAAACACATATTTGGTAAATATTATAACACAGTAATTTAACTTTGAAATATAATATAATAATTAATAAAAATTATAACATTTGTTTATATATACACACATCTTTTATACTGTTTCAGAAAGTACAGCCATCTAACATATAATTCACCGAACCTTGATGTGTTGTTCGTCCTATTTGTTTGACTATACCTTAGACACCAGAAGAGAGAGGAAAGGAACTTTTTGGTTTTTACCAAATTCAAATAGGAGTCGATTCGTTTAACTAGAGTAGAAAGGAGATTTACTTTAATTATTAATGAATCAAATATATGATGATGGAGAAAATTATATTGCAAATTAACACACATGCCTTCCTTTTGGCCAGGGCAACCGTCTTCGAAAAAGGATCGGCATGACACAGAAAACCCTCCGATAAGATTAGAGGATGGAATTTTGCCCCCAAATTATGCTAGCTTTCAACAATTTCTCAGGTCTGCATACAAGCATGCTATAGGCCTTACGGGAGTGGGTATGTTTTTCGGATCTCTCCAAGTATATGCTAGCTAGCTAGTTACTTCTTTAATACTGATATATGTGTGATCTTTCCACTACGATTGCTCCTGTTTCAACGCATTTACTACCTGAAGCCTTAATAAAGGAGATAAGAAAGACAAAGAAGAAGCACCAATGGAGTAGTCAACTATTGGAGGCACTCATGGAAAGACCTTATGCAGCATTCACGGGAAGTCAGGGTACACCTCGTGGTTGGAACGTTGACACAGACGTGTACAATATTATTGGCCAAAGGGATCAAGGTATGCGTGGTGATGATTGAGTAGAGTGTTGGGGCAAAAGGAATGGCTTAATTAATTTATTTAGAGTAAATAACCATTTCAATTATGACAATTTTGTTTCACATCAATTTGATTATAACAAAAAAAAAAATTTATCAATTTAGTGTTACCAATTTTAATTTTGATATCAGTTAGTCATAATATTAAATTTCCGCTCACTTATACATTCCAATTTTGTGGAAATCCAACCGTGACTATATATTGATATTAAAATTAAATGTGTTGAAACTAAATTGATGTAAAAAAATTTTAGAATCCAATTGATGTTAAAACTAAAAATATTGAGATTAATTTAATGTAAAAAAATTGTTAGGAATAAATTAATATAAAATTGAAAATATTAGGATGGAAAGGTTATTTATTCATTTATTCATGTTTAATACAAACATGAATTGAATTTTAATATATTGTTAGTTTAAAACTATTTTATAGATTGATTCTCTAAGTTGGTCCCTACCTAACATTGTGGAGGACAAACCGGTCCCTCAAGATTTAAATACCTTTATGTGGTCACCCAATTTTCAGAGAAATATTAGTCCTTGTGTTAACTCGTCTTTTAATAATCAATTAAAAAACACATACGGATCATTAATTGTTGATGTGGCTCCATTACACTAAAGGATATAGTTTTAATCGAAGATGAGTAAAACTAAAGGAAAAAAAATTAGAGAATGAGTGATGTTAAGATTCGAGTATGCTTAAGCATAATTAATAAAAGAAATAAGACCGAAACATAATTGTTTTGATGAAAGAGATTGATAATATCATTTTTAACCTTATCGGAAGGCAAATCATTTAACAAGTCACATGTGTTTTTTTTTTTTTTTTTTGTGTTAAGGGTATATTTGGTTGAAGAGTAGAAGTAGGAATAAAATTTTCATAATTAGGTTTTAAGTGTAATTTTACATATAAAGCTCAATTATAAAAAAATTATCCTTATTTTCACTCTTCATTAACCAAACATACCCTTAAATATTAGAATCATGAGTTAATAGAGAAAATAGTATATCCTCATTTTGTGAAAACCGAGGAATTACAAGAAAACTTTTAATTCCCAAAATATTTGACTTTGGGAAATGTCATGTCTCATTCAGCATTGAAAATGATGTGAACTATGCTTCGACCAGGTCTATATCTCATTCAATAGTCCACGTCACGTCAAATAATCCAATTATGATCCTACAATGGATTAGATGTGAATGAATGGTGTTATTTAAATACCTAAAAAATGAAACTATTGAATGTAATGTAATAGATAGATATATGGAATTCATCATAATATTTAAATTCACCATCGTATATATTTAATAGTTCTAAAATTTATTTTTTGAGTATTTAAATAATATTTTTGAGATCTGATTTGATACAAAGAAAAGTTATATCTACACGGACCATAATTCTATCCCTTCGGCGAAATCCGAAAGAATTGGCACGATACACGGAACATAATTCTTTACCTTTTACTTTTTTGACTGGCCATCCAACGGCAGGTGAAACCAGCGACTTTGGGGGCTTTCAGGAAGAATCTTCAGCGACGCCGCACCGAGAGACAGAAAGCACAAAGGGGACTCCAAGTCAACAGGACTCAAAGAAGGCAATCAAACCCAAAGCAAAGGATACTGAATTATATGAGACACCGTTTTTATTAGCGGCGAGAAATGGCATAGTTGAAATGGTGACCATGATCTTGTCCAAAATACCAAGTGCCATCCATAACACTAACGCAAAGAAGGAGAATGTATTGCAGGTGGCGGTGATAAATAAGCAACCCCTTGTTGTTGAGACGCTGAAAATGAAGACAAAGTTGGAAGTTTGGAATAAGTTGACTCTGGCAGCGGATGATAACCAGAACACCCTGTTGCATTTGGCGGCATCTGCTCAAGGCGAGGACAAGCCTTGGCAGATTTCTGGCTCTGCCTTGCAAATGATGTGGGATATCAAGTGGTTTGAGGTAGGGGCTTCTTATTTTATTTCTGCATTAATGTTCGACGTAATTTAGAGACGTGCATGATATATAAGTTGCAAAACACTAAAGATGTGATTAATTTCAGAAAATTATTTTCAATTTTTCATTTTCTATTTTTAGTTAATTTCCTGTTTCCTACTCATCTCCACTCATCGGAATTGTGATAGAGAGAATATTCAAATGAGACAATCATTTTTTAATGTTCAACTAACATTATATTGTTCTAACTTGTTGCATTGCAGTACATCAAGGACATTGTGCCTCGTCACTTCAAATTCAGAAGCAACAAGGAAGGAAAAACCGCGGGGGAAATCTTCGACAAAGCACACAATCAACTCGTCAAAGATAGTAGCGAGTGGCTCAAGGACACATCGCAATCATGTTCCGTCGTGGCCGCTCTTGTTGCCGGCGTCTCTTTCGCCACAGCCGGTGCCGTCCCTGGTGGCACTGACAAAGGTCACCCTGTTCTTGAAGGCCAACCAGCCTTTGATGCATTCGCCGTGTCTTCCCTCATTGGACTCTGCTCCTCCGTCACCGGACTCATAATGTTCCTCGCCATCCTCACTTCTCGGAAAGAAGCCCGAGATTTCCGAAGGGGGTTGCCATTCAAGCTCCTTCTAGGGTTAAGTTCTCTCTTCGTCTCAATTGTGGCAATATTTGTTTCCTTCTGCACTGGCCATTTCTACCTCGTCAATCACAAGTACAGGAGGACCTTGTTCCCCTTTTATGCTGCCACTTCCTTGCCCGTGGCTTTCTATGCCCTGGCGCAGTTTCCACTCTACTTTGATCTTCTAACAGCTATCTTAACTAAAGTGCCTCGTGGAAGGCACAAAGATCGCCATTTATAGCTAGGTGACTTCTACGGTGCACTGTATATCAAGTCAACATCGCTTAAATATGCGTGTGGAGTTGTCTTTAATTTGGCAAAGCTTTTGGTTTGCTATTTGTTTGTTTGTGTGTGTTGGTTGTGTAACAAATAAAACAAATCATTACGGTGTTTTTCACTGTTCAGACATTGATTGTATAAGCATGTGGTGTTGAATTCGTGTGTGATAATAATCTTATTTGTTTGTTGCTTCTTTTGTGTGTGTGTGTGTGTGTGTGTGTGTGTGTGTGTGTGGGTGGTGTAATAAACCAATGGTGTTGTCATTATTAATAATGTTATTAATACTATATCCGAATACAAATAAATATTCACTTATAACTCTGCATAAGCCACTGCAAGAAAATTGGCTTTTACTAACATTTAAAAAATGTTACCAAACTACAAAAAAATGTTACCATTTACATTAGCAACATTTTCATCAATGTTGTATTTACCCCTTGTCGCTAAAAGGTTTTAACTACACCTTCTTACATTTTTAGTAACATTTTGTAAAATGTTACCATATATACCTTTTTGCAACATTTTTCAAGTGTTACTAAAGAGATGATATATAGTTGGCATAATTTTAGTGTATTTTGTTGAATTACCTTTATTTCTCTCTCTTTTTTAATTACTCTTTCCCTTCACTTCTCTTTCTCCTCTATTAATAGGAATGTAGTTGAAAGAAATTAATTAATGTTATATTCTAGACACTTATTTGTGGAAAAAAAAATCTTCAAACTGAAAATTTATTTGTAAATGGCTGGAGTAATCATATTTTTAGCTAGGTAGGCAGGGCTTTGATTCATTGCAATATATTTTGTGTTGACTTTCTTTTATTTGTGAAAGGTTGTTTCGAGAAAGCCAAATTTTGAGTAGTACACAATGGAAAATATTATATGGTGCGAAAATATTTCATTTTACTACAAGAAAAGCACGGTATACCGACGGTGATAATTAGGAATTTTACCAAAATATACAAAAAAATGTTAGATAACAAGAAATTTTAATTATCAAAATTTTTCTGTCAAACTAATGTGATATTGATTACTGATCTTTGAATAAATAAGTAAAATTCAACAATTGCTGTTAATTCAGTAAACCATTTTTACAAGATTAGGATCAAGTTATATCAATATAATTTTAAGTAAATGTTACACTGTTGAATAACTTTTTATTGGTATAATTTTTTATAAAACCTATTATTGGATTAGAAGCTCATATTAAATAGATCATATCTATAAAATTTCAAATTAATCTAAAAAATTTTCTTGTAATTTTATGTACATCAAAATTAACATAATATACAAGCTTAAAATGAAAAAGATTGAGAGCTACATAATTATATTTCTATTGATGTTTATGTAATTTAATCGTTGGACCGATAAAAGAATTATTTTATAAAATGTTATAAGTGGTGTAACTTTAAGCAATTGTTACTTTGTTAAATTAGAAGTTTTTAAAGAATTTATTGGATTAATTTTTAACAAAACCCACCGTTAAATTAGAAGTTTATGTTATATAGATAATACTTATAAAATTTCAAGTTAATCTAAAATCATTTGGCATGGGTTTTATATACATCAAAATAACATAATATTCAAGCTTAAAATGAACAATAATAAGAGCTTCATGATTATATTCTTATTAATGCTCAATTTTTATGAAATTTGGCACAAATGATATTTATGATAGGTAATTGTAACTCAACAGTTGAATCGGTAAAAAAATTATTTTATAAAAGAAGTTATTAAGGGTATAACTTTGTTTAAAATTACAACGGTATAATTTGATTATAACTATATATATGAATTAATTGTCATACACTGTCAATATAAAGTATCTTTACATCGTTAACAATGAAATATTAACAACTCATCTATTTTATGTAGTTTTTCAAAATTTGAATTAGGCATAATTTGATAATGGATTATATGGAATTTTTTTTGTATTGTTTATGTATATGTACACACACATTTGTGATTGTATAGTTTGGTGTTATCATGCTCAACTTAACCTAGCCAAATTGATCATTGAATCGATCACTTGCCTGATCCAATTTACATTTTAGATCGATCGGCTCTGCAATTATCCTAGTCAAACTCGAGTCCAACTAACTGGCTTTGATGCGAATCAAAATTGGATTTGGACCTGTTTGAGGGTATGTGGTCCTCTAGTCTACCATCAACAATGCAACTTGTTCTGTTATGCATGTAAAAAATAATGTAAATTGTCTATTTGAATTAAAATATAATTTAATATATTTATTTAATGAAATCTGATTCAACTGATTGAACTAATAACCCCTTATTGAGTTAGTAATCCAATATTTTGGCTGAATTGATCTCTGGTCCAAGTTTAATAAATTTGGTGTAACATTGTTCATAACATATCCAAAGTCGCCCGGGTCTCGTTGGATGGCTTTTCATGACGGAGCAATGAATAATTGTTTCCTCCATTTTGCGCGTGCTGTGCTGTGCTGTAGTTATCCTTTTGATTTCTTGTATAGCTATAAAAACTAAAAAAAGAAACAAAGAAAAAGAAGAGGTAGAACTAAAAGAGTACCGCTTTAATTCATCCTGCCTTTTTAAAAATAACTCTAACGAAAACCAGTTGAAACACGATGGCGTATAAAGACTTCAACAGCCAAAAATCTTGTGGTATAAGAATTCTAAAAATATCTAACCACAGCAGCACTAACGATGGAATCAGGACTATTCTTATTGATGTTAACTTTTGTAAAATTTGAGATAAACTATTTATGATATATAATTGTAATTCAATAGTTGAATTTAAAAAATTATTTTCATAGATAGTGATTTTTTTTTCCGATAATTAAATCTGCTAAGAGAGAAGCAAGAATAACATCAATTAATTCAAGAACGGCACAACCAAAATAGCAACAATGATGGAAAGGAAAACACTACATAATAACAAAAATATGATGTTAGCGTCAAAAATTTAAAAACTAAAAACATAGCCTAGAATAACTCACACCAAATTTAAAAAAAAAAAAAAAAACGAAGCACACAATCAAACCCAAAGCTATCAAATCGAGGCGGTGTCGTGGAATGAGTCCTCTCCACCAACACAGGCTTCACCGTCTCTACTATCGCATTTTTGGTCCTAACATTATCAATTTGACATCAACTTGACTCTGCTAAAATTTTCAAAATCAATTTAGTACTAATATTTGAATTTTGACATCAATTTAATTAGTCCCAGTATTTTTTTACAGCAACAATTATTAAAATTCTGTATCGCCTAAAGATAAGACATAGATAATCTTCACAAATCTTGTACAATATTCACCTTTTGAACTAGTTTTTGAAATTGAGTTAGACCCATTCAATTCTAAAATTGTATCAAATTTTATTCTATAGTTATTATTAAGCCACTCACATATGTCCGGTCAGTAATTTACACAAAAGAGAATTTTAAAAATTAATATCTCATTTAGACACGTACTTTATCACTATTAAATTAAATAGTAATTCTCTCACGTCCACTCATTATTGTTTTTGTTTTCATTTTTATTCGGTAGGCAGCAGCGAAAGGGGAGAAAAGGCTAATGCCCAATAATGACAAAAAGGAAGAAGCTAATAAAAGGGAAAAAATCTACTTGGCATGATATAGTGAATCGAAACAAATTAGCAAAGTAGGTATCGTTTTACTTGGAAAGATCTAATGTTTTTAATCTAATTGATAATATTGATGAAAATAATATATTAATAGAGTAGATGTGAACAAGGCCAAATTTATTTATTTGTATAATTTTGTACTATTATTGACTAAGATTATTGATATATTATTTTCTGGGTCTACGTACTGTGGATTATTTTTTTGAAAGATAAACTGAAAGAGATAGAATTTTATCCTTATAGTGTCAACAATGACCTTGAATTTGTTGTGAAATAACAGTATATACGTTACTGATTTATGTATATATGCGTTGCTATGCATGATGCAACAGATCTGGGAGTCATAATAATGCATTATTATGGCGATTTACTTCGCAGACATACCAACGACGAAGGATACACTCCTCTCAAAGCCCTCGCCGATATGCCATCGGCCTTCAAAAGTGGAAGGGAGCTTTCTGGGTGGAAGTTAATTGTGTGTCAATGTAAGTTATTACTGCATATATATATATGGGACGAAAAGGCAACATAATTAAAGCGCATGTTTGGAAAGTTCAAGAAACCTTTTTTATTTTTTAAGAAAAATAATCTTATTTGGATATTTGAGGCCAATAATTTAACCTGTTTGGGTTTTTTGAGCATTCTACTAAACAAGCTGACTTTTTAGTATGCAAATTACCTAACTACCCACCAATAGGCACATTATTTTTCTTGAATTTCAATAATTATTTGATAGGAAATATCAATGTTATTTTGACATTTAAAAAGTGAACGTGTCATTTGACTTCTACTTTACTATCACTAGATGAACTTATTGAATTGAGTGAGTGAAGACCACAAATTTATCTAATGATGGTAAAATAGATTTCACAAAAAAATAATTATTTTTCATCAATTAAAACAAAGCGTACTAACTTATTATAAAAATCACTTTCCAGTTACAGTATTAAAACATAATTTGGTTCCCAAATAATCAATTATATATAAAAAATAATTATACAAATAAATATTGATTATTGAAATAATCATAATCTTGCAGATTTTCCATGTATGCACGCTAGCTCAAAAAAATTTTGTACTCTAGTCAAACAACCATGCACGCATACTGTCTCAATTTTCAATTACAATACCATGTACGCTACTGCAATTTTTAATCACATTACCCTAATTTTAATTTACATACTTAAATGTTAAGAAATTTATGATGAATATAATATATGATAAAATTCTATAATATTGTGTCATCTATATAATCAATCTCACTTAGTGAGATAGAGTTTACTTCTTGTTAAAATTATTATGACAACTACATTGATGATACATATCAGTGATGAGATATTACAAAAAAAGTTTAGGAACAATTATAGCAAACATTGCCTTTCCATTGTTTACGAGGTATAAAGCGTTTAAATTTAAAAAATATGGACATTCTAGGTAAGTCATTCTAAGCCATAAACCTTCAAAACACAAGGACCCCATGTGAAATTATATATCTTCTTGTTAATCATTTTTCTCTTTCCAAAAGGACACTCGTAGAACCAGTGGTTCCTGAAAATGCAATGAACTGGCTTTTCAGAACGGCAGATCCTCCAAAAATGTATTTCCCAATGAACTACGCAACGTTACGTAACTTCTTCAAATTGTTGTCAAGTGTTTCTCTAGTTGGTATGTGAATCGGATTTCATTCTATTCCGCCTTTTTTTCCCCCATTTCGGATTCTTTGCTCCATTGCTAAGTGTAATAAAATGATACTGCAGATCATCAAAATAAATATGATAAAAGTTAATTAGATCTACTCATTTATGAAGCGTAATAATAAATATGTTCAAAATCAACAACACCAAAATTTATTGTGGACAAGCTCCAAATATTAAGAAAAAAAATCATGTGATAAATTCAAAAAAATATTTCACTATATTCATTATAATTATAAAATCATATAATTTCTATACCCTTATACTCTAAGGATAAGTGAGAATCTTCCTATTCAATTATTAAATTTTGTAGTGATTGCAATAGCAAAGGATCATGCGACTTTTTTTAAATAAATATGTAAGTATTAATTGTTATTGATTAATTTTTATTTTGATCATACATTTATTACTTCTTCTGTTATTGAATAATTGTTCATTTCAAAAAAATTTCTTTATCTAAAAAATAATTATCCATTTAAAAAATCTAGGTTGTATTAATAATCATTTGTTTCCAATAATACTCTTGTTAAATACTATTGATTCATTTAGTAGATGGGGAGATAAAAAGTTGGAATATTGAAAAGAAAAAGAGCAATTCAGTTTTTGATTCTTAACTTTTATTAATATTTATTTTTTAAAATCATTTTCTTAATTACTGTGAGCAATTAAAATTAGATAATTATTCAAAGATAAATGCACTATTATAGAGTCAAGCTTTGGTCAATCTCACTCTCATAATAAATCACTTCTCTAATATGACACGTCCCATATTATACACATACACATATATTTATTAAGCTTATAATCTTATTTAAAATTTAGGGGCTGCTTGCTTTCAGTTTTCAGTTTTCATTTTTCAGTTTTCCAAAATTTATAAAGAAAAAATTTTAAAAACTGAAAACTAGAATTTGTGGGCTTGTTTGCTTTCAGTTTCCAGTTTTCATTTTAATTTTTCCAGTTTTCCAGAATTTGTGAAGGAAAAACTGAGAAAACTGAAAACTAGAATTTGTAGGTCTCAGAATTTTCATTTTTTCCTTCATAACTTTTGGAAAACGGGAAAACTGAAAACTGAAAACTGAAAACTGAAAGCAAATAGCCCCTAAGGGTGCGTTTGGTTTCAGTTTTCCAGTTTTCAGTTTCTAGTTTTTAGTTTTTCCTTCACAAAAGCTGAAAACTGAAAACTGAAGACTAAAAACTGAAAACAGGCAAAGCAAATGCACCCTAAGGTGGTGTTTGGTTTCTTCATTTTCATTTTCATTTTCACTGAAAATGACAAAAGAGCATGAAAATACGTTTGTTTTATCATTGAAGAAAATCTTTTCGTTGAAAACATTTTCAAAAGGCACACAAAGCTGAAAATGATATTTCCACATTTCCAATATTTTCAGTTGTTGATGTTGGAAATGTTTTCAAATGAAAACACGGTGTCAGCGCTGTAAAATAACCCGTGTTTTCATTTTTCTTTGATGATATGCTGGGTTCGAATCCTGCATACACGCTTATGAGACCCGCTTTCATCTTCTTCCTTCTTCTTTGTGGCACCCCTGCTGAAGCGGATTTTGTCCGCGATGGTAGTCTTCGTCAACGTCTTCGCTGTAAGGGCCGTCGTCGACATCTCCTCTGCCTTGGGTGTCGCCGCCACAAGATCTGGCGATTCCGGCTGTGGCCGTCTTCGCTGTAAGGGCCGTCGTCGACATCTTCTTCTAGTGTCTTTGGTGGAAAGACCCTGCCGACCCATGGAGAAAGCTTGTTCGGCCAACATCTCAGTCAGCGCCTCCTATGTGTCTATCGCAATTACCTCTGGTTCTGGTGGCTTCGGCGGTGGAAGCTGGGTCAACAAGGGCGACCACCCAATCTTAGGTAGGTCTGGTCGTTTAGGCCACGCAAGGATTTCTGTCGGCGGCTAGAGCTTAGCCGGTTTCATTGGAACCCCTTGCCCCCGCCCTCCAACAAGCGCGAGCCCCTCTCCCTCGCACTGCTCACGGGCTGCCGTTGTTGCAAATCCTCTTTCCCTTATGCCTTCTCTTCCATGCACAACACCACCATCATAGCTTCAGCAACATCACAAACTCTATTGGGCGTTGGATAAACACTAACCCCTGCAACCCCTGCACAACATCACAAACTCTAGCCGTTGCTGATCCATGGCAGAGCAAGCAGCTTGACTGGTATCTCGGCAGTGACGTAGGTAGCATAGAGAAGTGTTTTCTTTTTCTTTTTCTTTTTGGGTCAAAGAGAAGTTTGAAGAAGATTGAAATAGTGGGTGGTGACCTTTCTTTACGGTAGAGAGTGAGGAATGGGTAATGATTTTTTAATTATTATTAAAAGTGAGCGGATTAATGAAAATTGGTTTATGATTTTTACATTTTAATATGAAAATAATTATTCAAAATAATATATAGAAATCCAGAAATTGATAAATATATAATAAACATATCTTTATACAATAAAATAAATAAGATTCAACATAAATTACAATTATATAGATACAATAATAAATATTTAAGATTTAATATGTATAATTTAAATAAATTTTATTATATTAAACAATTTTTTAGTAGATGAACCAATGTAAATAATATATATATATATATATATATATATATATATATATATATATATATATATATATATATATGTCTTTCATTATTTAATAATAAATATAATATTATTATCTTAAATTTAATTTTGAGAAATATATTTTGAAAATAAACAAACCAAACATATTTTCATTGTTTTCACTTTCTGAAAACAAAATATATCTTTATAAACCAAACGCATTTTCTAATTTTGAAAATATAAAAATGACAATCCTTTTCAAGAAATGAAAATAGGAAATATTTTCACAAACCAAATGCACCCTAAGTTTTCAGTTTTTAGGGTGCATTTGCTTTGCTTGTTTTCAGTTTTTAGTCTTCAGTTTTCAGTTTTCAGTCTTCAGCTTTTCCTTCACAAAAACTAAAAACTGTAAACTGAAAACTAGAAAACTGAAACCAAATGCACCCTAAGGACCTGTTTGCTTTGTTGGAAATAATTTTCAGTTTTCAGTTTTTTAAAAACTGAAAACCACAAATTTCAGTTTTCAATTTTTTCAATTTTTCCTTCACAAAAACTGAAAACTAAAAACTGGAAACTGAAAACTAAAAACTGTTTTCAGCAAAGCAAACAGCCCCTAAGTTTTTTAGTTTTCAGGAAATTGTGAAGGAAAAACTGAAAATTCTGAAAACTTCATATTACGGTTTTTAATTTTTTCAGTTTTTCCTTCATAAAATTTGAAAAATTAAAAAAACTAAAAATTAAAATTAAAAATTAAAAACTGAAATCAAAAGACCCCTTAACAATGCATCCATTCGTTCATTATGGTATTCTTTCTAGTGGCCTCTTCTAGCAGGATGATTACCATCAATCAGCACTAGCTAGAGCCAGTTTGCAGCGAAACGCTCAGAAAAAAAATAGTAGTTTTAATCGATTCGCTCTTTTAAATTTTTACGTCCAACGTCATTCCATCATTCTAGCATCGACTATTGTTTTTCTGCGATTTCATTCGTCTAACAATGAAGTGCCAATAATATATACGAACAACAACTAAACAGAAAATTATATATAATCAATGTTTTTAAACTAATGACAATAGTTAGATGGAAAATTATATATGATTTAATTTCAATGCCCTAACATTGTCATGCAATCAAATAATCCGATTTACATGATTTTTAAAGTAATATAATAGGGGCGAAACTATACATATTTATCGATATAACATAATATGATTGGATGACAATGTAAAATAATTTTACACTAAAAATACATCAAAATTAAACTCAAATATATAAACGTGGAAAATGTAAACTGAGGCCGCTGTTTAAGTTGGAGAAAAGCCAAGTCCAAACGGTGTTGTGATGGCTTACAACAACTTGTGATTTTATTTTTCCTATTTAGTGTGTATATAGCATCCGCAAGTCTTAATAAACGTGCATGTTCTAAATGTTGGAATTGATCCAAATTTCTAATTGAATATTGCTATTGATAGTTTTCGATTTTAAAAGTATTTGGAAGGATTTGAACAAAAAAATATGGGAAATCTTTTTAGATTTGAAAAATCTATTAGGATTTGAAAATTTATTAGAGTTTTATCTAGAATTGAAAATTATTAATTATTAGGATTGATGTCGAATTTAATGAGTGTATAAACAATTATAAATAATAATTTTGAGAAGGATTTAGATACATGAGGAAAATATAATTGAGAGGTTAAAAATTGAGAGGGAAAAGGAATAGGGTGATATATGATGAGGATGACATAGATGATGAAAAGGAAATTTAAGGAGACTTATATGTGATGCTTCACCATTGATAGATGGTTTGTAACTTTTGTCAAAATAGTTATCGTGATGGAAGATTTGCAATTTTCACTAGAAAAGTTGTCTTGATGAAGGGCTTGTAGGTTTTGCCATAAAAGTTATTTTGACGGAGGTTTGCAGCTTTTGTTAGAAAAGTTATATTAATGATATTTTGTTTTATGAGTAGCAGTATTGTAAGTGAGGATAGTTTGCGTAGAAATTTTTTTTTTGACCATATGGTTAGTTAGGCGGCATGTGCCATATATATTTCTAAAGCTTTATTTGGGTGGTCAATTTCATTCAAAGAAGAATTGCCTAAAATAAACAGGTGAAATATTTCGCTTGTGAAACGCATTAATCAAAAGAAAAATACACAGGAAATTACCTCTCTCTCTCTCTCTCTTGTTACCCCCAAAATTTCTCGGTCACACCTCAAAGAAAGAAAGAAAGAGAGAGAGAAAGGGGTAGTGCATGAATGATCACCATATTTTTAACATTATCATGAACGTGCTTTTCATTCATGTTCATTATGGGGATATTTTCTATTTTTTGCAAATAGGAAAAGTATTTCCACGTACGCATTATGTAGAGCCAAACATTTGGTTGGTGCAAATCCACTAAAATATTTGTGATTTAATAAAAGAACAAAAATGATTTAGGGGACGATATGAATTAGGTACAGGTTAATGTTCATTTTAAATCTTGATTTTATACTTATAAATTATTTATCTCTCATTTTTATAATAAGTCAAATTAATTACTAATATTACAAAATATAAGTCAGGTTAGTTTTCCAGTCTATTTTTATTTTACATTTCATTAATTAAATGATAATATGTAATGTTAAGTGATATTTTGACATACCTTACATTTCATTAAGTTTAAAATAGTTTATTTTGATTTCTAAGATTATATAAAATAATTTATTTAATTCTTTTTTTAACTTATAAAATGAGTCATTTTGTGCAATTTTATACACAAAAATAAGTCATTTTAAATTTTACTATATTTTAGATGATACAGGTGTGTTAATATATCACTTAACATTGCACTTTATTATTTAATTAATAAAATATTAAATAAAATTAGGATGAGGATTAACTTGACTCATATTTTATAATATCGAAAATTAATTTAACTCATTTTAAAAGTTGAAAACTAAAATAACTCATATATATAAAGTCAGAATTAAAATAATCATTAAGTCAATTTGCTATTGACTATTGTGCGTGATCTTCGCCACACGGACAAAATCAATATTTATTTTTATTTTTATTTTTATTTTATTTTGTTTGATTATATTGCATCAAATTATGCCACCTCTCGTGATTTAGTTTTAAAGTCAGTGGTGCTATCCAGTAGCACTCTTTAAAGAATACCCTTTTTTACATGTTGTGTTAGAATATTTAAACAATTCCATGATATTAAATTATTGCATGAATACGCACCAAGTTGTTGCATCATGTAATGACAAGTAGAAACTAATGTAGCAATACAGCTGTAGCTGAGGAACTGAGTATCAGTTCAGTTCTCTGTATTAGTATTATTTCAGTCACTATCTTGGTGGAAGAATTGATAAATTGACAGAGAAAGAAATTAATGAACAACACAGTAGTATGGGATAAAAGGAAACAGAGAGAGAAAAAGAAGCCAGCAGAAGGAAAGAAGGATTCAATAGGGAGAGATTAGAGAGAATTCCCAATTTCCCATAGTTTCGTTTTCCTTTTTTTAAAAAAATAAAATAAAAAATCGCAACACTTTCCACGCCACCCCTGTGGCCCCTTTCTTCCTTTTGTATATTTTGAGCCTTCTAATGATTTGGGCTGTCACTGATGGGCCCAAACCCAAATGATACTCAACACGAAGTGATTGAAAATATCCCTTGGTCCATGACCAAAAACAAAATCATCTCTCTAGATCTTGACCCAAAAACAAAATATCTCTCGGTGAAATTCATTCCAATAATCTTAATTTTGCCATTTAGTTCCTGATAAATAAATAAATTATGTGATTTAAATTGTAGTTTCCGGAGAGCTTATTAAAACCTCCTAGTTTTTATTTGACAAATTGAACATTCAAATGTATTTTAGGTGTTTTGAGCCAAATCACATAGAAAACATATCACGATACATTCAAATATGAATTTGAAAACAAATGTCTCCCAACAAGAAAAAATAAGTGGGCACTAGGCTACTGAATGCATTAAACTTTCACAAATTTCACAATGATAATCATCCATGAGAAAAGGCAAACAGAGACAGGTACTTTGTATTTAATTTTTTTTTTCAATATAAAGGAAACAAGTAAATGAAAATCCATCCTAGGATTTGGTCTGGTCATATTACTTGGCACGAGATATGAGATTTAAACATTAAAAAATGAATATTTATTAAGACATTCATTTTATCATTTTTCAATGGTGGTAATAGTTTCCGCTTTTCCGACAACTCCAAGAATAATAAAGTAAATGTTCCATTAATAGAGCATCCACTTTTGGACATTTAAACAGCTCTATTCTACTCGCCACAATCTTCTCTCTGGCCCATAGAAGAATTGTCACAAGCTATAAGAACCTATGGTGCATGGTACAAGACTCACCTTGCATGGACCATGAATCACGAGAAGATTGCAGATTCTAGCAATTCTGCTTCCGTTTGTCAATAATCAACTACATTCCATTCCTCCTTTGGTTCTTCCTGATTTGTTTCCGAAACGGTTCAAAGATCTCCACCTAAATTCAAATTCAAAGGGTTCCCCTCAATCTTATCGTTGTTGTCCGGGACAACTGTCACCACCGCCATTGACAGGTGGTGCTTGAAAACAGCAAGCTCTCGAACTCTACAGGGTACCAATGGTCTTGTTTGTATCTACACTCTTCTCTTGACTGGCAAAGACAAATCAATCTCAACACAAACCCTAGCATATATAAATGCCTCTTTCCAACTCCCCAGTCGTGAGATCAATCTTAACCGACTTATATCAATGGCCTTCGCAATCACTCTCAGCATTCTTTCATCATAATATAACTAATTGAGAGGCGATAATATAACCCAGACAGTAGTATTGCCAAAACAAGGGGTCACTTGTGTTGAAGAGATCAATCCACTGCTTTACAGCAAGGTAGTGACCTTGTATCATTCTAGGGCCACCCTCCATAACCTGAGCAATATAATGTCCTTGGTCAAATCAAATTTCACGATGCAGTACTCATTGCCAGCACTCAAATATAATATCGAAGCCAGCTTTCAACTTCCCAAAACCTTATCCCGAAAGGAAACCTTCACCAACCCCTGATTCTCGTCCGCCCTATCCACTTTCTCCTGAACATCCCTCCCCTCACCCCTGACAATCCCCTCACCAAACCCCTAAGACATCGAGAAGCCCTGCCCACTCCCACCGCCACTTGCACTCCCTCCTCTCCTCATTTGTTTCCTTTTATTCTGAGTCCTTTCGCTCTTGTTACCTAAATAAGTTTAAATAAAACTAAGAACAAAAACAAGATAAAAATCAAGTCAAGAGAAAATAAGCTCCAAGTTCTAAAGCGTCAGAGGATCAAGATGGTACGATCTTTCTTATTCTTTTATGAATGTATAAAACACTTAAGTTGGATGTTTTAGGTTAATGAAACGATTTTAGTAATTTAATTGACCTCAATTCCTCTGGTGAATCAATTCCTATTTATGTTAAAAGTCAAAACATGTTGAATCCTTAACTGTACGTATTTTAACATAAACAAGAATGAAGCACAAAATTCAATCCACAAATTACACAATTCAAGATAAATTTCTAAACCTTAAAATTCACGATGTTTATCTCTAGAGTTAGTACATATACAAATTTTTCAAATAATGCAAAAACCCTAAATCAAACCATGAACAACAATCCATAATTTTGCTTAGAAAAATGAAAGAAAACCTTTAATTTAATCCAAAAAAATTCAATGCCATCACAATTACCATCTCAGACCATTTCCCTGAGCCATAGCAAAAGAGTCTAGTTACCCATGAGAAAGAGAGAAGAAAAGCATAAAAGAGAAGCAGAGCTGTAGAAGACATGAAACGCAATTTCTTTTTCGTAGCGATAGAATCTTCAATATCTTCTTCTCTAACCGTTCTTTCGCTGCCAAACAGCTCCAAAATTGAATCTCTATCTATCCTCTCAAGTCTACTTTCAAACCCTTTTAAAATCCGTTTCGAGTTTAAAGCGCAACGGGAAAAAAACACACACACACACAACAGCCTGCGATCCCAGTGTTTCAGGCAGTGACTGTCACTTGAGCGGCCACATTCAAGCGTTTGAGCGGTGGCTATCCAACAATTGCATACCAAACTCCTCTTCTCAACTTCTTATGCCTAAAACCATAATTAAAACCCAATACTAAAGTCGAAACATTCCTAAAAACAACTAGAAAATTAATAAACTTAAAACATTAAACTTCAAGGAATCAAACACGTAGCAAAGGTTCAATTTAAAGGAATTTGGATGGCTTTGCATTCTAGATATCATAATTTATTTGATGGAACATCTCAATCCGGCATTGCAATTCCAATAGCAATCCAAAACCTTGACGACTAAACTTTTATGCTTCACCGCATGTTATCGATATTGATTAGCTTGGCAAAAGCAGCATTAATTAATTTATTAGTTATATTTTCTACTCATTTTTTTTCAAAATAATTGTCTTTGTAATAAAAAAATGTTGCATATTATTTTTCGTATTAAAATTTCAACGCAAAATTAATTATTTTATAGGGGATTTTATCTAATATTCTTATAAAATTCAAAAGTACTAGTGTTTATAGTTATTTATGACTAATATATCATATGTCCCACTAACTCAATTTATTACAATATAGAAAAAGAAATATTCAATTACAATTATTGAAAAAAAAAGAAGGATACTAATACCTATACTAACGTGATGTCAAAGTAAAAACCTTATTTTATTCCAATTTCATCCATATCTTCGTTAAGTGTAATTTTTTTTTTCTCTTTCTGTTATCTCCTTCGTTGGCATTATCATAATTTTTCATTATTCTTTTTGTTAGTCAAAGTGTAATTTGGTCTTTGATAATTTCTTTCCCTAAAAATTAAGAACTGCAAAATTAGGTAGTGTTTGGTTAGTGACATAGAGATAAAAATACAGAGACACTTAAAACAAAAACCTGTTTAGTGATGGAAATAGGAACAAGGAATAAAAAAATATAAAATTTCTGTACTTCCAAAATCCGGGGGCAAGATACGGAGACAAAATTTTAATATATTTTTTTCAATAGTACTCCTATACTTATTTAATATTTATGTCTCGATCTCTACTGTCTCCACTGTCTCCATTATCTCTGTATTTTTGTCTCTGCCCCTTGCCAAACGCCACCTTATATAATGGATGCCAAAACTTTAAAGAAGAAATATTTTAAACGGAGGTAATAACTAATTTTTGAGTAAACACCAAAATTGGTTCCTAATAATTTCTCTGATGGACAAATTGATCCATAATAATTGTAAACACCCAAATTGGTCCTTCACAATTGTAAAAAATAGGACACTATAAGTCCCTAACCGGCCTGCCAAAGTTTGGCCGGAAGGCAAAGATGAAAAAAGAGTTTGGTTGGGAGAAGGTAGAGCTCGTCTGAGAGGAAATATATCTTGGCCAGGAGGAGGTGGAGCTTTTGTGAGAGGACATATAGTTCAGCTGACATGTAGCTGAGTTCCGTCATATGCCCGTCAATCTCGGCCACCTATCTGCCGAGCTCCGCCTAGCCCTGGTCGAGCTTTATTTCCTCTCAAATGAGCTCTCTTTTTTATCTCTGTCTCCCAACTGAGCCTTGACAGGCCGGTCAGGGCCCTATAGTGTCCTAATTTTAAAATTGTGAGGGACTAATTTGGGTGTATACAATTATTATGAATCAATTTATCTATAAAAGAAATTGTCAAGAACCAATTTAGTTGTTTACTCCTAATTTTTTAAATTTTACAATTGAAGATGAAACGCGGTCACGTAAAAACCGACAAAAACAAAAAGATTATGCAAAAAGAAAAATCTAATATTATTCAATATACTGCAATATCAGGAATAACATAATAGACGAGAAACGTTAGATAATTAGAAAGTTTACGAAAATTTTGCCGTCAAACTAACGTGACATGATTATTGGTCTTTGATAAATAAGTAAAATTTAACAACTAGTGTTATTTCTGTAAACCATTTTGAAAGTATTAGGATCAAGTTATATCGGTGTAATTTTAATCAGATATTACATTATTGAATAACTTTTTTTGGTGTAATTTTTTATAATACCTATCATTGAATTATAAGTTCATATCATATAGATCATATTTGTAAAATTTCAAATTAATCTAAAATTATTTGCTGTAATTTTATATATATTCAAATTAACATAATATGCAAGCTTAAAATGAACAAGATTGACAGTTACATGGTTACATTGTTATTGATGTTTGACTTTTATAAAATTTGGTACAAATGATTTTTATAATAGATAATTGTAATTTAATAGCTGAACCTATAAAAAAATATTTCATAAAAAGTTACAAATGGTGTAACTTTAAGCTATTGTTACACTGTTAAATAGCTTTGCATTGGATTAATTTTTAACAAAACCCACTGTTAAATTAGAAGTCTATGTCATAAGATCATGCCTATAAAACTTCAAGTTAATCTAAAATCATTTGCCATAAGTTATATATATATATCAAAATTAACGTAATATACAAGCTTAAAATGAACAACAATAAGAGCTTCTTGATTATATTGTTGTTAATACTCAATTTTTATGAAATTTGACACAAATAATATTTATGATAGGTAATTGTAACGCAGCAGTTGGATCGGTAAAAATATTAGTTTATAAAAAGTTATTAAGGGTATAACTTTATTTAAAATTACACTGGTGTAATTTGATTCTAACTATATATATGAATTAATTATTATACACTGACAGTGTAAAGAATCTTTATGCCATTAACAATAAAAAATTAATAAGTTATCCATTGGCCATTTTATGTGATTTTTCCAAATTTGAATTAGATATGATATGATAATAGATCATATCACAGTTTTCTTTATTATTTATGTACACACACACATTTGTGATTGTATAGTTCGGTGTTATCATACTCAGCTTAGCTCGGTCAATTTGATCATTGAATCAATCACTTGCCCGATCTAATTTTCTTTTTAGATCGATTGGCTCTCCAATTGACCTGGTCAAACTCAGGTCCAAATGATTGATTTTGATGCGAATCAGAATTGGGTTTGAACCTGTTTGAGGGTATGTGGTCCTCTAGTCTACTTTCAACAATGCAACTTGCTCTGTTATACATGTAAAAAATAATTTATATTTTCTATTTGAATTAAAATATAATTTAATATATTTATTTAATTAAATCTGATTTAACTGATTAATAACCCCCTAATTGAATCAGTAATCCAGTATTTTGGCCAAATTGATCATTAGTCCAAGTTCAATAAATTTGGTGAAACGTTTTTCATAACATATCCAAAGTAGCCCGGGTCTCGTTGGATAGCTTTTCATGATGGAGCAAGGAATAATTCTTTCCTCCATTTTGTGTGTGCTGTGCTGTAGTTATCCTTTTGATTTCCTGTATAGCTATAAAGTAAAGCTGAAAAAAGAAACAAAGAAAAAGAAGAGGCAGAACTAAAAGAGTACTGCCTTAATTCATCCTGCCTTTTTAAAAAGAACTCTAACGAAAACCAGTTGAAACACGATGATATATTTAGGCTTCAACAGCCAAAAATCTTGTGGTATAAGAATTTTAAAAATATCTAACCACAGCAGCACTAACGATCGAATTAACGCGAGAATAACCTTAGTTACAGGACTATTCTTATTGATGTTAAGGTTTTAAAAGTTTTAGATAAACAATATTTATGATACATTATTGTAATTCAATATTACGTTGGATTCAAAACATTATTTTTTATAGATGGTTATTGTTTTTTTTCGATAATTAAATCTGCTAAGAGAGAAGCAAGAATAACATCAATTAGTTGAAAAGCGGCACAACCAAAATTGCAACAATGGTTGAAAGGAAAACACTACATGATAAACAAAATTATGATGTTAGCATCAAAATATTAAAAACTAAAAACATAGCCAAGAATAAATCACAAAAAAAAAGAGATACGAAGCACACAATCAAACCCAAAGCTGTCAAGTGGAGGCGGGATCGTGGAATCAGCCCTCTCCGCCAACACGTACAGGCTTCACCATCTTTATGATCGGATTTTTGGTCCGAATATTATCAATTTGACATCAAGTTGATTGTGATAAAATTTTCAAAATCAACTTACTACTAATATTTTAGTTTAGACATCAATTTAATTAGCCCTGATTTTTTTTTACAGCATCAATTATTAAGGTCCTTCATTGCCTAGAGATAAGACATAGATAACGTTTATAAGTCTTGGACAATATTTACCTTTTGAACTAGATTTTGAGGTTGAGTTAGGTTCATTCAATTCTAAGATAATATCAAGGTTTATCCTATAATTGTTATTGAACCACCTGCATATGTTCGGTCAATAATTTACACAAGAGAATTTTGAAAGTTGATGTCCAATTTAAACATATACTTTATCACTATTAGATGAAATGGTGATCTCTCACGTGCACTTATTATTGTTTTTGTCTTCGTTTTTATTCGGTACGCAGCACTGAAAGGGGAGAAAAGGCTATTGCCTAATAATGACAAAGGAAGAAGATAATAAAAGGAACAAAATCTACATGGCATGTTACAGAGAATCGAAACAAATTAGCAACGTACGTGACGTTTTATTTTTTACCCAAAATCAATCTAAATCTCATCTTCGAACCGTCTTCAATGTCGTTATTTTGGATTTGACTCCTCTAAAGTGAAGATTCAAGGGTGATTAACCCATTACTTTATACTTTATCAATTTTTTCACGTTGGAGAAGCCAAGTCTCTGTTTCATTCTTTTCTTGTCATGTAGATAAAGTGATTACATGGGATGTTGAAGCATAATTTTCGATGGACTCTTAATTGGCTCTCCCTCTCTATATACACAGATATACGTACGTATCTTCAGCTAAGTAGCATGCATACTATAATCCATGTCGTACTGTATGCACCATTGCTGAGAATCGAACCTTATCCGCATTCCATTATTGGTTTCTTGTATAGCAATAAAACAAAAAAGAAACAAAGAAAAAGAAAAGGTAGACCTCAGAGTACGGCTTTAATTCGTCCTGCCTTCTTAAAAAGAATTGAAGAAAATGACTTGACACACGATGGTATAGAAAGGCTTCAAGCCTTCAACAACCAAAAATCCTGTGGTATAAGAATTTTAAAAATATCTAACCACAGCACCACTACTGATCGAATGAGCACGAGAAAGTCAAATCTAGTGATGAGAAATGTTATATGTACAATAAAATCCTACAATAACTTTATACTTCTCGTGAATAGAGAGGCACATGAAGACAAAATAAATGTGAGACATAATGAATGAAACAACTCTTGTCCTTCCCCATTATACAATAAGGAGTAAAGTTGTTGTAGGATTTTACTGTACATGTAACATTTCTCTCCTGTGATTCACTTCTTGCTTCATTCTTTCCTTGCCATGTGGATAAAGTGATCACATGGGATGTTGAAGCGTAATTTTCGATCAATTCTTGTATGAGCACCAGTTTACAATGTTATTCTTGCATACACTCACAATAAAAGTGAGTTCATTAATTTTATATAAAATACATCCTCTTATTGTGAGTCCCGGCAACTTTATTCTGAGTATGTGTGAGAATGAGGTGACAAACTTGTGTTTATACCAGAATCTCTTTAATTGATTAGCCCTCCTCCCTCTCTCTATATATACACCTCTATAAGTGTCTTCAATTAATAGCTTACACACTATAAAACACACTATACAAATATATTAATTGGGCATGCACAATTAATATAATAATATACAACCACGTTTCCAAGTCTTCAATTTCCCAGTTTGACGAAGATGCCAGAAATTATTATTGTTACTGTTAGTAACGAGGAGCCAGTGTCACCTACAGTGAAAACCAAGCTAGCCAAGTGCATATCGAAAAATGATTGGGGAACGGTTGTGACGACCTACGAGGAGTGCCGAGAGGCACAAACCGCAAAGATCGACGATTCTTTGGGCACTGCCTTGCACGTGGCCGTTAAGTTGAACGACGAACAAGTTGTTAAAGATCTTGTGAGTGCAATAATAAGGATGCGGAGCCCAAATCAAACGATTCCTCTGGAGATTGGGAATGGACTCGGGAACACACCCCTACACGTGGCAGCATCAAAGGGGTTCGAGAGGATTTGCAGGTGCATCGTAGGGGAGAGGAAGGAGAGGCTATATTTGACGAAATTGAAGAACAATAACGGGGAGACACCTCTGTTTCTAGCTGCTCTCAACTGGAACAAGTATGCGTTTGCCTACCTCCTCTCGCTCATTTCTAGAGACAGCGTCACCATAGACGATCTTGTACGTAACAATGGAGATAGCATTCTTCATTGCGCCATCACAAACGAAGATTTCGGTATAATACCCAACTTAGCTTGCATTGATTGATTAATTACTCCGTACCTTTTAGAATAAATACTTTTTTTTTATTTTTTTATGTTTTAAAATATCTGTCAATTTATAATATTTAGATAACATTACTTTTTTCTTCTATTTATTATGCCCTTAATATAAATATATTAGTTAAGTAATCAATATATTTATTAAAATAATATATAATAATGATTGTATAAGAATAGTTTTGTCAACTCATAATTTTTTACTTTTATCAAGATATATTTTTTTCGTTTTCCTTAATATGTACATTGTTTGATATTTTTTTTTTATAGTTTCTACCTCTGTTGACAATTGTGTCAAGATATATTGAATTATTAATATATCAAATATTGTTAATTTCTAAAAAGACACTTATAAATGGATAGAGAGAATAATTAATTACTAATTACTTGCTTTTCTTGGACGAATTCACCAAAAAAGTAGTAAAATCATTAGGTTGTTTACGCATGGTTCATCCAGAAAAATTAAAACACTTTTTGCTCTTTCTTTGTTTTTTATTTTTTTGGTACTTCTGACACTTTTTGCTCTTTCTATTTACACAGTTCCATGCACTTGGATGTTTGTCAATTTCAATAATATTTTGGGATTTTCTTGATACCTTTATGAAATTTAAAAATATCGACCTAGTTATTTATGATTAAGATTGTATCAAGCGTCCTATTAACTCAATTTATTAAAATATAAAAAATTAAATATTCAATATATTGAAGGAAAAATCTAATATTTTTAATCTAACTAATTGTATATATTAATGAAAATAATACATTAATAGAGTAGATGTGAACAAGTCCAATTTTATCTATTTGTATAATTTTGTACTATTATTGACTAAGATTATTGATTTATTATTTTCTGAATCTACTGTGGATTGTTTTTTGAAAGATAAACTGAAAGAGATAGAATTTTAATATCCTTAATGAGTGTCAATAAGATTAACCTTGAATTTATTGTGAAACAACAGTATATACTCTTAACATATATACATTACTGATTTATGTATATTACATTGTTATGTATGATGCAACAGATCTGGCAGTCATAATAATGCATTATTATGGTGATTTACTTCGCACACATGCCAACGACGAAGGATACACTCCTCTCAAAGCCCTCGCCGATAAGCCATCGGCCTTCAAAAGTGGAAGCGGACTTTCTGGGTGGAAGTTAGTCCTCTATCACTGTAAGTTATTACCATATGGGACGAAGAGGCAACATAATTAAAGTGCATGTTTGGACAGTTCAAGAAACCTTTTTTATTTTTTAAGAAAAATAATCTTATTTGGATATTTGAGACCAATAATTTAAGCTGTTTGGGTTTTTTGAGCATTCCACTAAAAAGCCGACTTTTTAGTATGCAAATTACCTAACTACCCACCAATATGCACATTATTTTCTCTTGCATTTCAATAATTATTTCATAGAGAGCAACAAATTTTGACATTTAAGAAAGTGGGATTTGGAACCTTAAAGTGAGAATCTCACTTTAGAGGATAAAGTGAAGGAATTTTACCATTAGATTAATAAAGTAAAGAGGACTCCACTTTTAATTTTATTAATCCAATGATGAAATTCCTCACTTTACCTTCTATCACTTTAGAGAACCCTTACTCTTAAAAGTGAATGTCTCATTTAACTTCTACTTTACCATCATTAAATGAACTTATTAAATTGAATGAGTGGGGATTACAAGCTTATCTAATGTTAGTAAAGTAGATATCACAAAAAAAAGTGATTTTTTTCAATCAATTCAAGCAAAACATATTAACTTATTACAAAATCACTTTTCAGTTAGAGTATTCAAACATAATTTGGTTCTAACATAATCAATTATATATAAAAAAAAATTATATAAATAAATAATGATTAGTGAAATAATCATAATCTTGCAGATTTCCCATGTATGCTAGCTCAAAGAACAAAATTTCGTACTCTAATAATCAAACAACCATGCACGCATACTGTCTCAATTTTTAATTACACTACCATGCACGCTACTGCACTTTTTAATCCTCATTACCCTAATTTTAATTTACAAACTTAAATGTTAAGAAATTTAACATGAATATGATATATGATAGAATACTACAATATCATTTGATCTATATAGTTAACCTCACTTAGCGAGATAAGGTTTACTTGTTGAAAGTACTATGACAGCTACATTGATGATAAATGTCAGTGATGAGATATTACAATAACTATTTCGGAACAATTATAGCAAACATTGCCTTTCCATTGTTTACCAGGTATAAAGCGTTTAAATTTAAAAAATATGGACATTCTAGCTAAGTCATTAAAAGTCATAAACCTTTAAAACACAAGGACCCATGTGAAATTATATATCTTCTTGTTAATCAATTTTCTCTTTCCAAAGGGACACTCGTAGGACCAATGATTCCTGAAAATGCAATGGACTGGCTTTTGAGAACGGCAGTTCCTCCAGAAATGTATTTCCCAATGAACTACGCAACGTTACGTGACTTCTTCAAATTGTTGTCAAGTGTTAGGGTTTCTCTATTTGGTATGTGTGAATCGGATTTCATTCCATTCCGTCCTTTTATTTCCCCATTTCGGTTTCTTTGTTCTATTGCTAAGTGTAATTAAATGATACAGCAGAGCATCAAAATAAATATGATAAAAGTTAACTAGATCTACTCATTTATGAAGCATAATAATAAATATGTCCAGAAAAAAAAAACCAAAATTTATTGTGGACAAGCTCCAAATATCATGAAAAAAAATGTGATAAATTCTAGAAAATATTTAACTATATTAATGATAATTATAAAATCATATAATTTCTATACTCTTACACTCAAAAGGTAAATGTATTTTTCATTGAGTATCTTTCCATTCAACTACTAAATTTTGTGGTGATTGCAGTAGCAAAGAGTCACGTGACTTTTGAAATAAATGTGTGAATATTAATTATTATTGATTAATTTTTAATTTTGATCATATATTTATTATCCCATTCGTAATTGAATAATTATTCATTTAAAAAAGCTAGGTAGTATCAATCATTTGTTTCCAATAATATACCTATTAAATACTTTGACTCATTTAGTAGATGAGGAGAAAGAAAGTTAGAGCATTGAAAAGAAAAGGAACAATTTAGTTCATGATTCTTAACTTTTGTTAACATTGATATTTTTTCAATCATTTTCTTAATTCATGTGAACAGTTAAAATTGGATAATTATTCAAAGACAAATGTAGTATTATAGAGTCAAGATTTGCTCAATCTCACTTTCATAATAAATCACTTCTCTCATGTGATACATCCCATATTACACACACATATAAAGCTTATGATCTTATCAAAAACTTAAGGTGCATTTGGGTCGGAATCTGGAAGGAAATGATAACTTTTTTGGTTAAAATAAAATTACTTTTCGTGTATTTAAACAATTTTTTAAAGATAATAAGAATCTCAAACAAATCAGTTTTAAGCTTTTCGTATAAGCTAAAAAGAGTAGCTTCTGAAAAAAATATAAGTTTCATAATCATTTTTTTTAATCTGAAACAAACATATCCTTAATAATATGTTTGGATAAAGTATTTTTAAAGAACAATGTATTTTGGAAAGAATTGTAATTAACTAGTGTGAACACCCGATTTTATGCGGCCCATAAAATGAAAATCCAAAGATCAGCGTATTTTTAGAGTTTAATCCATTTATAGAATCATGTTAGTAGTTTAATTTTGTTAAGTGAAATTGCAAACCATTTTAAGTCTTGTCTATAGCTCATTGCTGTGTTTGATGCAAGTTCAATTCAAACCATTTTTGTTTAAATTCATTTACTATTGTTTTATGTTTCACGTGCAGCCTACCTTCAAAAGAAAAAAAAGGGGGGTCCGTTTTCATTCAGCAACCAAATAATAATAAAATAAAAAAGAAGAAATAAATAAAAACAAAGTGACATGTCACGGGTTCACATACCCGTGAAGCAAAAGTGAAGAAAATAAAAGAAGAGCATAATGATTATGTTTCCTCAACTTTGTGCAAGAGTCAAGAGACTTTCGGTTCAAAGAGCATGTGAATTGGGGGAGGAGGGGCTAAAAACCATCAGGATCGAACCCCGTAAGAGTTTTTGAGGATCACCACCATCTTCATCATCACCATCATCATAAACTCATCACCCCTTTCATCAATGAGGAGAACCATCATCTTCCATCATCTCCCATCACAAGCTCCCATTATAACAGCCACTCAAGCTCAATAAACTCAAGCCCAAGCCACATAAAAAAAAAAAAAACAAATAATAGCAACCTATACTTCAACCAGAACTTACATATCTTAACCTTAAAGCAAAAATGAGGAAGCTGAAATAAAAGGGGGCGCTGTCCCTTACCTCCGCCGGCGAAGCCAGCACCACCGTGATAGTCGCCCTCCCTCCTGAACCACCGCTCGCAACCCGCCGGTGCCTCCGCTGCAAGCCTCCCTCGATCGCCGAGAGAATCGCAGCCACACAGAAACCACCAGATCCCGCACAGCAGCCTCTATTCCGCCCGGCCGCGCGCTCCTTGCACCAATCAAAGCCTGATCGCGAACCACTGTGATTGTTCCCTGCGAACTCCACCTTCACTCCCCCATCGCGACTTGCTTGAGTCCGTGAGAAGCCCAGCCAGCCTCCACATGCGCGGACCCTTCCTCCCTTGCTCGCACAGCCACGGACCATCCCAGGCACGAAAACCACGCCTCCTTCTCTGCTGAGACCATTGCGCACTGCCCCTCTCCTTCACGCCAGAAAACGCACCCTTCTCAGCTGCGTAAGTCGCTGCACTATCAAGTCCGCGACCACTTTCGGCGGCCGTGGCACCATCCCCTTTCTTTCCCCCTCAGCCGCGCACTAACTACCCTCTCTTCCATGCTTGGCCGCGTGGCTTTCTTCTCCCTCTCTTTCTCAATCTCTCTCTCTAGATTTTTCTTTCCTTCTTTTGTTCTCTGTGTGTTAATCCGTGTGTGTGTGGGGGGGGGAAGGAAAACTTTACTCTGTGTGTGTGTGTCATCCGTGTGTGTGTTTGTGTGGGGTTTGCAAATAATAATAATAAAAAAAAACCAAATCCCTGTATTCCCACATACCCACTTCAAAGAAATATTAATAAACTAAGTGTTGTGTTTCGCGAAGCCTCTTTATTTGTCTACTGTTTTGGTGAAATTTTTTAATTGGGTTTTGCTCTCTACGTATGTGGATGCTTGGGGCACTAAATAAAAAATGAAACAGGTCACCAAATGTCTCAGATCTTCCTTACTTTCCTTGTTATCTTTACTTATATTCTTATTATTTTATGTGATGAATTTGTGGAGGGTAAGTTATTTATTTTTATTTTATGTGTTATTATTTTATGTGATGAATTTGTAGAGGGTGAGTTGTTTATTCTTATTATCTTGTGCGTTATTATTTTATGTAATGAATTTGTAGAGGGTGAGTTGTTTATTCTTATTATTTTATGTGTTATTATTTTATGTGATGAATTTGTAGAGGGTGAGTTGTTTATTCTTATTATTTTATGTGTTATTATTTTATGTGATGAATTTGTAGAGGGTATTCTTATTATTTTATGTGTTATTATTTTATGTGATGAATGTTATTATTTTATGTGATGAATTTGTAGAGGGTATTCTTATTATTTTATGTGTTATTATTTTATGTGATGAATTTGTAGAGGGTTTATTCTTATTATTTTATGTGTTATCTTATTATTTTATGTGTTATTATTTTATGTGATGAATTTGTAGAGGATGAGTTATTTGATCTTGGCTTTTGTTCCATTGCTTAGTGGACCACGCTTGGGTTATTGGACTATATCATGTCTGAAAACAAAAGAGGCAAATGATGGGATATTTGGGTCTATATTTTAAAAATAAAATATAATAATAGGAATATTTGAACTATTCTTTGTTCTTTTATTTCTATTTGGCCTTTGGAGATTAACTTAGTTATGACGGTTTGTTAATTATGTGTTTCAAATATTTTAGCTGTGACAGCTTGATATTCAAAAACCCTTTTTAGAAATAAAATCAATCAACCAACAATTATTTTATAAAGAACTACGTGACTTTGAATTCCTCATCGCACCAGGGGATACGTAGGAGCAGGTAATTCCTGTCAAGTCAAAATTAGATTTCATTAGGTTATTTTATGTTATTTCATTTTTCATTTGTAAATATTTATTATTTTGTTTATTTATAAATATTTATTGTCTTTTATTGTTATGTATTGTTTTTAATTTTAGTTAATAATCAAATTGTTTTAAATGAGGATGTTAATTTGGCCGTGACGGCTTATTGACTCAGTTAAACATCTGAGCTGTGACAGCTTGATGTTTCAAAATTTTCAAACTAAAAAAAGATTTTTATGATGTCATTTTATTCTGTTTTACATGTAAATATTTTATTCATTATTATTATTATTATTGTAAATATTTGTTTATTTATTCATTATTTTTTTATTATTATATTTATCCTCCTCTTTCTTTATTATCTTAATTTAAATTAATCATTGAAGTGTATATATTTTATTTTAAATAAAGAGATTAATTTAGCCGTGACGGCTTGTTAACTCAATATTACGGATACCTGAGCTGTGACAGTTTGGTACTCCAAAATTTTCTTATTCTAAAAAGATTTTCTTTTATAATTTTCTTAAAAATAAAAGTGTAAATAAATATTTTGAAAGGTTATTAATAATTTGCACAATTAATTAAGGTACCGTCTAAAGACGGGTGTATTAGGGTCTTTGTAGGATTAAATCCCTATCCTTCCCTAATCATAACCGACTCCCGAATTCAAATTTGATTTCAAAGATCATTTTTATTGAATTAAATGGTTTTTTTCCATAATTTTTCCCAATTAAATAAAAATTTGGTGGCGACTCCATTTCAAAAAAAAAAAAAATCATTTTTTTCGCCGTCCCGTCGCGATCCCGGTTGCGACAGATGGCGACTCCACTGGGGAATGTGAGAGTCAGGCCTATAATAATTGATTGTGCTTATTATTATTATAACCTCATTTTTTTTCTTTTGGTCTTTTCATTTTATTTTATTGCTAATTGTTTATTATTCTCTTTCTTTTACATTTTGCTACCATCGTATTTGTATATATTTTCATATTTAATTCTTTGTGGCCACGCTAGGATAGAAGATTTTGCTCTGTTTGTATATACTTATTTATGTTTAATTCTTTGTAACTATACTAGGATAGAAGACTTTTATTCTATTTGTATATATATATTTTTTGGTTTCTTTGCACTCTAGGATAGAAGACTTTTGTTCTATATTGTCTATTTTGCAGGTGTTGTTATGGGTAGTTTTAGGATTCCAGGTTTGTATGCTCTCTTCACACACAACACTTACACATTAATCACACACGAGTGGGGCCCTATACCCGGGTCTGAGTGCAACTTGAGATAGGTAAGAGATTGTGTAGTGGTAGCCATTTTGGATGTTCATCCTGTTTGGTTATCACGAAAATCTCGTCTAGAGTGTGACTCTTTTGTGAATATTCCACACCTAGCGGTTTACCTGCTGTTGTGGATAGTATTCCGAAACGAGTTTTAACTCTAGAGGCCGTAGAATCCTGAGAATATAGACCCACCTGTTGCAAGTGTTCACAAAGTAGAATAACCATAGAACTATAGATTGACCTCCAGATCTCACCTCAAATAGGACACAAAGAGAGCATACTCTTTCTTTAATTCATTTCCTTGTACATAAATTCTTTAACATGTTCAAAGTATTTATTATTTTTTTTTACATTTAAATGAAAATCATCACATTTTTTTTTGCTTTCCAGGTTTGTTAGAGAATCATATCAGAGTCTTGTTGTGAGTATCTCTGGAAAATGGAAATAAACATGAAATCAAACAATCATGAAGGGGAAAAGTTAAAGAAGACTTTACATCTTAAAGCTAAGAAGCCTGACACAGAAAGTCTGAGATCCTTAAGTCAATTTGTTGAGTATGCCATATCGCCTTTCTCTTGCAAAGAAGTATGGAAAAGTTTTGAATCTGTTAGAGGTGGAAGAACAAGTAGAGGCAATCACAGCGTTGGCACAGTACTATGATCCTCCTCTCCGATGCTTTACTTTTCAAGACTTTCAATTGGCACCGACTCTTGAAGAATTTGAGCGAATCCTAGGGTTACCACTCGAAGAAGAAAAACCTTATCAATACCAAGGTCATTATCCTTCCTTACATGCCATAGCAGCTGTTTTAAAGATCAATGTAAGGGATTTGCATGAAGCACAGAAGTGTAGAAATGGAACCAATGGATTCCCAAGGGATTATTTGGAGAAGCATATGGATGGTTTAGCTGGAGCTAAAGATTGGGACACTTTCTTGGATGTATTAGCTCTCACTATTTATGGCATTGTTCTGTTTCCGAATATTGAAGGCTTGGTGGACTTCGCGGCTATTGATGTATTCCTCGCTCGCAAATTTCATGGTCACAATCCTGTTCCAGCCATCTTGGCAGATGTTTATTGTACCCTAAATTTTTGCTATGAAAAGAATGGCAAAAGAATTCTATGCTGTCTACCGATGCTTTATGTGTGGGTTACTGCACACGTATTCCAAAGGAACTACAAAGCACCATGCCCGATTGAAGACCTAAAAATGCATCACATCAAGAAGAAGAATGGACAAGAATGGGCCCAAGACCTAGCCAAATTGAATGAAAAGATGATCCGATGGTACCCTTGGTGGGAAGACAGACAGACTTTGATCTATCAGTGTGGAAACTTCTCAAATGTTCCCCTCATGGGTACCCGAGGATGCATAAATTACAATCCAGCATTGGTACTGCGTCAACTTGGTTACCCCATGATGGGACCACCTCCCGAAGTTGCAATCACTCCATTTGTCTTGTATTACCAGGACTTTGAGAATCTTGGCATGCTACAGAAAGTCCGATTTGCTTGGAACAAGGTTGTCAGGAAAGGAAAAGAACTGGGAGTTAGAAGCTGTGCAGTGAAAGAAAGCTACCGTCAATGGGTGAAGAATAGGGCTCAAGAGATTAAATTGTCATTCAGAACCTGGACAACAACTCCTCTTAACAAGACATCATCCTCACATCTTGATGATGATGAGGGGATCAAAGAAATAAAAGAGAAGTTGGACAGAGTTAAGCAGGAAAAGATGCAAGTTGAGGCTGAGTTGGAAAGTGCTCACCATAATTATGCAGATTTAAAGCGAGAAAGCACTGAGAGAAACCAACTTCTAGAGGGTACCACTAAGAAGTTAAAAATGGGGTATGACCACATGATGAAGACCAAGGAATGCCTCCAAGCTGCTAATAAAGAGCTAGGGCTTCGAAGGCAAGAACGTGACCAAGCAGTAGCCGAAAATCAACAATTAAGGAAGCTACTTCAAGATGCCAAAATTGTTGAGGAAGCCGCACTAGCAATAGAGGAACAAAGGAGACAAGAAATAAGAGAGATAAGCAAGGAATACCAGAGGAAGATTAGGGAATTAAAACAACACATGAAAAATGAGACCATGAAGTTTCAAACTGCCTTAGAAGAAGAAAAGAAAAGAGTTACAGATTTGGAGTTTGAGGTGCAACACCAAAGTCATATCATTCATGAGTTGAAAATTCGTTTTTCAAATTTGGCAGAATTAGCTAACACGGCAATAGAAGATGTTCCAAGATACCGAAATAGGTGAGCAAGCAATTATCCTTTTAAGACCCCAAGCTGGAATTCACAACTTTGTCACCATCGCAAGGATTTGGTTGGAAGGATGAAACAAATAATTGCCGAAAGAAGTTGAAGAGGCATTACTTTTTAGTGATGATGTTTTTAGGATCGATATCTAGCTTTATGATGTACTTTTTTGTCATTGTAATCTACTCTTCTGATGAATGAATGGTTGTTTCATTATTTTGGTCTTACGGCAATATCCATTAAAGATAACTTATTACCTTTGAACGAGACGTTCTGGGAAAAAGTTGTGACCGAAGATACTCACATCAAGACTCAGCACGATTGACCGTCTCTAACAAATCGCGACATTTTTATCTTTTTACTTAAACTATTTTTTTTACACAGGTGAAACATCGCAACCATTGGGCGCCCAAGGAAAGAAGATACCGATCTAACTCGTGTTCATAACACTAGAGCTCGAACCAAGATGGCCGGCGGAAACACTGAACCAGGAAGGACTACCCCGTCTGCAATTGCTTCTGAATCGGGAAGAGCTATTCCAACTGTAACCACCTCGGCTATAATTACTTCTGAACCCGGAAGAAACTTAAGCATGGAAGTTGATGTAGTGAGAGGAAGACTGAACGAGTTGTCAAACAACCAGGGAAGAATGGAGGAGATGATGCGGGCTATGATGGAGTCACTCGACTTATTGAGAGCCCACCAAAACTCAGGAGGTGTACAACCAAGTGCTACAACGATGACCATACCTGTGGTATCAGATGCAGCTCTAAATGTCACTCAAGGGATGAATGACGGGGATGGGATTCCGAATAACTCTCTTGGACAACCACCACCAACAATGCCAATTACTATCCCTATCGGAGAAGGTTATCATGCCATAGAGAATGTTCATATTGATGGACATGGACATGTTGCCCCTATTTGGGAGCCATCTCGTGTTGTCATCCAAAAGCAACCATCTTCCTCGGAGAATAGCCGTGCAGAAGCAGAAAAGGACAAGTTCAAAGAAGAATGGATGAAGAAAATTCAGGATCAAATTAAAGCCATCCAAGGGCCTAGCACTTATGGCTATATGGAGATCGAGCAACTTTGCACTCCTATCGATGCAGTGGTTCCAAAAGACTTCAAGATTCCTGACTTCTCGAAGTATGATGGAACAGGCAACCCTCTGTTTCATTTGAAGAGTTATTGTACTAAGATGTCAATCTGGTCTAAAGATGAAAAGTTTCTTATTAGCTTTTTCCATGAAAGTTTAACCGGACCTGCTCTAGAATGGTATATCCAATTAGACCATTCAAAGATTTCTAGCTGGAGAGAACTGGTGGACCAATTCATGAATCAATACAAGTTTAACATGGAAATAGCACCAACTAGAGAACAATTGAGTGCTATGCAGAAAAAGAAAGATGAGTCATTCAAGCAATATGCTCAAAGATGGAGAGCTCTGGCCGCTCAAGTACAACCGCCACTTATCCTTTCTGAAATGTGTTCGTACTTTTTAGGAACCCTGGGATCTCCTTATATCGGAGCCATGGCAGGAGCAGCATACAAAGATTTCTCTGAGTTGATCACTGCTGGAGAAAGAATTGAGAATCTAGTCAAAACAGGTAAACTTCCCATGGGCAATGAAGACACAAGAAAAAGTTTCCCACCTAGGAAGAAGGAGACTGATGTAAACTATGTGCAGAGTCAGCAACTCTTTAACCCAAGACACGCACCAATGCACCCAAGACCCCAAACACCACCATACCAAGCCTCAACCCCTCCTTACCCATTTTACCAAACCACACAGACCACAAATACCATCCCATATTCCCCACCACAAGTCAATAACATTCACATACGACCATACCAACCAGCTCGACCAACATACGCCTATAACTCAACGTGCATCCTCGAACTTCTCAAACACCACACCACCACGACCAAATGCTCAAAATCAAAGCCGTTCAGATTCGAATTTGCCACCTTTCCCTAAACTATCCATTTCAAGCAGATCTCTTTCAACGATTAGTTGATGCCCACTTGATCTCGGCTTATCCTCAGATAAGCCCATTAGAACCACCATATCCGACTTGGTACAACCCGAACCTTACCTGTAAATACCACATGGACATAGCAGGACATTCAATTGAAGATTGCGAAGGCTTCAAGACAGCAGTAAGAAGACTGATTGCTTGTGGTAGACTAGACTTTCAAGAGGAGTCAAAACCAGATATTGTCCATAATCCAATGCCAAATCATGAAAGAGGAGGCCGGGTAAATCTTTGTAGAGAAAGAAGAACTCCCGATAAAGAAGGTTTTGAATCTCGTAACATCCATGGAGAGAATTTTTGTTGGCCTGAATGAGTCTGGTTACAACATCACGGCATCTGCTCCGACAATAAAGGAGAATGAGAAAAATGACATGAATTCAAGCTGCCTGTATCACTGTGGGGCTCTTGGCCATGACATAGAAAATTGCTGGGATTTCAAGGCTCGGGTACAGGGATTACTCAACTTAGGAGTAATACAAGTAAAAAAGAGGCTGAATATACCTGATGAGGTGAATGTAATCGAACCTTTCATACTTCGAGTACCACCACTTAATGTAGCTCCTAAGCCAGAAAAAGTGGTCATTACTGTCAAGAAACCCACATCATTTGAGTATAAGACTACACATGCTGTGCCTTGGAATTATGAGACCCAGGTCAAGATAAGCAGAGACATCGGGGAAACCTCGAAGGCTCGAGAAAATGAAGAGGTGACTGGTGTCATGGAGGTGAAAGGAATAACAAGAAGTGGAAGAGTTTATGGACCCGGAGAGCTGGAAAAAGGGAAGTTTGTCAATGAAGGATATGCGGGAAAAAGTTCAAATTTAGAAAGAAAAGAAAAAGAAAATGAGGAAGAAGAGTTTCTGAAGATCATGAAACAGAGCGAGTACGATATTTTGGAACAATTAAAGAAGACTCCCGCCAGAATATCTCTTTTATCATTAATCATGTCGTCTGAACCTCATCGAAAGACAGTAATAAAAGTTTTGAAGGAAGCTTATGTCAAATCTGATGTCTCATCGGAAAATGTGGTGAATATGGTGGATCCAGTGAAACGTGTTAACATGATCACATTTTCAAATGAAGAAGTTGTTTCACAGGTCAACCCACGAGCACTATACATAACCCTCAAATGTAAAGGATACATAGTGCCCAGAGTTCTCATTGATGGAGGGTCGGGATTGAATGTCTTACCCGTGTCGACTTTAAGCTATTTGTCGATGAGTAAGGAAGATATACTACCACAAATGATGGTAGTGAAAGCTTTTGATGGAGCAAAGAAAAGCATCCTAGGGGAGATGGTGTTATTATTGGAGATCGGCCCAAGCAAATTCGATGTATTGTTCCAAGTGATGGAGATCGAGTCAGACTACAATATGCTGCTCGGAAGACCATGGATAAATGGTGTTGGTGCTGTCCCTTCAACCTTGCATCAGAAGGTCAAATACATTGAAAATGGTTCAGTCATCACAATCCCACGGAGAAAAGGAGATCCTGGTATCCAAACCCGGTGACATTGCCATATGTTGAAAATGTGGAGCTAGTGGAGAAGCGGTTCATGGCATAACTTGGAGGCAGTAGGGCTGAGACAAGAGCAAGATAAGACCCTGATGCAAAATCAGGTAGTGGCTCACATCATGGCCAAGAATGAATATCTGGAAGGAAAAGGACTAGGACCACAACTGCAAGGCTCCCAAATTCCCATATCGGTGCCAGAGAAGGCTAATCGATTTGGTCTAGGATATGAGACCTCCCTGGATGACAAGATGAGTGCCTTGGCTGCAGAAGCAGAATAAACGAGAAAGGGAAAATGAAGTGATTCCTCACTTGAAAGAGATATTCCCTGGTCCAGCTGAAGTGATTATGGCCGGTGAAGTTCGCTCCCCTTGTTATTTCTCCACCATCAACACCTTGGATGCTGAGAAAATTGAGGAAATCAACAAAATCCATCTTTGCTAGCAATGATGAGATCTTGACAAATGGACATCCCGAACCAGTTCTTGATGTTATTGCTGAAAAGTAATTTGTTGGGTTGTATTATTCAAGAATTATTTATGCTTTTGTTTATGCTACTCAGAGACATCATTTGAATAAATTTGCATGATTTTCAATAACCTTTCTATATGTTTTCCATTTGCCTCATTTCTATTTCTATTCCTTTTGCTTTTTCCCTTTTCTGTTATGTTTTTCCCTTACCATTCTCAATTCGTTAATTTGCATTTTCCATGCTATTTTATAATCCACCATTTGGTTTAGCATTCCAATCCACCACAATTACTTTCCAGGAATTTGAATGTCATAGAAATTTTGCCACATGAGAAGGAATTTGGGAGCTTATCAATTGATTCTCTTGCTGCACTTGATTGCGATAACCATGAGTTCGAGGATGATGAAGAAGCTATTGAACAGTTTTCAAACCTCCTGGATTATTCAGAAAAAGGATTTGACTTAGATAATGAGGTGGTCGAGGTGATTAACATGGGCACCGAAGAAGACAAAAAGGAGCTGAAAATAGTGGAAAATCCTGAACGCACAGAAATGGTTGCATTGTTCAAAGAATTCCTGGATGTGTTTGCATGGTCCTATCATGATATGCCAGGATTAGACCCAGAGATTGCTTCACACAAGATCCCTTTGTATTCCGAAGCTGAGCCGAAGAAGCAAAAGTTGAGAAGAATGCGACCGGACATGTCATTAAAGATTAAAGAGGAAGTGACTAAACAGCTGGAGGCTGGATTTTTAGAGGTATCAAGACATACTGATTGGGTGGCCAACATTGTGCCTGTACCTAAGAAGGACGGAAAAGTTAGAATGTGTGTAGACTATCGGGATTTGAATAAAGCTAGCCCGAAAGATGATTTTCCTCTACCCCACATTGATGTCCTTGTTGATAATACTGCTGGAAATCACCGATTTTCCTTTATGGATGGATACTCTGGGTATAACCAAATTCCCATGGATATTCATGACAAAGGAAAAACTACTTTCATAACTCCGTGGGGAACATTTTGCTATACAGTCATGCCGTTTGGATTGAAGAATGCCGGTGCCACCTACCAACGTGCCATGGTCGCATTATTCCATGACATGATGCATAAAGAGATTGAGGTGTATGTAGATGATATGGTCGCCAAATCTAAAGAGGAGAAAGTCATGTGACAGATTCTGCGAAAGTCGTTTGAAAGGCTCCAGAAAATACAAGTTGCGGTTGAATCCAAATAAATGCATTTTTGGAGCTTCTACAGGGAAGTTACTCGGGTTCATTGTCAGCAGAGAAGGGATAAAAGTAGATCCTGACAAGGTGAAGGCAATACAAGAAATGTCTGCTCCCGAGCGAGCGAAGTGAGAAGTTTTCTTGGAAGGCTCAACTCCATTGCTAGATTTATTGTTAATTTGACTAGCACTTGTGAGCCTATATTCAAGCCGCCTTGAAACATCGACTGGGAGTGGAATGAAGAATGCCAAGAAGCTTTTGATAAAATAAAAGCTTATTTGATTAAACCTCCAATTCTAGCCCCACCTATACCAGATCGTCCTTTAATATTATACCTCACAGTGTTGCCCACGTCACTTGGGGCAATGTTAGGTCAATATGATGAGTCTGGTAAGAAAGAACGGGCAATTTATTATCTGAGCAAGAAGTTTAATGACTGTGAATCCCGTTATCTGGCGATTGAAAGAACTTGTTGTGCGTTAGTGTGGGCATCCAAGAGGTTGAGGCAGTACATGTTATATTATACTACCTGGTTAATCTCTCGAATGGATCCATTAAAATACATATTTGATAGTCCTCATGTTTCGTTGAGAATGTCAAAATGGCAAGTGATGTTGTCTGAATTTGATATCAAATATGTGACTCAGAAGTCCATCAAGGGAAGTGCAATTGCTGATCATCTAGCTGAAAACCCTCTTGAGGATATACAGCCTATCATGCCGGAATTCCCCGATGGTGAGGTGTTAACAGTGGAAAAAGATGAGATAAAAGAGGAGAATGTATGGAAATTGTACTTTGATGGGGCCGCCAATATGAACGGGTGTGGAATAGGAGCTGTAGTGGTATCACCAAATGGGAAGCAGTATCCAGTCTCTATCAAACTAGATTTTGAATGCACCAACAACATCGCAGAATATGAAGCCTGTGCGAATGGTTTGCAAGCTGCAATTGACCTAGGGATCAAAGAGTTAAAGGTGTTTGGAGATTCTGCGCTCATAATCTATCAAGTTAATGGAGAATGGCGTACGAAGGATCCGAAATTGGTGCCTTATCAGAAATACTTGTCTCGATTAATTGAAGAATTCGATGATGTGTCATTCTCTCACTTAACTCGAGACCATAATCAATTTGCAGATGCATTGGCAACCCTGGCTGCAATGACAAAATTGGAAGTCCATACCAATGTCCAACCCATCCACGTAGAGGTGCAAAGTGAACCGATATACTGTGACAATGTGGAGATTGAGCCGGATGGTCGACCATGGTATCATGACATCAAACAGTACATTCAAAAAGGAGAATATCCGACTGGAGCAAATGAAGTGCAAAGAAAAACAATTCGAAGACTGGCTATGGCCTTTTTCTTGAATGGTGAAGTCCTTTACAAGAGAAATCATGACACCACTCTCCTCAGATGTGTAGATGCTCATGAAGCTCAAATGATCATGACAGAGATTCATGAAGGAATTTGTGGAACCCATGCCAATGGGCACATGATGGCACGCAAAATCCTAAGAAGCGGTTATTACTGGTCCACCATCGAAAATGATTGTATCAATTATGTTCGAAAATGCCAGAAATGCCAAATGTATGCAAACCGAGTCAATGCTCCTCCAGTTCCGTTGCACAACATGGTATCTCCTTGGCCTTTCTCAATGTGGGGCATGGATGTCATTGGCCCAATCAATCCCAAAGCCTCAAATGGTCATCGTTTCATCTTGGTGGCGATAGACTATTTCACAAAGTGGGTGGAGGCTGCTTCATATGCTAACATCACACAGAAAGTGTTTCTCAGATTCATCAAAAGAGATATCATCTGCAGATATGGGATTCCAGAAAGAATTATCACAGATAATGCTCCTAACCTCAATGGTGCCGAAGTTCAAAAGTTCTTTGAGACTTTCAAGATCAAACATCACAACTCAGCTCCTTATAGGCCTCAAATGAATGGTGCGGTTGAAGCAGCAAATAAGAATATCAAGAAAATCATCGCCAAGATGGTGGTGAATTACAAAGACTGGCATGAAATGCTACCTTATGCTTTGCACGCATATCGAACCAACATACGATCAAGCACAGGAGCAACCCCCTTCTCATTGGTCTATGGAATGGAAGCGGTATCTCCAATAGAAGTGGAAATTCCGTCCTTAAGAGTTCTGATGGAATCTGTCTTGGAAGAATCTAAATGGGTGAAGACCCGATATGAACAGCTCAACATGATAGAGGAGAAAAGACTGACAGCTATTTGTCACGGCCAGTTGTACCAAAGCAGAATGGCTAGGGCTTTTAACAAGAAAGTCTGTCCTAGAGATTTTCATGCAGGAGATTTGGTTTTGAAGAAAATTCTCCTTAATCAAGAAGATGCACGAGGAAAATGGGCCCCAAGCTACGAAGGTCCTTACATTGTCAAGCAAGCATTCTCAGGTGGGGCCTTGATTTTGCAAAACATGGATGGACAGGAATTGCCTAAACCAATTAACACTGATGCAGTCAAAAGGTTTTATGCTTGAAAAGATGTTGAAAAAGCCTGTTAGGTTGAAAACTCGAAAGAGCGACCTAAGCAAAAGTTAGGGTAATAAAAAAAAAACAAAAAAAACAAAAAACAAAAGAGAAGAGCTCGTTAGGTTGAAAACTCTAAAGAGCAACCTAGGCAAAAATTAGGGCAAAAAGATAAGCATCACCTCAAGCAACCTATACTGGGGCAATTTTTGAGTGTTGAATTTGTCCAGTGAATCAAGCTGACCAAGATTGAAACTGGGGCAATTTTTAGAAAGAAAAGGTTTGAAGACATCATTAAGGATCATGGCTATGGTGTTCAACTTGCTGCGAGAAATCGATTGATTAATTCACAAAGAACTTAAACTGGGGCAAAATTTCATGTCTCTCACAGTCTTGTCTTTTGCTTTTATGTTGTTCCCACCTTTCAAATATTTTGTCATCCCATACACCAAGCAATAAAGATGCCTATTCAACTAACCTTTTCATTTCCTTTTCAAATGCATGTTTATTTATGATGTCTCGAGTAAGCATAAATTTAAGTTTAAAGTTATACAACTTAAACATTCTTCCAGCAATACATCCAGGGCTAGCATCACACTAAGAGAATTCTGAAGTTTTAGTCGAATTCGGCAGAAAAGCTATTATCATCCTAAAAAAGGGAAAAAGGAAAATGGGAAAGAAGTGAGCAAAGGTCTAGAAGTAAAGAAAGTCTATGCCAGAAGGTCCAACACGTGAATTACGAGTTTGATCGGTTATAGTCTTCCTTGAGGTTTGCTCGATTTGGTTACGGTTAGTTTTTTTGAAATAAACTGAAAATTGATGACTTGTGCATATAACCTGAAAAAAAAAAAAAAAAGAAGATAATGTGGACATTGTTGTTTTCCATGCTACAATTTACATTTCATGTCGGCCTCAGATTGCTAATTTTACTTTCCTGTCGGCCTCAGATTGCCAATTTACATTTCATGTTGGCCTCAGATCGCCAATTTACATTTCATGTCGGCTTCAGATTGCCAATTTTACTTTCCTGTCGGCCTCAGATTGCCAATTTTACTTTCCTGTCGGCCTCAGATTGCCAATTTACATTTCATGTTGGCCTCAGATTGCCAATTTACTTTCCTGTCGGCCTCAGATTGCCAATTTACATTTCATGTCGGCCTCAGATTGCCAATTTACTTTCCTGTCGGCCTCAGATTGCCAATTTACTTTCTTGTCGGCCTCAGATTGCTAATTTACATTTCATGTCGGCCTCAGATTGCCAATTTTACTTTCCTGTCGGCCTCAGATTGCCAATTTACTTTTCAGTCGGCCTCAGATTGCCAATTTACTTTCATGTCACCCTCAGATTGCCAATTTACATTTCATGTTGGCCTCAGATCGCCAATTTACATTTCATGTCGGCTTCAGATTGCCAATTTTACTTTCCTGTCAGCCTCAGATTGCCAATTTTACTTTCCTGTCGGCCTCAGATTGCCAATTTACATTTCATGTTGGCCTCAGATTGCCAATTTACTTTCCTCAGATTGCCAATTTACATTTCATGTCGGCCTCAGATTGCCAATTTACTTTCCTGTCGGCTTCAGATTGCCAATTTACTTTCTTGTCGGCCTCAGATTGCCAATTTACATTTCATGTCGGCCTCAGATTGCCAATTTTACTTTCCTGTCGGCCTCAGATTGCCAATTTTACTTTCCTGTCGGCCTCAGATTGCCAATTTACATTTCATGTCGGCCTCAGATTGCCAATTTTACTTTCCTGTCGGCCTCAGATTGCCAATTTTACTTTCCTGTCGGCCTCAGATTGCCAATTTACATTTCATGTTGGCCTCAGGTTGCCAATTTACTTTCCTGTCGGCCTCGGATTGCCAATTTACATTTCATGTTGGACTCAGATTGCCAATTTATTTTCCTGTCGGCCTCAGATTGCTAATTTACATTTCATGTCGGCCTCAGATTGCCAATTTTACTTTCCTGTCGGCCTCAGATTGCCAATTTACTTTTCAGTCAGCCTCAGATTGCCAATTTACTTTCATGTCACCCTCAGATTGCCATTTTACGTTTCCATCACCCTCAAATTGTTCTTTTACGTGTACAGATTGTCTCAAAATGTTGTTTTCCCGATTAGACTTTTAACATTTCTTGTAAGTTGTGAATTTGGGTCAAATTAGTTAGCCATTGTTCTTTGAGTGATTCACGCATATTTGATTTCTAAACCGCACCGTTTCATGTGACTTTACTTGAAAATTTATGTCATTTTTGCTCCGGATTTAAATTTCATTACATTGCATGCATTGCCGAACAAAATCGATGTTCATGTCTTTACTCATTCCTTATAAAGACAATATTTAAAGTTCAAATTTTTCATATTTTTCTTAATAAGGAATGAATAAAGAGGGGCAACTGTGAACACCCGATTTTATGCGGCCCATAAAATGAAAATCCAAAGATCAGCGTATTTTTAGAGTTTAATCCATTTATAGAATCATGTTAGTAGTTTAATTTTGTTAAGTGAAATTGCAAACCATTTTAAGTCTTGTCTATAGCTCATTGCTGTGTTTGATGCAAGTTCAATTCAAACCATTTTTGTTTAAATTCATTTACTATTGTTTTATGTTTCACGTGCAGCCTACCTTCAAAAGAAAAAAAAGGGGGGTCCGTTTTCATTCAGCAACCAAATAATAATAAAATAAAAAAGAAGAAATAAATAAAAACAAAGTGACATGTCACGGGTTCACATACCCGTGAAGCAAAAGTGAAGAAAATAAAAGAAGAGCATAATGATTATGTTTCCTCAACTTTGTGCAAGAGTCAAGAGACTTTCGGTTCAAAGAGCATGTGAATTGGGGGAGGAGGGGCTAAAAACCATCAGGATCGAACCCCGTAAGAGTTTTTGAGGATCACCACCATCTTCATCATCACCATCATCATAAACTCATCACCCCTTTCATCAATGAGGAGAACCATCATCTTCCATCATCTCCCATCACAAGCTCCCATTATAACAGCCACTCAAGCTCAATAAACTCAAGCCCAAGCCACATAAAAAAAAAAAAACAAATAATAGCAACCTATACTTCAACCAGAACTTACATATCTTAACCTTAAAGCAAAAATGGGGAAGCTGAAATAAAAGGGGGCGCTGTCCCTTACCTCCGCCGGCGAAGCCAGCACCACCGTGATAGTCGCCCTCCCTCCTGAACCACCGCTCGCAACCCGGTGCCTCATTGCAAGCCTCCTCGATCGCCGAGAGAATCGCGACCACCACGAAACCACGGATCCCGCACAGACCTCTATTCCGCCCGGCCGCGCGCTCCTTGCACCAATCAAAGCCTGATCGCGAACCACTGTGATTGTTCCCTGCGAACTCCACCTTCACTCCCCCATCGCGACTTGCTTGAGTCCGTGAGAAGCCCAGCCAGCCTCCACATGCGCGGCCCCTTCCTCCCTTGCTCGCACAGCCACGGACCATCCCAGGCACGAAAACCACGCCTCCTTCTCTGCTGAGACCATTGCGCACTGCCCCTCTCCTTCACGCCAGAAAACGCACCCTTCTCAGCTGCGTAAGTCGCTGCACTATCAAGTCTGCCAGCCACTCAGCAGTGCCGTGGCACCATCCCCTTTCTTTCCCCCTCAGCCGCGCACTAACTACCCTCTCCTCCATGCTTGGCCGCGTGGCTTTCTTCTCCCTCTCTTTCTCAATCTCTCTCTCTAGATTTTTCTTTCCTTCTTTTGTTCTCTGTGTGTTAATCCGTGTGTGTGTGGGGGGGGGAAGGAAAACTTTACTCTGTGTGTGTGTGTCATCCGTGTGTGTGTTTGTGTGGGGTTTGCAAATAATAATAAAAAAAAAAAAACCAAATCCCTGTATTCCCACATACCCACTTCAAAGAAATATTAATAAACTAAGTGTTGTGTTTCGCGAAGCCTCTTTATTTGTCTACTGTTTTGGTGAAATTTTTTAATTGGGTTTTGCTCTCTACGTATGTGGATGCTTGGGGCACTAAATAAAAAATGAAACAGGTCACCAAATGTCTCAGATCTTCCTTACTTTCCTTGTTATCTTTACTTATATTCTTATTATTTTATGTGATGAATTTGTGGAGGGTAAGTTATTTATTTTTATTTTATGTGTTATTATTTTATGTGATGAATTTGTAGAGGGTGAGTTGTTTATTCTTATTATCTTGTGCGTTATTATTTTATGTAATGAATTTGTAGAGGGTGAGTTGTTTATTCTTATTATTTTATGTGTTATTATTTTATGTGATGAATTTGTAGAGGGTGAGTTGTTTATTCTTATTATTTTATGTGTTATTATTTTATGTGATGAATTTGTAGAGGGTATTCTTATTATTTTATGTGTTATTATTTTATGTGATGAATGTTATTATTTTATGTGATGAATTTGTAGAGGGTATTCTTATTATTTTATGTGTTATTATTTTATGTGATGAATTTGTAGAGGGTTTATTCTTATTATTTTATGTGTTATCTTATTATTTTATGTGTTATTATTTTATGTGATGAATTTGTAGAGGATGAGTTATTTGATCTTGGCTTTTGTTCCATTGCTTAGTGGACCACGCTTGGGTTATTGGACTATATCATGTCTGAAAACAAAAGAGGCAAATGATGGGATATTTGGGTCTATATTTTAAAAATAAAATATAATAATAGGAATATTTGAACTATTGCTGTTCTTTTATTTCTATTTGGCCTTTGGAGATTAACTTAGTTATGACGGTTTGTTAATTATGTGTTTCAAATATTTTAGCTGTGACAGCTTGATATTCAAAAACCCTTTTTAGAAATAAAATCAATCAACCAAAACAATTATTTTATAAAGAACTACGTGACTTTGAATTCCTCATCGCACCAGGGGATACGTAGGAGCAGGTAATTCCTGTCAAGTCAAAATTAGATTTCATTAGGTTATTTTATGTTATTTCATTTTTCATTTGTAAATATTTATTATTTTGTTTATTTATAAATATTTATTGTCTTTTATTGTTATGTATTGTTTTTAATTTTAGTTAATAATCAAATTGTTTTAAATGAGGATGTTAATTTGGCCGTGACGGCTTATTGACTCAGTTAAACATCTGAGCTGTGACAGCTTGATGTTTCAAAATTTTCAAACTAAAAAAAGATTTTTATGATGTCATTTTATTCTGTTTTACATGTAAATATTTTATTCATTATTATTATTATTATTGTAAATATTTGTTTATTTATTCATTATTTTTTTATTATTATATTTATCCTCCTCTTTCTTTATTATCTTAATTTAAATTAATCATTGAAGTGTATATATTTTATTTTAAATAAAGAGATTAATTTAGCCGTGACGGCTTGTTAACTCAATATTACGGATACCTGAGTGATGCTTTGGTACTCCAAAATTTTCTTATTCTAAAAAGATTTTCTTTTATAATTTTCTTAAAAATAAAAGTGTAAATAAATATTTTGAAAGGTTATTAATAATTTGCACAATTAATTAAGGTACCGTCTAAAGACGGGTGTATTAGGGGTGCTGTAGGATTAAATCCCTATCCTTCCCTAATCATAACCGACTCCCGAATTCAAATTTGATTTCAAAGATCATTTTTATTGAATTAAATGGTTTTTTTCCATAATTTTTCCCAATTAAATAAAAATTTGGTGGCGACTCCATTTCAAAAAAAAAAAAATCATTTTTTTCGCCGTCCCGTCGCGATCCCGGTTGCGACAACTAGGTATTAATTTTTTTATTTAAGTAGATACTAACAAAGAAATTTTAACATTTCAAGAACTTTTATGAGATTTTTTAAAACCCCATAATGGTGGATTTCAATTTCTACTTTCATAGAGAAAATTCTGAAATCTTTTCCTTTTGTCTACTGATTCCAATTTTTAGACAAATTTATTATCATTCATCACGCACCACCTACTGCCAATAGACAGCCCCTAGCGACAGCCCCGCCATCGGTCCTCTATTGTCTACCACTCGCACTCAATTATTATTACTGATGTTGTCCAAATAAAATATTTTATAAATAAACCAATATAATTATCTATTAAAATAGAAAAATTTAAAAATATTAGATGCATGCAAACGCACTACAAGGGAAATCATCTGATTGGGTAAATTTAGTACGCACGTCTAGTACTCCTTTGATTTATTCATTTTTAGTCATTCAGGCCGTGGACATTTTTGTTAATGGGATTCAATTCATATGTACGTATATGCACATATTATAAGCACCATGATTGATTCTAGTCAAAACTAACTTTTAGAAACTATATTCAATTATTCATAATATTACACAACATGACAAGTTTTCACCCAAGATGAGAAAAAACACCAAAATAAAACAGAAGGATTCTTTCCAAGGCATATATGTACCCCTAGAAACGCACGTTTCATTCCATGATTGCTTTTTTAGCCCATATGTTTTGAAATTTTTGTTAATATTGATAGGGTAAGACTTTTTTTTTCCCCTACTCATAATCCGGAGAAATCCCAAGAAAAAAAATCTAGGGATAGAGACCTAAAAGATGTTATATTTTGAAAAGTATTTTATTGACACCAAAATCCACCGCAAACTTATACTATACATTGTATCATCATCAGATATGATAAGTGGTCTCCGCTAATCCTCTTCACTTCGACATTTAATGGATAAATATAGTTTAAGTTTGTTATAAGCTTCTGATGTCAACTAAATATTTCTCATTATATTTTAGAGCTTAAATTATATTTCAAAATGTTTACAAGAAGAGCATGTTGTACTATGGAGAATGTTTGCGCTAACAAAATAATCATTGAAGGCGATATAAGTATGTGCATATGAGTCAAGCTTAATATTGTTTGTATGTTCTTCTCTGCGCAGGACCTCGATTCCCAGCACAAGGCGACTATAAAGATTATACTGCTGGAGTAAGTTTGCCATCAAATTATGGTACCATGCAACAATTTGTCAGCACGACAGTCGGGTGTATTTTTGGCATTTTCCGAGTTGGTATGTGCTCGATCTCCAGGTTTTATGATCTAATATTGCCACCTTCTTAAGATACGTTTGATTTTAGAAAATAATTTATTTAGGTTTTATTTTTTGTTAATATTTTATTTTAAAATTTAGTGAAAAATAATAAAAATTATAAAAATTATTATTTTTTATTTCTAGCTTTCACATTTTCTTCATAAGATCTTATAATCACGAAACAGATTAGAAACATAAATAGAAACTGAAAATTATTTTTTTTAAAATCAAAGACGCCCATATTTCTTCAAAATATATATAACTCATACATATCTAGCAGTAATTTATTGATCACCATTGCTCCTGTTTCAACGCATGAATCTAGTTAGCATGTTTGGAAATCAACCAAAACAACTTTTTTGAAAAACAAAAAAAATTAGTTTTGGATATAAGCTGAAGCTTATTATTTTACAATTAAACTATATTTACGAAACTAATCCTAAATATTAAATATTACATAATATAAACTAATCATTTTATATATTTTTTAGTGATTTAGTATTGAAAAAAAAAAATCGTATAGAATCCAAATAAAACAGATTATTTTAAAATTACCTTTTAACTGAAGTGCTTATACAAATATGTAATTATTAAACAAATTTTAATCTTACAGTTATCTCAAAAACACACTTCTTAGAGGAAGTAACGATGAAAAAGAAGAAAAACCAATGGAGTGGTCAACTCTTGAAGGAACTCATGGAAAAACCTGGTGAAGCATTCTCAGGAACCCAACCTGCTGGCTTGGGCGATGATTCAGAACCGGACTTGGATCATCTTTGTTACCAATGCGATCAAGTTTATAACCAACGAAATCGAGGTATGCGTGTGATACCGGGATTTAAAATAGACTTAATTTAGAGGGGGGAAAAAGACGGGAGTTTAGTTCGAGGTAATTTATATTGGTAACATAGGTGCTGCCTTAGGTGGACCTCACTTGCAAGATGCACCGCATATTCCTAACATCTAAAGAATACACCATTATATATAATATGTAGCAATAATTTCTAAATTTTATGTATATGATTTGAAATTAAGCAGAATTTTATTCATATAGTTCTGAAATTGAACATAACTCCATGAATTTTGGTCATTTTTAAAATACAGTTAATTAATTACAATTCAATGGTATGCCCAAAATTGAAGGGTTACTACAGTGTACCACAATTAACTGGTGCATCAATAAACCCTTGAATTTTATCCATTATTGTACACCTTACTTAGTAAGATGTATTGCAGTATTCACCATGTAGTGTAATATTTGGGCCCACAACTTCTTCTTTTTTTTTTTTTGGGTCAAATTACATCATTTTAAATCCAGATTTCTAAGAAAATTTACATTCCCTTAGTGGTTATGTGAATTGCTCTCATGATATCTCTACGTAGATTACCACCCAAATGATAATCCCAGATTATTTTTATTATAAAAAATTATTGTTATTACTTATTAATTATTATTCATCTTAATATTGATTATTTATTACTAGTGAATTGATAGGCATGTAAAGTTCCCATCAATCCCTTTTTTTCAAAAAAAAAACTTAAATTTAAAATATGAATTCAAATATAAAGACAGTGATATTTTAAATTAAATATTTTATTTTTCAAATGCTTAAAATATAATGTAATAAACCGTGACTAATAATTTGTTTTCTAATCCATCTTCTTGTCAAACTACCTGGCACTGGGATTAAGCCTTATTAAATGTAGTTTATATTTTGCCTTGAATCAAATAATGTTAAAGTACTGATGTTTTATCGGGCTTAGGCCCCTTTACCTACCCAAAAAAAAAAGTGCTGATGTTTTGTAGTTGTAGTCATCAAGTATCTAGTTGGTTTTATTAAACTATTTGTTTCTTACACCTCTTATATAAGATATAACATAATATTTTAGTTAGACGTAAATATATTTTTAGTTTTGATTGATATATTAAATTTCACTTTTGGTATTTTTATATTTTTTTAAATTTTTTGAAAAATATTTGATTTTGATATATTTATAAAAATTAATAGAAGATTCTTAAAATAGTTATAAAATCAAATCCAAATTTTCAATATCAGTAAGAAAATATATATTCTTAAGTATTTATAAAAATCAAATTGAAAATAACATGGACTAAAGTTATTTTTTAAAAAAAAAGGATAAAAAAGAAAAAAGTATAGTTTTTCATAGAACCAAAACTGAAATTTACTTCTTCAATAAGGATCAAAGCTATTTTTAAGTTATTTTACCTAACATTTAGTTCGGGGTTTTTTTCTTAAGTAATCCTGGTGTATTTGATTCATTTTAATTATAACAAAAACATTTATAGTCTTACTCCTCTTTCTTAGTTTTGAGTTTCTTACTTCTTCAAATTTTTTAGGATATGTTTTTGAGTTTGGATTTTGAAGGAAGAAAAAGAATAAATAACTTATAATATAATATAAGATTTTAAAATTTTAGACTAAAAGCTTTTCCTTCTATCCCTAATTATTTAACAGTAAATTAATCTTATTTATTCTTTTATATATATATATATATATAGAGAGAGAGAGAGAGAGAATAATTTAAGTTTTTGGGATATGACGTAATTCGTGACATAATAATAGAGTATCAAATGACCAAGTCGTTTTGGGGTCAGACTCTTGTTATATATTCTTCACTTTGAAAAAAAATTGTTGACGCTTTAAGGTGAAAAGAGATACTCAATTTGTATTAAGATGCCTTAGATATAAAATCAAAAGGTCCGTGATAATAGAAAGAAGAAAAACCTAACTTTTCTTATTTGATCTGGCACAGCGGCGGCACGTGAAACCAGTCGCCGCATCGAGTTGGTGCAAGATGAAAGTAAACCTGATGTTAGGGAGGAGACAGCATTTGTAATAGCAGCAAGGAATGGCATAGTTGAAATGGTGGAGGAAATTCTATCTAAAATACCAAATGCAATCTCTGACACTAGCTCAAAGAATGAAAATGTGTTGTTGTTGGCAGCGAGAAACAGGCATGCCCTCGTAGTCGAGGCACTGAAAGAAAGATTAAAGAGCTCAAAACCGGAAATTTGGAATGACCTTATTGATCGAGCCGTTGATGGCGAAGGCAACACCATTTTGCACTTGGCAGCAAAGAGTCTAAAGGAGGGTCAGCCTGGGCAGATAGCTGGCTTTGCCATGCAAATGATGTGGGATACAAAATGGTTTCAGGTATATATAAATGTTATTAATATAATTAAGAATTTTATCAGGAGTACTGGTTTGTCTTCAATCATTGCTCCTTTTGTTTTTGTTTTCTGATTTTATATTATGACAAAATACCCAAATTAATCCCTCAGAAATAAATGGGGACAATAAATGTATGCTTTGATTTTTGAAAATAAAGTAATTGCGATCATCCTCGTGGAATAAGCCAATACAATAGATTATTATTTTACTAATTTTTTTTGTGTAAACGATATACGTAAGATATTAGCTTATCTTCTATTCAAAAAAGATATTGGCTTATCTATGTTTTTGGTAAAGATATCATCTTATCTTTTGAAAATTATATCATATATTAGATCAATTAATGGATAAATTAATCAGAACTTGGGACATGGGATTATATCTTATTAGATTTAAATGTAAAAGGAATCCATCGCTATTTACTATTGATCTTTTTCATTTTTTTTATCTTATTATTAAAACAAAAAATTATGAAAAATAAATATTGAATAATATATGATATAATTTATAAGTTATAATTATATTTATAAAATATTAATGTATATTTAAAATAATTACAAATAAAATAATGATATTTAAAATTGTTTGTTTAAATTTATTATTATTACATTTTTTTTTGTTTCTGCTATGCTCTATAGTAGGAGGCACATGCAAAAAAATTTATAGAAATATGAAAGACTATTATACATTTATTAATTTTTTATATTTTATTAAAATAAAAAAAATATTTATAGATAATAAAAATAAGATTTTTTTAACAAAACTATAATAAAAATAGTTCATAAATAAAAGAAAAATATTTTTGAAATTTATAATTAAATATTTAATATACTTTGTTATTTTTAATATAATATTTCTTTTGCGAGATTTTTGTGTTTATAATTAATTAAAAAAATTTCTAGTATTGAAAGGATAGCATCATTTTGTATAATGATATATCAAATATTGCATAATATTAAATAACTTAATATTTTACGTTATGCTTATGACCTTTTTTTTGTTTTAATCAGAATTTCTCAAAATTTCCACTATTTGTAAGTAATAATACATATTCTTAAATATGTATAGTGACCAAAACTAAAACAAGAGGATCAAAACAAAAATCTTAATAAGAGTCAAAACCAAAACTTATTATATTTTTCATCAGAAACATATTTAAGCCTTAGATTTTAATAGAATTTTAATATTATCAAATCTTATATTGTTAAGTTTAATCCTATCATGCACGAGCCTTAATTAATTAATTATTTTCTGCCAATATGGACGTGGTTCACATGTTTAACCTTAGTTTGCCTTAATCTAGAAGAGGTAAATTTTATTCACCCAAAAGGAAAAAAAATAATACCATATATATGTTTTGTCTAGTAAGAAATACTTGCATATTACTACAGCACATTCAAAATGTGCTCAGTGAACATCTCATTTTTATTTATAATATTTAGAACTTGTACAAAATTAATATTAATAATAAAATAAGTGATTGTACATGTTCTTGAATCATGCATTAAATGTGTTAAGGAGCAGACAAATATTTCAACTTGTCTTGATCGTTTTGTCATTTTATCCACCTTGTTCGTTGTAGTATATTAAGGACGAAGTGCCACGACATTACAATGTCACACGCAACACGCAAGAGAAAACCGCAGAAGAAATCTTCAAGGTAGAACACAAAACACTCATCAAGGATAGTAGCGATTGGCTCAAGGATACATCTGAATCATGTTCTGTTGTGGCTGCGCTTATTGCCGGTGTTTCCTTTGCTACAGCTTGCACTGTCCCCGGTGGCACTGATAAAGGCGAGGTCCCACTGCAAGGCAAACCTGCGTTTAATGCATTCGCTATCTCTTCCTTAGTTGGACTTTGCTTCTCTGTGACTGCGCTCGCAATGTTCCTTTCCATCCTCACTTCCCGAAAAGAAGCTAAGGATTTTCGCATTGGCTTGCCATTGAAACTTCTTCTAGGGTTAAGTTCCCTCTTCCTGTCGACTATAGCAATGTTTGTTTCTTTCTGCTCCGGCCATTTCTTTCTTATTAATAAGACCTACAAGAAGTTCATATTCCCCTTATATGGAGCCTCTTCATTTCCTGTGCTTTTCTTTGCCATTGCGCAGTTTCCATTATACTATGATCTCCTAATGATTACTTTAATGAAGGTGCCAAAGGGAAAGGGTCTTGGTCACAGTTTATAGGAACTTCTTTCCAGAGCGGGATAAGGGCTTGTTTAGTTTGCATTTTCATTTTCTGTGTTTTCTTTGTGTTTTTTGTTTTCATGATTTTGAGAAGAAAATAGTGAAAATAATAAAAATCTTGTTGTATGTTGGTTGTGTTGTTAAGTTTGCATTCAAGCTGAGGTTTCTGCATATTCTCGTTGTAATACGCCAGATCAGTGTGGTGATTAATTTGTAATCTTCATATTATGAGCTATACGGTAAAGCTTTTGATTATTGATGATATTTTTATTATGTTAGATCATTTGTGTATAAGTACTTATAGGAACAAAAATTTTGTGCATAAATGGAGAGGCTTTTATATATTTTTTCAATATAATAGACAATAGTTAGATCAAGTTATTTTTTATATTTCAACTTAATGGTATGTATATTCACACTAGTGCAGTACCCATGAAATGTACACCGGTTGTTAGTCCATTAGTGTGATACACGGAAATTTTGTTCTATTTTTATAAAAATTTATAAGTAATTATAATTCAATGATTAAATTAATAAAAATAGATTTCTTTTATTATATACCAAATGAGATAAATCAATCGTAAAATAAAATCTTTATATTTCTCTCACCTTCTCCCATCTATTAGCCTCTTGGTTAAGTAGCTGTAAAGAGCAAACTTTTACAGAATCATTTTATAAAACAACTCAAACAAATTTGAGTCCCTTTAGAAAATCCTAGCAAATTTCCCCCATTAAATCACAATGTGGACAAATTTTTGTTAGAATTTTCCGGTTTGGATTGCCATTGATTATTCTGTATTTTGATGTTACAAGACGAGTTAAATAGATAGTCTAATTATTCCCCAGAGACTTATTTAATATTATCTTGTGATCCAATTTTTGTTTGAGATTCGTCATATGTTATTGGACTTGGACCTAATGATGGGTGCGCAGAAGGGGTGTAAAGTCCACAATAACGCAAATCCATGATGGATATGACCTGATTACATTAAATTTGAGTCCCTTTAGAAAATCCTAGCAAATTTCCCCCGTTAAATCATGATGTGGACAAATTTTTGTTAGAATTTTCCGGTTTGGATTGCCATTGATTGTTGTGTATTTTGATGTTACAAGATGAGTTAAATAGATAGTCTAATTATTCCCTAGAGACTTATTTAATATTATCTTGTGATCCAATTTTTGTTTGAGATTCGTCATGTGTTATTGGACTTGGACCCAATGATGGGTGCGTAGAAAGGGTGTAAAGTCCACAATAATGCAAATCCCATGATGGATATGACCTGATTACATTATATTATTATTTTGGACAAAATCCCCACTCCAATTTGAATCTCCTTGACTGTTACTGCTCCATTGATGCACTGTCTAGTATAGGAGACAGAGAATGAGTGGAAGACCTAGCATAGGGCTGATATCTCATGGCATTTTCCTCTTCCCACCACGTTCCACGATATGTCCTACTCAACCAGTTGCAATAGCATTGCATATCCAACATGCTATTTTGACACTGCTTCCACATCTTGAGCTTCTGTCTATTCCCAAGGATTAAAGAGATCTTCATATAGGGTTGGGCTTTGTGGAAGCAGCCGCGGGTTCATTAGCGGAATGGCACTTGTACTAGGGTGCATATGCAACTTGTTCAGATTGTAGACTAAGAGCTCCGTTCACTATTTTAAGTAATCTTAACTTTATATATATAGTTTCAAATACTAAAAATCAATCACTCTTAGGAGACAATGAAATCAATGTCTCAATTATTGAAATGGAATGGTGCCCATTATATTTATCACTATTTTCATTTGGATGCTTTATCTATACCATTAACCTTTACATCAATTAACAATTGTAGGCATATATATGAGATTTGATGAGTTATATTCGTATGAGATTTTATTCATACTCCAAAGTGTTGCTTGCTTTAACTTCTTTTCTTGTTTGCACTAAGAAAGAAAGAAATGAATGAATAAATGTTTGGGGATGAAGAGGTGGTTATGTATTCAATGGTTTTCGATGAAGAGAAAGGTTTGAGTGTGAATTTAGAAGGTACCAGAGAATCGGATTTTGGTAGAAGAATGGGAGGAGGGAGATTTGGTTGTTATTGTAGTAGCCTTGAATTATATTACTGAATCTAAGGCCACTAGGATACAAAGCAAGGAAGATGTGTTGCCCACATTTTTATTTATATTTAACCATGTTTAATAAAGTGGTCAAATAAAACTAATTCACTGTCATCTAACAAACATACTGCATCCATGTATCTTAACCATTATGCACCACCTAATACTACGCTATTCCTTGTCAAAAGCACAATGCGTGCTGCACTTTCTTGTAAGAGTAATATCTGGTGTACGATAAAATTATATAATAAATGCATATCACATATTTTATTATTATTGGATGTGATAAGTGAGTGAGATGAGTGGAGATCACACATTACATTTAATGATGATAAGGTGTGTAGTGTATATTTATTGTGTAAATTTATTGTACACCAAATATTATTTTTTTTCTATATACCTATCAAACAAAAAAGGGGGAGAGGCAGGACAAAGGAAAAGGAAAAGGCAGGAGAGAATATTGCTTTAATTCATGCTCTCTTACAAAGCACGGAAATATTGGAAAACAACTTGAAACACGGTGATATGAAAAGGCTTCAACAGATACAAATTATTGTACTGTAAGGATTAAAAATTATGCATCAAATTGTTGTTCGATAATTTTGTACGTCATTTTTATTACATAAGTGTAAACTTTTTAAAGCTCGTCTGATCATGCATTTTCGTTATTTACTAGCTTTATTGTCGTTGCTTAAAATTCTTACAAAATAATATAGTTGATGATGAGGATGCACGTCACACTCATGTTACATGAGAGAATTTTGGCCCTACAAAATCCCCTTTTTGTTCTCATAAATCGCCCTTACAAAATCCTATTGGACTACTTTATCTTTTTCTTGGTGCCAATTTTGCTCGGTTCGCATTACTGAAAAAGGAAAGACAAAACTAACGACAACTTCCAATTAACACTTTCAGTAAAGGAAGAAGATAACAAAAAGTAAACAATAAAAAAAAAAAATTCTGCACGGCATGGTAGCGAATGGAAAACAAGCAAGGCAACGTTTTATTTTCACTTCAGTTCCAAATTCATTAATCAAAGCTTATCCAAACTCTCTTAAGTTTTATTCTTTCCTTGTCATCTAGATAAAGTGATATTCACAAACGGGAAGTTGAAGCTTCACATTCGATCGAGTGTTAGCCAGCTGCATATATATGTATATACACACACACACACACACACTCAAACACCCCATTCATATAATAAACAGTTAACTAATTATATGCATCAACGCTCCTCCAAGTCTTGAAATTTTCCACTCTGAACAAACATGTCAGGAGACAATTTTGGTGAAGGCACAACATTGCTCAACATTTCGCCACATCAAGTGAATGAGAAACTAGCTGAGTTCACATTGGAAGGTAAATGGCAACTCGTTGTGGAGATTTACAGTAATTTCCCAGAGGCACACACCGCAACGATCACCAATTACGTAGGCACAAAATCGATCAACGAGGGCACTGCCTTGCACGTGGCCATTGAGTTGGACGAAGAACAAGTTGTTGAGGAGCTTCTGAATATAATCATCGAGCACGAAAAAGAGGAGCAACCAGCACCACAAGAACAAAAGATGATGAAGGAGAAGAAGCCTCTGGAGATTGTGAATGAAAACGGAGATACCCCTCTACATGTGGCGGCATCAAGGGGGTTCGCGAGGCTGTGCAAGCTCATTGTAGGGGACAAGAAGGAGAGGATAAATTTGGTGAAATTGAAGAACAATGAAGGGGAGACACCTCTGTTCCAAGCTGCTCTAAACTGGAGCAAGTATGCATTTGCTTACCTCTCTACTATTACAAGGGACAGCGTCCAGAGAGACGATCTTTTACGTAAAAATGGAGATAGTATTCTTCATTGTGCCATCAAGAGGGAATTTTTCGGTAAGCCCAACCTTCATTACTTGCTTTCTCTCTGCACATTTTAGTCCTGGAAAGGGACGGAGATATTCTGACCCAAAATGGTGATCCCTCCCCGGTCCCTCAAAATCATTATGCTAAATATCCACATTAGTTTTTCAGAAATGTATTGAGGATAAATTAATCCTTTGTAATTCGAAAGTTCCAATTAAAAATGGGACAAACTAGTTCTTCTATACAATTTCTTACAACGAAAAAGGAAAGGGACCAATTTATCTCTTTTTTTAAAAATATAAGGGACTGATTTGATACTTTTAAATTATGGACTAATTTATTCTCTAATATAATATATTTCTGAGGAACAAATTTAGGTATTTAGTCAATCATTTATTGATATATGAAAAGGTACAAAACATATAATATTTATCTTTCACATATCAATAAATGATTGATGAGCAAAGAAGGGAATATCATTTGTAGCCAGAAAATTTTCATCCCCTACAAGGGTTCTTACATGTTTATGGAACATTAGGTGAATATATTTCATATTCAACCATAGAGTGATATTTACCAATCTTTAACTTCTACTTTTAGTTGAAATATTACTTTATTATTGGATATCAAATACATTTATCTAGTAGGAATCCAGGAGCACATAAGAATTTCTTTCAATAAGGTTAATCTTAATTAATAGTTGAAGCTAATTGCATGTTTCATTTTAATTCTAAAATTAAGAAATTAATAAGGTCTAGTGGTAAGGGATATGTGTAGTATGCATGAGATTCTAGATTTAAACATAATTGTAATTAATGTAATTTTCAAAGTAAAAAAAAAAGAATTTGTAAAAAAAATAATAATTAAATTGTTAATTAATTTCTTGAGTAACAATATGCAGTAAGGAAAATATAATCATTTTATATTCATATATATATATATATATATATATATATATATATATATATATATATATATATATATATATATATATATATATATATATATCACTTCTATTCATATTGGTTTGCTGCAACAGATTTGGCTGTCATAATAATGGATTATTATGATTTCCTGAGCACACATACCAACAGCGATGGATTCACTCCTCTCAAAGTCCTTGCCACTAGGCCGTCGGCCTTCAGAAGTGCAACCAAACTTTCATGGTGGATGCTAATCCTGTACCACTGTAAGTTAGTTATACTTGCAACGACGATTCAAGTTGCATATCTAAAGTTCTGTGCGCATTCATACATATTATTAATTAGATATTACATATGATGTTACCTATAACTATTAAGGAATAATTATATTGAACATTGTGTTCAAATATTTATCAAGAAAAGGTTGATTTTGATTCTTAATATGTGTCTTTTACTTGAATCCATGAAATTAAGAAATTATCAATTTAATTTTTTAAGTTGTAAAAAGTTATTCAAAATAGTTTCTATGATAATGTTTATAGGTAGAGTGACTCAGTCCAACTTGCTAACTTAGCCAAATCTAAAGTTTGTTAAGTTAGGTTCGGGTAATTTGATTTGGTGCATTTTTCAAGTTAAGTTTAAATCATATTTCAAGTTGGTCCAAACTAATCAAATAAGACTTTTAAAGTTATATTTTTTAAAATAATAATTAATGATAAATTAAAATATTTTAAATCACTTGGTGTTATTTTTTGGAAAAACTATATTTTAAAGCCTTCAACTATAGATTATATTCACTTTAATTCCTAAACTTTAAAAATGTACAAATTAATCTATTAAACTTTTACAAATGTTCATTTTAGCGGTAAGTATACTCTACCCCTCAATTTTGGATTATGTGCAAATTGACCCAATAAACTTTTCTTAATGTGCAACTCGATACCCTGAAATTTCTTAAATTTATGATATTTTTATTAATAATTGATGGAAAAGTTAACGGAAAGATTAATTTGCATATTTATGAAATTTTAGAGGTCAAATTGTATAATTTTGAAATTTAGAGTGCACATAATATATAAATGAGAGGAGTAAAGTGTAATTTTCCTTAAAAAGGAATTTACATTCAAAGTCGTTAACCATCAAGAATTTGCAGAATGACCACATATGTAGAATTATATCTGCTTGTTCTTTCTCCTCTTTCCTAAGGTATATTTGTAGAACCATTGGATGTTGAGCGTACGATGAAGAAGCTTGTGGGCAAGATAGAGAAGCCTCGATCTGGAGAAATGGAGTTCCCAATGAATTACGCTACGTTATGTGAATTCCCGAAACTTGTGAATGTTTTCGCTGCGTTTGGTAAGTAAATGGATACAAAGCTATCCCGTTATTTTTTTTTTTCGATTTATTTTGTTACTTTATTCTTACTAGCACTCAATACTTACTGATATACTAGCACTCAGAATCAGAGGCTCAACCCGCAAAATCAGGTGAGAAGTAAATTAGAATACAACCATATATAAAGAAATAATTAATTGATTACTTTACCCAATCCAATAGATGAATATATCAGTTTATTATTAAGACGATTCGCCTTAATGATTGATGAGCATGCAAGAATTTCTCACAACTAAAAAAACCAAAACAACAGACCTAGCAAGAGAGTAACTATATCTGCAACAACACCCATCTCATATTCAGAATGAATGTATGCTGTGATAACATACTCCTTTCTCCCTGCAAAACCTCTTCAACCACAGTGGCGGAGCTTCAGCAAAATTTTTGGGGTGGCCAACAACTTTGATATGTAAATTAGGTGATGATAATTAAATTAAAATTAGTTACATATATATATTATATAGATTTTAAAGTAAATAATTGACATGACAAAAATTAATATGTACTTAAATTAGAGGAGCCAATCCAAAAAATTTTCAATAATTGATTGTAAGTACAATTAATTTTTAATAATCAATTATTTAAAAATTAATTTTATGGTTTGAGATATCAAGTTAAAAGAGCATTGTGTTATGCTTAGATTATATGAAAATAACTAATTTTGTGTGATAAATTATTAAAAAATTATATGAAATAATTTATATGTATTTTGTAATATTTGATACTATGGATTATTTTGACAAAAAAATATTATAATTCTAAAATAATTAACCTTTATCTATAATTAAGAGTTTTAAAAAATTGTACTCCCTTAAATTATAAATGAGTTTCACACTTAAAATTCTAATTCATCACATTTAAATCTTTCAAAAATTTTATAAAAACACATGAAATTATATTAAAATAGCTTAAATTACGGAAAAATTTTTTTTTGACATTTCAGAATATACGCAAAATTGTGTTAAATTTTTTCTAATCATTATTATTCATTAAGATAGAGTTTAGAGTTAATAAATTTATTATTTAAATATTATATTTGTTGCTATCAAAATCTTATAATTCCTAATCTATTGTAATAAAAATATTTATCTCTAAAATGGCGTTCAATTGTGATATGGTTTTTTATTTCTATCTTTTAATTGGAAAATATCTTAATAGACTTTTTAAGTTAGAGAAGCCCATTTTTATTGAGTAGCATCATTTATACAAAGTAGTATATTTAGACTTTAAATCTATTTATTATACAAAACTTATCTCTATGTGTGCATTTATTTTATATTTGTTTATAGAAAAATAAATTTTTAAGTACAAAAAATTGAAAATTTACTTTTTATAAAAGCTATTCATGTGATCATATATTTAAAAATTAAAAATAGATTATAAGACTTTTAAAATAGTGATTGATTGAGTTAAAACATAATACATAATTAGATATTTGTACATATAAATTTACATTGACAATACATAAAAATTAAATTCACACACACACACACACACACACAGATATATATATATATATATATATAAAAATTTTTAAAAAAATTTGGGGGGGCCATGGCCCCCCATTGTCTTAACTAAGATCCGCCAATGTTCAACCATTTCTCTGCAACTATGTCTGCATTTCCTGACCATTGTTCCAGCCATAACTCAGTCATTTTCTTTGCTTCCTCCTGCATAACCTGTTTTCTGTTAGAGATGCATCTATTCTAAACCATTTCTCCCCCAAAGTTCGAGCTGATGGGTGGATAGGTCTATGAATAATTCTATGCTCTAACACATTATTGTTCATAACACAACCAAAAACACAGTTATCCCCTGCAATTTTGCAACCTTTCAAGATTGGAAAAAGGATATCCCACGTAAGAAGTAGATGTTCGTATCTTGCTAACTGCATAAAACACAGTTTGACTAGACCTGCTGATTATTATTATGATATTATATGTTCAACTTGTTTAAGTCTTTCTTTAGTGTTGAATCTGCCAAAGTGCCAATCATAACAAGCCATACCAATATCTCTACCCATGTGAAATTATAACTCGTTACAGAGAAGATTCACTTTGTATGACTGAATTCTTGCCAAGACACATGGTCTATATTATCAAAAGGATCCATTTTCCATTGAAACAATTCATTCCTCCACTGACAAATGCATATCTTGTCCGTACCATCCCACAACTTCTTCGTATTTTCATTTTTGAATCTAAGCTGTGCATGTTTTCCCATAGACCCTCGGCATTTTGTTTCATTTGTTAGCTTAGTTGGTTCGTCGAGCTACATACCACCACATGATCCACACAAACATCTTCTAAAGTATGCACCCTTATTTTGAAACCTTCACTGCCATTTGAAAATGAGAGCTGAATTTTTTATCACTACATCCCCTGCACCCAAACCACCATCTTCTATAGGCTTTTGATTTTATATCAAGCTCCACTTAACGAGAGGAATTAAATCTCTCTTCCTTTTTTTCATTTTTTTTGTATATAAATTAAATCTCTTTACTATCTCCATTCTTCCGTAAAAAAAAAAAATGTCTTGGATATTTTTTTTTTGGCCACCTTCTTTGACATTTTAAAGAAGCCAAGATAATAGATTGAAAAGCCATTAGTATTGCTTTGCTCAGGACTTATAATTGTTGGGCAGCGGAAGAAAAATAAATATAAGAACAAACTCTCTCATAATAGAGGAAACAACACAAGAAAAAAAATAATATAAATGAGACAAAATTTAATGTGGTTCGGCCTTTTAAACGGTTGAAGTTGCAAACCAATTTTACAAATATTTTATCACATGAACAACTCTTAAAAACTACCCATATATTCACTCCCACTTTTGGAGGATAACAAAACTCAAACCAAAGCTATATATATGTTGTGAAATTGTGGGCCCAAATGACAGAAACAATAGCACAATGAATAAGGATGAATAGTAAGTTATAGTGGGACCCGCCTGACACTCTTCACTATTCACATGAATAATGCTTAGTAGTCGAATTGAGTTACTATTCTTATAAATAGTAAAATCGATGTCACTATTCATTAGAGTGGCACCCACGTCACTATTCATGCTGACAGGTTAAATGTGCGGAAGCGTAATAAAATTATTACACGAGGAATTTACGTGGTTCGGTTTAAAGCCTACATCCACGGGCAAAAACGACAACTAAATATTTCACTATGAAAATATGATGGAGATACAAAAGGTGGACACACTCCACTCAACCCAAATCCCAAATACACCCAAAATACCTCACAATATTTTTCTCACTAGTGTATACTCTCAACTCACAAAAGAGAAGAACTAATAAGGAACAAATAATTCTACTCTATTTTACTAAAAGGAGGAGAGAATATTTTTGTGTTTCTCTGTTTTGTTGTGTTTTGAGCTGTAGAGCAAAGCTCTATTTATAGAGCTTATTTTGCCATGAATTTCAAACTTCCATTCGGTGCTCCATGTGCTTCAACCACTCCTTCACCGAAAGCATGGGCATGTTTTCTTGCACTTTGAAAATTAAAGCCATGCACATGTAGTTGTCATGCTGCACCGAATAGTATTTGAGATTTTGTTAACTTTAGCTTTTAAAGTCAAGCCACTCTTGCTGACAATATATATGCTAAAATACTAGTAATACTTATATTTCTAACTGATGTGGGACTTTGGGTTAAATCCCAACAATAATCTACTTGCTTTAGACAACATCTTTGTTTTCCCCCGATGTTAACTTTAATTTGTTTCTATTTTATTAAAAATCATCTTCCTCATTTCAACTCTTTTTGGGTTGACATACAAGCAAATTTCAAGATATTTGATTGGCAGTTTAGCTACTCTGTAGCCAAGTATTGCACTCATTCGAGTTAGTCACCCATGCATCTTCACAATTTAGAGACGCAAGCACTGACTTTAGCATTGCACTCATTCGGGTCGCTCACCCATATGTGTCTGTGCGATCATTCGATCAGTAGTATTTGAATGGCCAAAATTTAAAATATAAAGTTCTATTTATTTATATATACACACATCTTTTATACTGTTTCAGAAAGTACAGCCATCTCACATATAATACACCAAACCTTGATGTATTATATTGTTCGTCCTATTTGTTTCACTATACCTTAGATACCAGAAGAAAGAGCAAAGAACTTTGTTATTTATGAATCATATATATACATATATATGATGAAGGAGAGAATTATATTGCAAATTAACGCACGTCTTCCCTTTGGCCAGGGCAACATGACACAGAAAACCCTCCGATAATATTAGAGGGTGGAATTTTGCCCCCAAATTATGCTACCTTTCAACAATTTGTCGGGTCTGCATACGTGCATGCTCTAGGCCTTACGGGAGTGGGTATGTTTTTCCGATCTCTCCAATTATATGCTAGCTAGCTTGTTACTTCTTTAATACTGATATATGTGTGATCTTTCTACTACGATTGCTCCTGTTTCGATGCATTTACTCCCTGAAGCCTTAATAAAGGAGATAAGAAAGACAAAGAAGAAGCACCAATGGAGTAGTCAACTATTGCAGGCACTCATGAGAAGACCTTATGCAGCATTCACAGGAAGTGGGGGTAGACCTCGTGGTTGGAACGTTGACCCAGAAATGTACAATATTCTTGGCCAAATGGATCAAGGTATGCGTGGTGGTGATTGAGTAGAGTGTTGGGACAAAAGGAATGGTTTAATTAATTTATTTAGAGTAAATAACATTTCAATTATGACGATGTTGTCTCACGTCAATTTGTTTCTAACGAAAAAATTTATATCGATTTTAGTGTTACCACTTTTAATTTTGATATCATCAGTTAGTCATAACATTAAATTTCTGCTCACTTTCAAATATAAATTCCAAGTTTGTGGAAATCCAACCGTGACTATACATTGATATTAAAATTAAATTTGTTGAAACTAAATTGATGTAAAATTTTGTTAGAATCCAATTGATGTTAAGATTAAAAATTATTGAGATTAATTTAATGAGAACAAATTTGTTAGGATAAAATTAATGTAAAATTGAAAATATTAGGATGGAAAAAGTTACTTATTCATTTATTCATATTTAATACAAACATGAATGAATTTTAATATATTGTTAGTTTAAAACTATTTTATATGCTAATTCTCTAAGTTGATCCCTGCCTAACATTGTGGAGGACAGATCATTCTCTCAGGATTTAAATACTTTTATATGGTCACCCATTTTTCATAAAAGAAGACATAATATTCCTTATGTTAACTCATCTTTTAATAAATGATTAGAAAGCAAACATGGATTGTCAACTTTTGACGTGGCTCCATTATACTAAAGGATATACTTTTAACTGGAGATGAGTAAAACTAAATGGAAAAAACAAATTAGAGAATGAGTGATGTTAAGGTTTGAGTATGTGTAAGCATAATTAATAAAAGAAATAAGACCGAAACATAGTTAGTTTTGTCGAAAGAGATTAATAATATCATTGTCTGAAAATACAAAGAGCAAATCATTTACCGAGCCACTTTTCTTCTTCTTCTTCTTCTTTTCTTTTTTTGGTTAAGGATATATTTGGTTGCAGAGTAAAAATAGGAGTAAAATTTTTATCATTATATTCTGTATGTAATTTTACATATAAAACTCAATCATATAAAATTTACTCTTATTTTCACTCTCCATTAACCAAACATACCCTTAAGTATTAAAATCATGAATTAATAGAGGAATTAATATGTGCCTCTCTTTTGAAAAGTCAGAAATCACAAGAAAACTTTCAATTCCCGAAACATTTGACTTTGGGAAATGTCAAGTCTCATCCAAGATTGAAAATAATGTGAACTATGTATAGATGGGGTCCATATCTCATTCAATAGTCCACATCTCACTCAATAATTGATCCTACAATGGATTAGATGTGAATGAGTGATATTATTCAAACACCCAAAAAGTAGAATTTCACCACAAGACCTACTTTAGGACCATTGACTGTAATGTGATAGATGGAGGTGTGGGATTAACCATCACATATAATAGTTGTAAAATCCCTTTTTTAAGTGTTTAAATAACATTTTTTAGGGAGAAGTGTTATTTTATCACCTAAAAAGTGAGTGTCCATTGAGACACAAACTTTTTGACTATTAGATATGATGAGTTAATAGAAGAAATGAGTACCATTATCATATTCAATAATGATAAAAGAGATATTTCAAGGACACTCATTTCGGAGGTGTTTTCTGTTTTTGAGGTATGAATTGATACAAAGAAAAGTTATATCACGGAACATAATTCTATCCCTTCGGGGACACCCGACCGAATTGGCACGATACACGCAACATAATTCTTCACCTTTTCCTTTTTCGACTGGCCATCCAGCAGCAGGTGAAAGCAGCGACATTGGGGGCTTTCAGGGAGAATCTTCAGCGACGCCGCAGCGGGAGACAGAAAGCACAAAGGGGACTCCAAGTCAACAGGACTCAAAGAAGGCAACCAAACCCGATGAAGCAAAGGATACTGAGACTCCAAGTCAACAGGACTCAAAGAAGGCAACCAAACCCGATGAGGCAAAGATTACTGAATTATATGAGACACCGTTTTTATCAGCGGCGAGAAATGGCATAGTTGAAATGGTGACCATGATCTTGTCCAAAATACCAAGTGCCATCCATAACACTAACGCAAAGAAGGAGAATGTGTTGCTGGTGGCAGTGATAAATAGGCAACCCCTTGTTGTTGAGACGCTGAAAATGAAGACAAAACCGGAAGTTTGGAATAACTTGATTCTGGCAGCAGATGAAAAGGAGAACACCGTGTTGCACTTGGCGGGACAAGCTCTAGGCGAGGAGAAGCCTTGGCAGATAGCTGGCTCTGCCTTGCAAATGATGTGGGACATAAAGTGGTATGAGGTACGGGTTTCTTATTTCTACTTTTTTTTTTTTTTTCGACAAAAATGAAAAAAGGAATTAATCGTAATACAATTGATGGTGGGAAAATTCTTTGCACCTCGATCAATAAAGTATTTATAATTCACTCATTTTTTCAAGTTTTGAAAATTTGAATTAAACTTGATTTGAAAATGAATCACGTGGCAGCTTTTTATTGTTTGGTATTATAAAAATGATTATACTTTTAGTGCATGATAATTAAACGGAAAAAAAAAATAAGTTTTTGTAAGTTTTTAACATATTGAGGGACATGCATTATAAACAAGTTAGTGAAGTTACAAAAAATCTAAATATTTTTTCTTTTCAACTTTTCTAGCAATGCTAGTTGTAAATAATTTTCTAATGTTAAATATAGCTTCTTTCTTATATAAATATACCCACAACATATCTTTTTTATACTTCAGTATCTATATATATATTTTACAATTTTAAATGCTATTAAATGATCATCTTTCACATAGCAAAAAACTTATTTACCATATTCAAGAATCATACAATGGGTTTGAATGTTAATATAATATTGCTGGTGTCAATATGTCTAAAAAAAGGTACCAATTACATAAATCATGTTAATGATCAATCATATTTTTCCTTTCGCAGTACGTCAAGGGCATTGTGCCACAACACTTCTATTTCAGAAGCAACAAGGACGGGAAAACTGCTGGGGAAATCTTCAAGGAATCACACAGGAAACTTGTCGAAGATGGTAGCTCTTGGCTCAAGGACACATCAGAATCATGTTCCGTTGTGGCGGCGCTTGTTGCCGGAGTCTCCTTCGCCACGGCCAGTGCCGTCCCCGGTGGCACCAACGACGAAGGTGAACCTCCACTAGAAGGCCAACCAGCCTTCGATGCATTTGCCATTTCATCCCTCGTTGGACTCTGCTTCTCTGTCACAGGGCTCATAATGTTCCTTGCCATTCTCACTTCTCGGAAAGAAGCTAAAGATTTCCGAAAGGGGTTGCCAATGAAGCTCCTTTTAGGTTTGAGTTCTCTCTTCGTGTCCATTGTGGCAATGTTTGTTTCCTTCTGCGCTGGCCATTTCTTCATTATCAATCACAAGTACAGAAGGATCTTGTTCCCTTTTTATGCCGCCACTTCCCTCCCTGTGGCTTTCTATGCTGTGGCGCAGTTTCCACTCTACTTTGATCTTCTAACGGCTATTTTCACCAAGGTGCCTCTAGCAAGTGATAAAGGTGACAATTTATAGGGCTTTTCACCTACTGTGTAACATTGTTGGAACATCACTATTGGATCTGAGTATATGCATGCATGGTAGTGTCCTTGGCAAAGCTTTTGATGATTTGTTGCTTTTTGTCACTGTGTGTGTTGGTTGTGTGATTAAACCGAATCAGTATATGATGTTCATCATTGTTGGAACTTGAATCTGCGTGTGGTGTTGAATTCGTGCATGGTAATCTTATTTTGAGCTTAATTTGGCAAAGCTTTTGAGTTGTTGCTTGTGTGTGTGTGTGTGTTTTGGCTGTGTAATAAACCAAATGACTATGGTGTTTTCATTAATAATGTAATAAATATGTTCTGGGCTAATTAGTCAGAACTTTGATTTGTTGTTATTTTGTGTTATGGTTTTTCTATTTTGTGTGCAGGATACGTGTTTTGCATATTCTAAGTACGATAAGTAATACATCAAATTGTGTTGTGCTCAAGGTTCTGAAAATCAGACCGGACTGGCTGGTCGGACTTGTTGAATTGCGAATCAGCTTGCTATCCGGTCCGACTTGGCCTCTAAAATCGGTAAAAAAAGAACTGGTCAAGAACTGCTTGAAACCAGTTGGGAACCGGACAAACTGGCCGACCAGTCAAACTGATTTTTTTTTCTTTTTATAAAAAAAAATGCAAAATGACATCATTTTGGGTTTCTTTTAAAAAAAAAAAACCTAAAATCTCATTTTTCTTAATTCTTTTCCTTTTCTGGTATCAGAATTAATAACTTAAGAAATTTAATCCATATGGATAATATATATTTTGATTAAGAGATGAATTATATTATATTCTATGGGTTTTGTTGATGTCTAATTTAATTTTTATTTATTTATTACATATATTTTATTTTATATTTTTATGTATTTATATTAATACATGCTTTATTATATACCAGTTATATTCCGGTTGGACTCCCGGTTGAATCTCTGAATCTTTGCATGCCCTGACCGGTTTGATGTCCAGTCCAATTTTCATAATCTTGGTTTTACTTTTACTTTTGTAATGAACTATCTCTATATTCTCCCAAAAATTTAAGTTGTTGACTAGAAGCACATGAATAATTTTATATCTAATGCATTAATTGTGTAAGAACCTTTTTCGAACTTGAATGATGAACGGTTTCAGTAAAATTTCAGTTAAATCTTATTGTGTATTCATATGTTACATTTGTGTTTTTCTTCGGACGTTATGGTAAGTACATATGTAACTAGTTTTTAAGGGTGCAATGTCGTCAAGAGCTAGTTCGAAAATTCTTGTGATTTTAGTCGAAAGTTATATTGCAATTGTTTGGATAAGTTGATTTTACAATTTACCACTTAAATGTTTAATGCTTTTCTTAAAAAAATTGAAATAATAAATTCTCAAAAATATTTCTGCACAATTATCTGGAAACAAGACCCGCACTTATCTTATTTTAGTTTGGACCCAAAGACAAAACAACTTGGTCATTAATTACATTTTATGTGATCTTTCTTCAAAAGCCACTTTTATATATGATATTAATTATTAATTAAGCTATTTAATTAGCTCCTATGAAGAAGACAACGAATAAATAAATAAATAAAAGTTTAATTAATAATATAATATGTTAGTCCCTATAGTTTCATCAAATTTTATCCTTATAACATAAAAGTTTATAATTAGGTACAAAGATGGATCCAAGTACAATGTATTGGGGGTTACATGCCCCCATTAAAATTCAAAAATTTTGTTATGAGTATATAGATAGTTACATATTTTGCCACTGTTATTTTATTAAGTTGACCCCATGGTTAGGAAAAAAATTTATATAAAATATCTTGGTGAATTGATGTACTATGTTTGCCCCCAATACTCAATCTTCTGGATCTATCACTATCCTTACAATGAATAAAATTTTGTAATCAAATCTCTTAACTAAACATCCGTAACAAAAAAAAATGTGAAATTGTAGCTGAAATATTTTTTAATTTCATTTACTGCAGTTGCCAACACCATATATATTGACTTGAACCCTTTCAAGTTTAAAAACTCAATAATGATGTCAAACTCACTACAAGAAATGTTAAAATACTGATCGAAATTAGTAATCAATTTTATTAGTCATAATTTGTGACCGAAATCAACCAAAAAAATAAAAATAAAAACTATGATTGACAAATCGGTGAGAAAATCGGTCAGTCAATAACATGCAACAATTTATGACAACATAAAGCAGTCACATATTCGGTCAAAAAGTTTGGCACCATTTGGAGGGAATTGAATTTTACTTTTGCCTTTTTCTTTTTGTTTTTTTTGTGGTGGTTTTGGTTGTGTTGTGTTGTGTTTTTTTTTTTTTTTTTCGGGGGGGGGGGGGGGGTTGTGAGGAATATAAAAAAAGTGTGATGGAAACGAAATCGGTCATGAATATAGTCGGTAAGCGTAATAATTAATGACCGATAATAAAGTGGTTGTTTCAAATTTAGAGCGCCATTTGGAGGGGAACGTGGCTTTATTGAAGGGAAATATATTTGTGACCAATTTGTTGGTCAGAATGTATATATTAATTTTTATTTTTGTGAAAAAATAATCAGTTACAAAATATCAATATTATGAAAAATTATTGTTCTAATATTTTTTTTGACATTTAATTATTATTTAGTGTTTTAGTTAACTTTTTTGTGACCATTCTTTTCGGTTAGAAATTACTAACCAATTTTGTGACCAAAATCGACCAACAAAGAAGAAAGCTAAAAAACAGTATGATGGTAAAGGAACCAGTCACAAAGATGGTTAGTAAAATGTAATATTTTATGACAAAAAAAGAAAGTGGTCACAAATTTAAGCCACCATTTGGTGGGGCATTGGATTTTATTGGAGGGAAATATATATGTGACCAAATTATAATAAAATTAAATTATTTTTAATATAAATTGTAATCATATATAATAAATAAAATATTTCTTATTTTATTTTGAATATTTTTTTTAAATAAATTTTAGTTTTGATACAATGACCTTATAAAAATATTTTACACTGTCATCCAATCAAATTCTTTTATTTGTACATGATATATAATTAAATCCTTAATTCTATGGCTGTTGGAATTCATAAAGCTATATCATTTCAATAATTCACAGCACTAGTTTTTGTTTAACACAAAAAATAGATTTTTGTACTTCAAAATTTTAAATTTGAAGTTAAATATTTATCAGTATCAATATGTTCTAATTTATATTTTTTAAAAGATTTTTTAAATTCAAAACAAAATAATAAAATTATAAGGTTTCAAATTATGATAGAAGAATTACATTTAAGTTTTAATAATTTTTTGTCTGAAATTCTTTTGGAGTAATTTATTTACATATTTTTAAATTTAAATTTAAATAAATAAAATTCACTTGCCCCAACAAAACAAAAAGATTTCCCACGCCTGATGTACCAAGAAAAATAACTATTTAAAGCCAAACCTAATTAGTGAGTCTTTCATATTCTTCAAATCACCGCTAAAGCACCTGCAACGATATGGTCTTCCATCGTCAACGCGATTTTTCCTTCCACTGTTAATATTGAACCTCAATGCGATTTTTCCTCTTCAAATAAGGTAACGGGTGCACTAAACCTTTTACGGCAAGTTTTTGATGCCATCTAACTTCCAAGCCTAAGCTAGAGATGGCAAAGCACACAGGGCAGACATATAACTATTAAAAAAAGAAAGTCAATTATCTATTCAATCTAAATTAGACATTTAGTCAATGAAATAATTACATTAAAATAATAACTACTAAAAATAAAAGCAAATTAGTCATTCAATCTAATTGGGTTGTTTAATATAATTAATTATTGAATAATTTCCGGCATATTCATATACTTACTGGCAAAGACTTGTGAGACACTAAGTCTTTGATGCCCTATAACATGCAAGCCTAAACTATAGATGACAAAATGCACAGGCAGACACCTTGGCCCATCATATCGCACTAGAAACCCACCTTAAATGGGGCGGGCCAACCATATAAAGTAAAATGGGTTGAGAAAACGAACCCATCTCCTTTGATGAGTAGAGGGATAACAACTTAATCAAGCTTTATTAACATAATAGATGCTTAAGAAAATATTTAAAATTTAGTATAAAATATAAGTGCATATATATAATACAAAATTATTAAATATTGAGATAATTACATTGATTTCATATTAAATTTAAGGGAAAAAGGTATACAGACCCCTTGAACTTGTACTCTGTTGTCAAGACCCACCGTGAACTTTAACATCTTCTTAACTAGTCCTCAAACTTTAACTTATGACTCAATAAATCCTTCCATGAAAAAATTTGCTAAAGTTACTAACAGTCACAGCAAATGGTAAGTTTTTTTTTTTTTATATTCATTAATATATATATATATATATATAAACTATTGACTAATTATGATATTATGAGTGTTCAAAATTATCAAACTTTTACTATAATATATTTTATATTTCAAATTTTTATTTTAAATTTTTTTATATATTAATTTAGCTAATTGAAAATAAAAAGGTTTGAACAACAAATAAATAGTTAATCAATGGTGTTTAATGTAAAATAAATGGTTAGTATATTTTTATGTGTTATTATATCATTATTATATGAAAAAATTTAAAACAGAAGGGTTGGTCGAAGTATTAATCAATGTTTAAGGCCTCATTGAGAAAGTTTTCGTGGCTGTGATTTGTAAAAAGGTAGAAGTTTAGTGTCATTTATACTATTGTTTCTAAATTTAAATTTATCTTGAACTTCATCTAATCTAGTAAAATAGTATGACAACCCAATTTTTTTAAATAAAATTTAAAATGAAACAACTCATTTTTTAAATAAAAATTATAAACGACACAAGCCGAATTTTTATTTTCCACTTTTATGTTAAGAGTTTCCTCTTTTACTCTGGCATTATTTATTATATTTTCTATTATACTTTGATATTATGAATAAAATTATTACATGTAATAATTTTTTAAAATTTTTTAAATTTGACAATTATTCTACCACTATAAGAAAAATGAATATTTTCAACGGTTCTCAACAATTAAAGTGTTAATAAAAGTATTATCAAGAAAAGTATTTTTGACATAAAGTGACCATTAAAAATACTTATAAATTTTTATCGATAATATTTGTACATGTTCAAAATATCTAAAAGATGTATTTTCAATATGTACTAATTATCGAGAAAAGTTTATAAATATTTTCAATGATCACTTTATATCGAAATTACTTTTCTTGACACTTTAATTATTGAGAACCATTGAAAATACTCACTTTTCTTGTAGTATGACACTTTAATGAGACATTATATAAAATGTTTCATTTCAATAATATAATTATTTTACCTTGAGTTTTTATTATGTTCATAGTTAAAAACATTTTTCTTTTCCTTAAGTTGCACAAATAAAAAATATTAATATATAGTAGTTAAAAATGAGTTACAATAGTACACATAAAAAATTGCAACAACAACTTCTATGCTATCTACAAGAGTAGTGTTATTTAAATAATAAAAAAAAGTAAATATTTATTGAAACATCCACTTTAAAATTATTAACTATAATGTGATAAATGAAGTATGTGAAATCTATCCTAACATTCAATCATTATTAAGTAGGTGTTCTAATAAACATATTCTTTTTGAATGTTAGAATTATATTTTTATTATCCACAATACATTGCAATTTAAGAAATAACATGTCCAAGTCTTGTCACATGACGTTTCTTACTGGGGCGATGAATAATTCTTTCCTTCATTTAGGGTGCATTCTCGGTAATTTTCTTTTTTTAACCAAGCAAAAAAGGAAAAAAAGACAAAAGAAAAAGGTGGATAAGAGAATTGCTTAATTAGTTTAGCCTGCTCACCTGTAAAGTGCATAGGAAAGCCCACGCGAAACCCGATGATAAAAAGGCTTTGACAGCTAAAATAGAAAACTACAAAATATTGTACTGTAAGAATTAGAATTTTCGCATCAAATTTCTGTTTATATCAAATTTTTTTGTCTTTTTTACTGCACATGCATGTTTAAACTTTTTAAAGCCCGTTTAATCATGTATATATATATATTCTTTACTAGCTTTTATGTTTGCTTGGGATATACTGTAAGACATAAAGTAGAACAAATAAAGAGAAAAAAATTGACAAAAAAAATGTTTTCTCTTATATTGTTTGGATTTTAAAAAATAAAAAGTTTATGTAAAATGCCATATGTTTCCAAACATATGGTATAATTTATATAATTTTAAAGAAATTTTATAAATTACAGAAATAAAATTTTTATAATAAATATACTAATTAGAAAATAATAAAATTTAGTTTTAATATGCTGACAATGTCATCAAATTAAATTATTTTATTTATATAAAATTTTAAATAATAAGAGTTAATAATAATTTTTAGTTAATGTGATAATATATGATTTGAAGATAGTATCAACAAATCAAAATTAAATCTAAAATACTATTAATAGTTGATTTTCTTTTGTAATCTTCCCGTAAATAAATGCTTTATTAAAAAACATTAAATTAAATTCTTATTTGTTAATTTACTCCCCTCTTTCAAGTCCATATAGTGCCTTTCTCTTCCTTCTCTCTTATTTCTAGTCACAATTTCACCTTCCTCCATTTTCTAAGGATCCAAATCATAAACCATCAATAATGTTATTTAAAAATTCAAAAATAGCAAGGGATGGAGATAAGTTGGATTTTGACTTTAAATAGACCTAGCCTATATTCTCAAAACTTAACCTGAGCTTGTTACTTGTCATAAGCCTTTTTATGGCCTTAGTTAAACTTTCTTAAAAGTTTGGTGTGGCACGAACGGTTACTTAAAAGAAATTATTATAAAATTTAAAGAAGAGTAAACCCTCAAGGTAGTCCCTGACAATTTTAACATCGAATAAGTTGGTCTTTACCAATTGGAAAATGTTGGACACTCACTAGTCCCTAAATAGAAAAAAGTAACAGTGTTGATAACAATTTCATTATCGAATAAATTGGTCATTGACGTCTTTCATCCCCCATCCTTTTTCTTCCTTCATCCTCTTCATCACCACCACAGCTATCACTATCAAATCTAAATGACCACAACCACCATCATCCTCCACACAGCCCCATATTACTCTCCATCCCTTCTCTTCCTTCATCTTCTTCACCACCACCACCAACCACAACCCACACTTCTTCATCATCAGTAACACATTTCAACTCACAACAAACACAACCATATCCTATTTAGCATGATGCATAGCCCCATCATCATCATCATCCTTCAACAAAAATTATCCAACACTATCATAAACAAAATGTCTTTCACCCAAATAAAAAGAAAAAGTCAAACCACATAACCAATCCCAAACTACAAATTTGAAATAAAAAACCAAAAAGGGAAAGAAGAGCTAAAGCACCACACGTGACTATCGCCGACCACGACCACCACCGTGGGCTTTGCCATTCCGTCACCGCCATCATTGCCATCATCAAAAGTGGTGGTGGTGGTGATAATAAAGAATAATAACGCAAGTTTTACTAAATTGATGTTGTTTATATTAGTATTTGATTTGATTTTACATATATTTTGGCTAGTTTGTAGGATTCTAGGGAAGAGAATGGTGGTTGTAGTGGTTGTAATGGAAAAGATGAAAGAAGGAAGGAAATGAGAAATGAAGTTTTTTTTTTTTTTTTTTTATAAATGATGTTACGGATCAATTTGTTCGATAATAAAATTGTTATTAATACCGTTATTATTTTCCGTCCAAGGATTGGTGAGTGTCCGGCTTTTGACATTGTTAGGAACCAAATTGGCATTTTTTAGTTATCAGAGATTAGCTTGTCCGATACTGAAATTATTAGGGACCACCTTGGGGGTTTACTCTTTAAAGAAAAAACCAAACAAAATAAAAAAAAATTGTTTTTAAATGAGTCAAAGGACATCTAAATATGTAAAAAAAAATTATTGAATTGACTAAGAGACTTATATTAAATAAGTTAAAAATACTTTTTAAATAGGTTAAAATATTTGTATTATTATTGGATTTTTAAATTATAGTATTTTTAATAATTTAATTACGTAAGCTTAATAGGCTATTTTCATTACATAGAGCCTGGTTTGTTTAGCTAAAAATAATTTTTGAAAAGTTTTATCCAATTTATCTATTAAATAGGTTATTACTAAATAGGTTAGGCCAAATATAGACTAAGCCAAAGTCACTTTACAAGCAATCTAACCTACTTCCATCCTTATGCAAAAAATATTTATCATATGATTATTGGATGAGACAATGATCCTCATTCATTTTCATTTATCCATATTATCTAATGATAATAGAGTGAGTGGTGTCTAAATAGGACAACCACTATTAGATGTTCAAATTAAATAATATTTTTGTAGGAACCGTTTTTACTTCTAAAATCCCAAAAAATTAAACTAACATACTCGAATATTTTATATATATCTAACGCAACTGTGCCTATTTTGTTTGGCACACAACACTCAAAAAAGAAGATAAAGCTAATGACAGCTTCAAATTAACACCTCCAAGAAAAGGAAGAAGATAAGAAAAAAAACGTTCTATAAGACATGGAAAAATTATATGTTCCGTACTTGATGGAGGAGTAAATGATTTTCTTTTCCCCCTCCGCGGGACATATTTACTGCTATCAGATCTCCTTTTTCACTACGCAATTAAAATCAAGAGCTGAGATGCAGTTAGGAAGAATTTCTTTCTCCATATGAAAGAATGACCCACACATCCGACATGATACAGTCAATCGAAACAGAGTAATGTAGTAACGTTTTATTTACACTAAATCAGTTCCAACTTCCAAATCAATCAAAGCTCGCTGATCCCGAAACAGTCTTCAACATCTCGATCCATTTTTCACTTTCAATTTTATTCTTCCCTTGTCACGCAAATAAAGTGATATATTCACATCGGAATTAATTAAGTTTAAGCATCTTATATATTCGATCAAGTCTGTATATATATTACCACCAATGCAAGTAGTTACACACTAACACCATTCATAATAACAATACAATATATATTATATTATATTGTATCATTCCTAGTCTTAATTCCAATTTCGATTGCACTTTGACAAATGAACAAGGCAGGAGATAACATTATTGATGGCGACAAATTGCCCGAGAAGAAATTGGATGAAATACTAGCTAATATCTTGCCACATGAAGTGGATGACATACTAGCTGAGGCCACATTGGAAGGAAGTTGGCCAGTTGTTGAGATGATGTACCGTAAGTTCCCACGAAAGGCACCCACCGTAAAAATCGGAGACTCTATAGGCACTGCTTTGCACGTGGCCGTTGAGTTGGCCGAAGAAAAAGTTGTTGAAGAACTCGTGAAAATTATTGTCGACGAGCACAAAGAGGATGCACGGAGAAGTAAAATTCCCGCGGCTCTGTTGGAGAAGAATGACCACGGGGCCACACCTCTGCACGTGGCAGCATCGAGAGGGTTAGCGAGAATATGCAGGTGAGAGATTCTTGTGTTTAAAACAACGTGTATTTAGGAGTCACGTAGCGTGACAGTAAAGAATGTATTTATTTTGCTTTATTTAATAAATAGCATATTAATAATTATAAAGTTATTATGCCATTTATTAAATGTAATAGAACAAATATAATTTTTTTACTACCAAAGTATTTAAGTATTTCTCTCATATTTATACACATTTATAATATAGATGGTTATTATTAACTTTATTAAACATATAGCTATTCATATGTGGATCTCACATTCTTTTTTGTAATTGTGTTTAAAAATTCGTTCTTACACTTGTAATTATACAATAATTTTTTTTAAGCAGGTGCATTGTAGGGAAAAATGGGGAGAGGGTAGATTTGGTGAGAATGGAGAACAACGCGGGGGAGACACCTCTGTTTCTTGCGGCTGTCACTGGGAATAAAATAGCTTTTGCTTACCTCGCTCGCAGCTCTGAAAGCATAGTCACTAGAGTTGATCTTGTACGCAAGGATGGAGATAGTATTCTTCACTTAACCATCAGGAGGGATTATTTCGGTAACCCACCCAACTTGATTCCCCTGTTTCTTTTCTAAACTAAAAGTTTATTTTAGCCTCCAAAATTATATGTCTAATTCATTTTACTGTTTAAAATTCAGAAAATATTAATTTAATATCTAAAATCGTAAAAAGTAATTCAAATCACTATTTTCTGTGATTAAAATCAATTCACAGAGCGATTGATTTTAGTTTTTTGTATATTAATAAGGATAAATTGAAATAACTGAAAAGACTAATTTTTGAATCACTTTTTTATAATTTCAGGAATTAAATTGTTATTTTCTAAATTTTAGAAATTAAATCAAAACACTTATATAATTTCACACCAAAATAAAGTTTACTCGTTTTTTTCTTCTATTTTAGCTGCATTTCATTTGTGCAGTGAAGGTTAACTTTAGTTCTTTCAAGTTATATAAGTGTTGTGTGTTTCAATTTAGATTTTAAATTAAAACGTAATAATTTAATTTATTTGGATTTACAAAAAGTTAATTAGTTCACATAGTCTTTGTAGCAAGATCTTCGTCACGAATTTAAACCACTAAAGAGACTAGTTTCAATCGTATTTTATAAATTCGAGTTTAATTTTAAATAGAGGAATTTTTTTTAACAATTTTTTATGATAACTTTGACGAAATACGTTAAAGTGTTATGAACCAATAATTAAATGGCGCTTCAAAATATCTCTTTAAAGTTGTCTCAAAGAATTATATAAATAATATTGTTATTGTAAAGGACAAAATCAACAAGAAAAAACTTCAAGCACTAAAATCACCCTTTTCTGTATTTTAAGTGAATAATACTGCACAATAAGACAAAGGTAATCATTGATAATCATTTTTCAAAATAAAAATCATGATATAGTTGTTAAATATAATGAAATACTAAAACTTATCTTCTCATTCCTTAAAGAACTATCAAGTGTGTGAGTAATGTTTGGGCGAGAATATAGTTCAACAGCATTACAACATCATATAGTATATTTTTTGCTTCGAGTAATGCTATACAAAAACAAAATAATTAGAATTTTATATAAAATATATGGTTAGGTTCTAAAGACAATTACTTATATGTCATCATTCTGGCACTTGTTTTTTTCTTTTTCAAAAAAGTTTTGGATATCTAATATTTTCCTTTTGCTTTTTATTTCTCAACTTTTTTCTTTGGGGTCCACCATTCTTTTTATTCTTTTCCAACTCAGAGCATAGGAATTTTCTTTTTGTGTCATCATCCTAACATTAATCCATGTATTCCTATCAAAATTTCTCACTCTTTGTCCTTTTTTCCTTTTAAGTAAGTTTAGAGCGAGAGATCAATGTTTGAAAAATAGAATTAAAATTGTGGGTTCAATTATGGTTTGTTCATGTTTTTAATTAATTTGAATATTTGCTGTTTCAATGATAATCATTTGGTTTAAATTCAATAAAAAGAATTGACTTGATAAACTAATAAATCCATTAAGTTATAAACCAAAATCCTTTCTAATTAAATCTCCGATTTTTAAAACATCGATGTCTTCCCGTACGCAAGCAATTCGAAATTCCTTTGGTAACTAACGAGAATACTTAGTTCATTGCTTAGATAATGTACTTAATATCTTTTTTCAAAGAATTTTTTTATTACTATAATAAAGAATTATATATTAAGTTTTTTAATATTTTCTTTATATATTAAATAATTTAAGTTTAATGCACTCATAGTATAAACATCCAATCACGGTGACAGTTAATGACATTATATGATTAGTGTATAAATTTTTATTGACATGACATTACTTGATTGAATAACTGTATATATTTTTTTTTACACTGTCGATTTATTAAAATCAAATCTTATATTACATGCTTTAAAATTGTTTTCCTTGATTAGTGTCATTAATTAACGCTGAACATTTCGTGAAATAACAGTATACATCACTGATTTTGTGAATTATATATATATATATATTTGCTGCAACAGATCTGGCAATCATAATAATGCATTATTACTCATACCTTGGCATGGATGCCAACAACAAAGGAATGACTCCTCTAGCAGTCCTTGCCACTAGGCCGACGGCCTTCAGAAGTGGAAGCAGACTTTCATGGTGGAGGCTAATCCTGTACCGCTGTAAGTTGTAGTATGAAATTAAAAGGAAGAATAAAGACAAAACGTTATACTCGAAATTGAGCTATATATGTTTAGGTTGAATATTTAACTCAAACACTAAGATATTAAGTTGTATATTTAAAGTACTATGCATTCACGATTAATAAGATATTGCAAGACTTTTATGGAGCAATTATAATTAACAATTTTGTGATTATGATATTGTACTATTATAAAAAATTTATGTTGTATAATTGATTGTTGATTTAAAATTTGTGGAATTAGTGTTATAACTTATAATTATGTAATACTAATTGGAGTCCAAGATTTGAATGAACCTTGTATAGACGATGTTTGTGTAATTTTTAAAAATTTTTTTATGGAACCATGGGGGATGGAGATCCACGGAGACTTTTTTTTTTATTACTCAAGGGTATCCCCCGGCCGGCAGTCGAAGACTAATCTCTCCGAGGCTTGAAAATCATCGAAGTTGGTTTTGCCTCTCCCAACAAAGCCTCTTTCTATACACACGGCAGGAGTCGAACCCCTGACACATGTTTAAAGGGCCCAACCACCTTACCAATGGCTGGGAGATCCACAGAGACTGAGGATTGGAAAGTATTTTCTCCTGTCGTGGAAAATACAGATGGGGATGAGAAAAATTTTGGAAGCATGAAGTGGAGATGGGAAGACTGCTCCCGGCCATTTCCTCGGCTGATTGCCATCCATAATTGTGTTTTAGTTACTTATCGGTTTAAATAATTTAAATTAGAAAAATAGACATTCAAAGTCTTTAAGCATCAAGCTAAGTGTTTGCAGAACGAGCACATGTAGATTCTATCTAATTTTTTTTCCCTCTTCCAAAGGTGTACATGTAGAACCACTGGATGTTGATGCTATGATGAACAGCCTTTTGTCCAAGATAGAGCAGCCTCAGGGTGGAAAGGAGTTCCCGATGAATTACGATACGATATGTTCATTCTTGAAATTGTTTAAGGCTACTCTATTTGGTACGTAAATGAATTTCCCAGGTTGTCCCGTCTATATATCTTTGTTTATTTTGTTATTTTATTCTTTAATATATAGCTCTCAATTGTCAATGCTTGCTAAAAACATATTTATTATCTATGGTCACAAATATAACATCGTATAGATATTGGCCTAATTAAAGGAGGAAGCTTGTGTCATAAAGTATGATGAGCCTTAATTGGCCTTTTGAAAATGTAAAATTCATTTTAATTTTTCTTAGAAATTATATGTGTGTTTTATTTTACTCCATAAAATTTAAAAATTATTAATTTAGTTTGTAAATTTAAATAAATCCTTTTAATTATTCAAGTTAATTCTAAGAGAACATTATCCTAGATTGATTTGGACCAAATTTTATAGTTTTAAAGACTAAATTGATTTTTTTAAATTTTAAGAACTAAAATGAAATGCGTACAATTTTAAGAACTAAAAAAAATATTTCGGATATGTTTGACATGTCGTATTAAATATGATAGGATAAATTAATATTATATGTTTCATTTTTATCTGTTAGTTGGTGTAGATAATATATTGTATTAGCTTATACATCATAATCCTTTATATACTCCCTTTGCCAAAAATCAAACAATAGATATATTAAGAAGAAATATTTTAGTAAATATATAAAATTATATCAGATGACAAAACTATCCTTGTGTAGTCATTATTAACCATCTTTGTAAATGTTTTGATCACTTAATCAATACAATCATATTAAGGATATAAATAAATAAAAATAATACTGCCTAGATATTATAAGTGTGTATATATTCTAAAACATATAAAATAATTATTATTATTATTAAATGGAGGGAATATACATGCACTTTATATATTAGCACTACTTGACTGACATGGAATAATGAAATGAAATATACAAAGTTAGCATCTATAATATTTGTGTTACAGTACCTTAGATATTAAATGAAGAGTTTAATTTTAATGCATCATTTAACCAAATCTCTTATTTAATATGACATTTTAAATAGTGGAGATGGAAAGTAACTATATTTGTTAATATATCACTACATGATTGAATGAATGAGTGAAATTCTTTTGCACTGTAAGTATATTCTAATTAAATCCTTAAATGAAAGCGTAGAAAATTTCTTTTTTATAATCAAATAGAAATCATAATTCATAAATTAAAGAGCAATGTTATTCTAACCCATAAATTTTATTCTTATTGGATGTAATTGATAAGTGAAAATAATGATAATCACTGTCAAATTCAAACTTCAGTGCTGATGCATGGATGCGAGTTCAGATGTTATGATCATATCATTTCTGTAAACTAAAGTATAAAAGAGCTTTACATTAATTATAAATGAATCATATGATGATGGAGAGAATTACATTATTGCAAATCCCTTGCGGCCAGGCATACTGTCGCCGCATGGGCCCTTAGAGGATCAGCATGACGCAGAAAACCCTGAGCATCCAAGCACCAAACAAAAAAAAGAAGACACTCCGGAAGACCCTCAGAGTGGAACGGCCAAACAAAAAACAGAAGGCCCCCCTCAGAGGGGAACGACCGAACGAAAAACAGAGGAACCTAAGGCCAAGGGTGGAACGACCCCTAAAAAGACCATTTTACCACCAAGTTACGCTACTTTTCAACAGTTTGTCAGGTTTGCATACGTGCAAGCTCTTGGCGTCACGGGAGTGGGTAAGTTTCTTCGTATTCAAGTCTCTTTTCCTCAGTTGCGTTATTTGTCCTCAGTTTATGAATTCATTTCAGTTCCGTGTGGAGAGAAAAAAAAAAAAAAACTCAAAAGGGTAACGGATTTAATTTTTATTTTTTTAATATTTATCATCACTTTGTGTTTTTCTTTATTCAAATGAGTTTTAGAAGAAATTATAAGGATAAATTACACTAATTTTTTTTTAGATTTGATAAAATTCACTTCGTCTTCTCTTTAGTTTATAAATTTAATTAGAAAATTTCTAAGTTTGTAAAATTATTACACCAACCTTTCTTATATTTATAAAACTATTACACTATCATTTTCTTTATCACACAATACACAATTTATTTAAAAGAGATTAGTATCTTCTGAATAAATAAAAGGTAATTAAAATGAATTTCATAAACAGTTCTATTTAATTTTCCCATTATAAAATGCACATAAATAAATTTTTTTTAATCTCATCGATCGGTAATACTGCCATGTATATTCCACAAAATGTTTTGCCACGACTACTCCTTTCAATGTACATCCACTTTCATTTCTGAAGCGTTAAGGGAGATATCAAAGACAAAGACGAAGCACCGACGGAGTGCTCAACTATTGGAGGCACTCATGGAAAAGCCTTATGAAGCATTCACAGGAACCGGGGGTCAACCTCCTTCTTTTGATGCAGACATATACCGTGCTTATCTTGACACAGACGGGAATGAATCAGAACCGGACATTCCTGGCCAAAGAGATCACCCAGGTATGCGTGAAATGTAGATTTTATTTTATTTTTTAGGGAAGTGGAAAGTAGAGTACTAATAAGCGAGTTGTTATTTGTATGTGAAAAAAATTATGCCAACTCACATTATATTTATTATTAGACGAAATATGAATTCAACTTAATCATGATTCATATATTATCCAATAATAAATGGAGAGTGAATACAATTAATATTTCTTTTAATATGAAAGGAAGGGTTTAATTTATTTATAATAAGACTAAGATGAGAGATTAATTTTAATATAGTACTTTTATACAATTATTTTATAATATCAATTAATTACACTTCAATATATGCATCTTTTAAAAAAAAATCATATTACAAAAGTCAAACACCGAAGATGACATGATTATGCATAATTGAATAATTATGTCATTTTTTTTTACATTTAACGGCATGCCAAAATTAAATCTACAATATAAATATAAATTCATTTTAATGAGCTATTGCCATAAAAATATTTTTTACACAAGCTTCTAACAACATATTGTCATATTAAGCAAAGTAACTTGCTTTCCTTTCTTTATTACTCCATTTCTCTCAAAATATCTGTCAATTCTAACCAAACACAGATAAGACTGATAATAAATAATATTTATAATTGAATAAAATATAGTAAATAAAATAATATATCACTATGTATTAATGAGTATAGCGCAATATGTAAGACAAATATTAGATAAAATATTTTAAAAGTGTGAAATTAATTAGAGGTAATATTAGAAGAATAAAATTAATAATTTATTGAAATAAAAATTTGAAAATGATTTTAAAATATAAATTTGTCTACAAGTGGACAAATATTTTAAAAGGGATGGGTATCTCAAATACATATAATTAAATGAATATATAAATAAAATTTACAATAAAAATATATCAAAATTAATCTCCATATATTTATTGCTTTAATTTTAATATAATGATAATATAAAATAATTTTACACTATGCATTAATATAATTTTCATAAATTGTTAAATTATGCTAGATAATTATCAATGATAATAACCATTCTATATATATATATATATATATATATAGAGAGAGAGAGAGAGAGAGAGAGTACTATGGAGATCTGTCTTTTTGTTCGATGATTGTTTAATATGAAAGCAAGAGAGTGGTGAATTGATTTGTGTGGTTCAATAACAGAAATTATGACAATTCAAACAGTAGTTATTCAATTAAGATAATTAAATAAAATGCATAAAAATAAGGAGGATAAGGAAGAGAAGATTGCATAAATGAATTTATCTAGGTTCACAGTGTACGTCCAATCCTTAAATAATATCTTGAGATTTTCTTCACTTGTCAAATATTTACTTTCATGGACTTTGACGAATCTTTTTTTCACTCAATCCAATAATGTAGAATAAAACGTGCTTTCTTTCTTTCAAGAATACCACAAAACCTTCATTTACAACAGAAATATGAAATATCCAAGGTTTCTTCCTCACAAGGATACCATAAAACCTCCCTGAATCTCAAAATCGAAATTATCCTAAAATCTCTTTCAAAAAGAGATGCTCTTTAATTTTAGTGGCTCTCTCAAGATATATATTTTTGTGTGTTGGGTGTTTGCATGACGCGGGTTGCAAGTATTAATATTGTTGTGTTACTTACTGTATAACCAACTTTAATTTTCATAAATAAATAAATGGCAATTTGAAAACGCTAACATTATCTTCTTAATATATGCAATAAGAAACTTCATTGACGCCGTCGCCTAGCACAAAACCACCATTAGAGGCTCAAAGTCTAAAGAAATCAGAGGGAGCTAAACCCAGTAAAGCAAAGAAGACTAAAAGTCAAAAGGACTCATCAGAGAGCGCCGAATCCAGTGGAGCATCAGAGACCGATGAAGGTAAAATTGACTCATCAGATTCAGAGGGAGCCAAAAACAATAAACCGGACGATAAAACAAAGTCACCATTTTTATTAGCCGCGAGAAGTGGCATAGCTGAAATGGTGACCATGATTTTCTCCAAATTACCAAGTGCCATCCATGACACTACTGACAGAAAGAAGAAAAATGTGTTGCTGGTGGCAGTGTCAAACAGGCAAACCCTTGTTGTTAAGGAACTGATGAAGTTAAAACCGGAACTTCTGCATAACTTGACTCACGCACTGGATGTTGACGAGAACACCGTGTTGCACTTGGCGGCGCAAGCTCAAGGCGAGGAGAAGTCTTGGCAGATTGCTGGTTCTGCCTTGCAAATGATGTGGGATATAAAGTGGTATGAGGTACGGGTATCTTATTTATGCATAAGTGTTTGACATTTAGTAGACACTTCAACATAAATGAGTTTATTACTAACACTTAAAAATATTAGTAAATCACATAATAATATTAGTAAAATTCTTTACTAAAGTAGATGAAACACTTTTTATATTTTTAGTAACATTTTTTATGTGTTAGTAAGAAGTTTTAACAACACTTCTTAATAATAAATGTTACTAAAAAAATGTTGTATATGGTACAGTGAAAGTAGCATTATTTTAACACCAAAAAAGAGGTATCCATGGACACATATCCAAATCTAAGAATGGAAGACCGACGTTTTTATTTCTTTTAAATGGGACCCACATAAGATCCAAAGATAGTAGATTAAGTGTCGGTATAGAGTTAGTGTTATGCAATTTATAAATCAATATTTTAATTATTATAATTAGTAGTTATCCAACATCAACATGTGATAAATTTTTATCATAATAAGTGTGATGAACATAGAAAAATATCAAAGTAGTAAATTTTTATGAATCATTTATTGATAAATTTAAAAAATTGATGATTAAAGTATTAATTTTTAGCAATTATCAAATTTTTATTATATAATTATATTTAATATTGAATTTTATATTATTTATCATAAATGAAAATTTTAATTATGAATTATTATTATTAATTTATATATTTTAGTATTATCTTAGTTATTTATTTAAATATTGATTATTGCATTTTTAATTAAATAATCATTGATTCTAATTTTTTTAAATTATATATCATTTTAATGAATAAAAGTGGTTATGAAAGAAGCTGGAACAATGAAAATGTGTAAGAAAATTATTTATTACTTAATATAATATAGTTATGATTAATTATCAAGAAAAGGATAAGATGAAAGTGGTTTTGATAGAAGTTGGAACTATTATATTAATATAATTTATTACTTACTATTATTTATCATGTGTTACTTATTTTTAAAAATAATTAATATTTTCTTACATACTTTTGATATTATTCTAAATTTTTATTTAATTTTTATATTTTATTTACTTAAAATGCTTATCATGAATTTTTTAATTAAAATAATTTCTTTTTACTCTTAATATAATTGTTAATACTCTATGTTTAATTTCTATGTACTGATAGTATGAAATGGGTTTATGTTGTCAATCAACACAAATTTATTAAGAGAGTGCCAAATTAGATGAAAATATATACACCAATATTTTATTTAGGTTTCCATCCATAGAAATTAAACCCATTATTTATTATATAATTATTTTATTAGTTAGTATATAGTTTATAAAAATAAATTCATGAAAGATAATACACCAAGCACACCCTTAGTAAAATAAGATGGAGTGTAGGTTCTAAAAATTAATGGGGTAGAGTGTCATTTATTGACACTTCAAGGAGCCTAAGTGTATTTTACTCTTTTATTTCTACGATTTTTTATATTTTATCTATTTAATAAATTTGATATATTATATACTCAGCAATAAGATTGAGGGTTTTACTAACGTATATTTTTACTATACATTAAAAAATTAAAAAAAATTAGATGAATATATAGGTATTTATATTTCAAAATGGAAATTTAAATTTGGATATATTATCAATGTAATTTTTTTAGCAAGTCATTTAATCATATACTATCATATCAATGTTTTGATTATTGCAATAACTATCTCAACAGCCATATATATTTGATATTATTTAATTAGTCGATAATAGTATAAAATATTTTAATTTATAATGATAATATATAAAATTAATATTATTTTAAAAATATAAAGTGCATGATTTTCTTAAATCCGTTAATTAAAGAAGAAATTTTATTTATACATAATGTGATAATATACACACATATTCAATAAGAGAAAGATACATAGTTGAAAGAGATGAATCCCACCACTTTTATAGAAGCAATGATATTCAAGCACCCCAATTAAGATGGACACCTCATACCTCAAAAGAAAGAGTTGTGATTTGTACTCATTGTATATGGAATATCATGCCAAACTCATATATATTTTATTGTTGAATGGAATATAGACTCTATTTAAATGAGGTTCACACAATATCCAAATATAAATAAGATATGAATCAACATGATGTCCCACAGAATATGTATAAATAATATTTTTCCAAAAGAAATATGGATTTAATTGGAATACACTGTCAATGTAAAGAAATTTTACACATTCATCCAATCATATAATGACACATCAGCAAATATAATTATTTTCAACCCCCACTATTTGAAAATTCAAACAAAAGAAGAGATGTAATTGGATGACAGTGTAAAACTCTTTTACACTATCAGTGCATCAAAATTAAACTTAAGAAATATATGGGGAGGTGGAGAGACAATAAGAATAAAGGGAAATGCTAATCTTATATTCTTGTATGAGGGGTGTTTAAGTGTTTAAAATTTTGGGGTGTTCAAGTATCATTACTATTTTTCAAAGACATTAGAATAATATTTTTGCTTGAAGAAATACGGATATCATGACTCGTGTTACTGGATGAAAATCTTCTATTCTCAAACCATATTTTATTTCTATGTTTCAATAATCATGTATTGTCACGTGAGAGATAATATTATATATTTGACAATAATTTTAAATTTTTAAATCTCTTGACATGATTGGTGGAACAGGAAAGTAAAATATTTCCATCTGGTGCTACTAACCAATCATATTCTATCTTGTTGCGTTGCAGTACATAAGGGACATCGCACCAAGCCACTTCATTTTTAGGAGCAACGAAAAAGAAGAAACCGCTGGGGAAATCTTCAAGAAATCACACAAGCATCTCGTCGAACAGAGTAGCACCTGGCTCAAGGAAACATCTGAATCGTGCTCCGTCGTGGCGGCTCTTGTTGCCGGCGTCTCCTTCGCCACAGCCGGTGCCGTCCCTGGTGGCACCGACAACGGTCGCCCTATTCTTGAAGGCCAACCAGCCTTTGATGCATTCGCCGTTTCATCCCTCATTGGACTCTGCTTCTCCGTCACCGGACTCATAATGTTCCTCGCCATCCTCACTTCTCGGAAAGAAGCCAGAGATTTCCGAAGGGGGTTGCCATTCAAGCTCCTTCTAGGGTTAAGTTCTCTCTTCGTGTCTATTGTGGCAATGTTTGTTTCCTTCTGCAATGGCCATTTCTTCATCATCAATCACAAGTATAGGAGGATCTTGTTCCCCTTTTATGCTGCCACTTCCTTGCCTGTGGCTTTCTATGCCATGGCGCAGTTTCCACTCTACTTTGATCTTCTAACAGCTATCTTAACTAAAGTGCCTCGTGGAAGGGACAGAGTTCAACATTTATAGCTTGGTGCTTTCTACTGATGCACTGTATATCAACATCACTTAAATCTGCTGCGCGTGGAGTTGTCTTTGGCAAAGCTTTTGGTTTGCTACTTGCTTGTCTGTGTGTGTTCGTTGTGTAATAATTAAACCAAATCAGTACGGTGTTTAATTTTTCGTTGTTCAGACATTGATTGAAAATGCATGTGGTGTTGAATTCGTGTGTGGTAATAATCTTATTTTGAGCTTTGGCTAAAGCTTTTGATTTGTTGCTTCTTGTGTGTGCGTATGTGTGTCGGTGGTGTAATAAACCAATGGTGTTTACATTAATAATGTAATTAATAATCATATTCTAGGCAGGGGCTTTGATTCATTGCTATATATTTTGTGTTGGTTTGCGCTGTTAAGGTTGTTTCAAGAGAGGTTTCACATACTCCAAGTGTAGTGGGCAATGGAAAATATTATTTGGTGCGAAAATATTTGGTTTTGTTTTTGACAAGGGGCTTCTCCCATGAAACTGTAGAATAAGCTTCATTCATGAAGGTCTTGTGCGGAACAATAATGATCCTACTCCTCCAAGTGGAGAGTAATGAGGATATTGTGAGGTCATGTCAAGTCAATGTCAATACATGCTGATTATTTGTAATTTCAATTAGACATAAAAAAAATCTTTGGATTAAAAAAAAAAAAAGACTTCTATCTCCCTCTCTCATCTCCACACCCTTCTCGCTCCACACACACAAATTCATAGCCACACCGAACACAAGAAATGAATCCCACCAAAACTCTTTCACTGCCAAGTGCTAGTGCCAACAATTACAACCACCACCACCAAATTCATCTCCTTCCTCACCAATACCCTCCCTCACCCTGTCAACCACACCCACCGTTGTGCGTTTTGCTACTTGGAGGTGACAACCAGAGTATGATCATTATGAGGGTTTTTTATGTGAATAAAACAAAACGAGAGCGATGTTACGTGATTGTCTCCTTTTGGGTTAGGTTACGTAAATGTCCTAAGTTTGTTTAATGGAAGTCGATTGAACACGTTTTCCGTTGTTCATTGCACTGTTGTGGGATGAGAAAACTGAAGTCGATTGAAAGCGAGTTGTGGACGCGTCACTTCACTGCCAGTGTGATCAGAGGCATGCATGAGGCGCAGAGGCGCAGTCCGCACAGCGAATCGATTGGAGTCGACTTCCGAGAAGGCCATGGAGTCGAGTTGAATCGATTTGCTCCTGTAGCTCTGGTGCATGCAGGCGCGCCAGTGACTCGGTTGCAGTTGATTTCAAGTGATTCCCTTGTTTATAAACGCAGAAACGTGCATTGATCAGGAATTTGGAAGAGGGCCGTGAGCGGAAGGAAGTGGGAGGAAGGCAGAGCCGGGGGTAGCAACGCAGGGGAGAGGAAGGAGGAAGGAGGAAGGGAAGGGCAGTGGGAATGGAGAACGAGCTTTATGCTTGAACAATGCGGATCATATTGCAGGCAAATTGGAAATGCAGGTAATTTAATTTAATTTAATGTATTGTATTATTTATCGACACTGTATTTTATTTTATGTTCTATATTGTACTTAAATTTGTAATATTAACATATAATTTATTGCCGTGTTTATTTTGTTCTGAAAAATGTGTGTAGGTTAAAAATTTATTTTTGGTTAGGCAATTTAGTATAATTTAGTAGAAGAATATGTTATTTACATTTAATTTTAGTTTTTTATATTATTTTAGAATATGTATTTTAAGTAGAGTATGCAATGTAATTTAAATAAATGGTAAGTTTAGTGTGAGATTTAGACTTTAGGGTTTAGTGTGTTATTGTATTTGGTATAATAAATTATTGAAAATAATTCAAGTTTTAGAAAACTGGTGGGCATTTAAATTGTTTGTAATCGGCTAAGTTTGATAAGATATATCGATGTTAGTTTTGGTTAATTTTATTGACGAGGCAAAAAACATAGTTAATTTAAGTAGAAGTTAGGTACAATTTTTTAGTTTAATTTGTTTGTGAAATATAAAACTTGAATTTGTTATTGATTAATATACTGGTATTTATTTAAGTATAATATGAAAAAGATATTACAATATTAATTAATACTAGTAAATAATGTATTTTATTTTATTACTAAATGTTATTATAATTAAATTTAAATGAATGGTAACGTGTAGTTAAATTTTTTTAATTTTAATGTGTTATATGATTTGTTAAAATATATTACTAGAAAGTTTTCAAAATTTGGAAAAGTAGTATGCATTTAGCTTAAAATTAGTTGGATAATTTTGATAAGATAATATGATTTTAGTTTTAGTTAATTTTATTTAGTAGACGTAAAACATAATTAACTTAAGTAGAAGTTAGGTAGTATTTTATAGTTTAATTAGTTTGTGAAATGCAATAATTTAAGTTGTTACAGTTTAATTTGCATTTACTTATCTAAGTATAATAAATTTAAAAGAACACTATAATATTATATAATAAGAGTAAAATATTTATTTTATTTTATTAGTAAATGTTATTAAAATTTAATTGAAGAAGATGGTAATGCTTAGTTTAATTTTTTCCTTGAATGTGTGTTTTTATTTGTTAGTGATGAATGAAGTATTAGAAAACTAGTGGGCATTTAGCATAATTGTATTTGACTAATTTTGATAAGATAATTTGATTATAGTTGTAGTTAAATTTATTTAGTAGGCATAAAACATAATTATAAGTTTTGATGGTAATATTGAATATTTGTTTAAAATTTTTTAATTTTTAAAAGAAAGCGAGCATTTTGATTAACTAACAAACTTTAATAAATATAATGTTGAATTTTTAAACTTTCAGAGTTTGTGGTACATTGAATGTAGGTCTATTTCGTATATTATGATAAATAGTTTTTGTTGTAAATTATTTATTTTAGGACTAATTTATACAAAAAGATAATGTTAATTAATGTGTTTTAGGTGTAGTTTTGACATTTGTATTATAATTTCGTGAGGTTAAGATGATGGCATGGTAAATATGTGGTACAGGAAACACGAATTCTAAAAATAAGGCGATATGATTTGATAGTGCCACTAGACCCACGGATGGAACCGTTTCTTAAGCAAGCTGGTTTGTGGTACGTCGCGCAGATGGTTCCAATATTTGATTACGATAGGGCACTGATAAGTGCACTTGTGGAGCATTGGAGGCCCGAGTCACACACTTTTCATTTTCTGTATGGAGATTGTACCATCACACTAGAGGATGTGGTGTTCCAGCTGGGTTCGTGTGTGGATGGACCACCTGTTAGTGGATGCATCGGTGCATAGGAGAAATTTTATGACCGAGATATATGGTCAATGTGTGCAGATCTACTTGGTGCTGTTCCAAAGGACAAGGACAAAAAAGGATTTGCGATCAATTTACGCTGGTTTACGAATACATTTGGAGCATTGCCACGGAATACAGATACACAGACGATTATCCGTTACATGAGAGCTTTCATTATGGTTCTATTTGGTGGGGTCCTATTCCCGGATAAATCAAGGTTTAAGGTTCACATGAAGTGGCTCCCTTTTCTTATTGATTTTGATGAGACAGCGGAATATATTTGGGGGTCTGCAGTTGTAGGATCCCTTTATTGTGAGCTTTTCCATGTAGTGAAGTATAATATAACTGACATTACAGGGTGTTTAGCCCTTCTACAGTCCTAGGCATGGTATAGAATGCCCCAGTTAGGTCCAAGATAGCATCATGCACTCACATTTTCGCTTGCACTAAGGTACATACAGATGTAGATATTTTTGTTTTCTTAATTACATGCAAGTATAAATTGTGATAATGAAAACTAATTAAATATATTTGCAGGTGGAGTCGATTTAGGTGCTCGACAAGCTCAGACTTAATTCGATTGTTGCGTCATAGGGAGCGCCTTGATAGGATTGGCATTACGGGGGTTAGTAGCACATATTGCTTATGCTATTGATGTGTGTATTGAGTTTTTACTGTCTATGCGTCTGATATTTTGTGTCCACTATTGCAATTTAGGTGGACTCCCTATACATCCGATGAAGTTAGGGATCTGGCACCTCCATTTGTTTATGAAGAGGTTCAAGTATGGGCATCGGTGACAGCACTGATACAATTTGCTGTGATTGAGTGGCACCCCACTGATCATGCTGTTCGACAGTTTGGTGGAGGACAGCACATACCATCTTTCCCAATAAATATTGATCGATTGCACGGCAAGGATGGTAGAGGGGATTTAGACATATGGTGGCCAGAGTATCATGTGCCATGGCATGCTGCATGGGAGGCACGTAAGGAGCGGCGGGTCCAGTATCCACTGTCTGATGACGATCGACCATTTGTGGAGTATTTCCAGTGGTACTTGTCAGTAGCAAATGGATTTTTGTCGACTGATGGCGCCCCTGAGGATCCTGAGCTTAGGGATTTGGCAGATGGTGTGCCAGTGCAGGCACCACCAACGCCGAGTATCTCACACCCAGTTGAAGTCCCAGATTGAAGGTCTTTAAAGAGTCGTGTGCGTGTTGGGACATGAACTAGCAGACGCTAGTATGCAGATGATGTAGCTAGTGATGATGAAGGTGGACTGGATGATTATGATTATCAGCATGACGATTATGTCTAGCCTCATCCTGAGCCCGGTAGACAGCTTGAGCCTGAGCCCAGTAGACAATCTCAGACCCAACCGAGTAGGGAGTCTCAGACCCTGGCTAGCAGACACTCGCAACCTCATCGCAGCAGACAGGATTAGACCCAGCCAACTCGGCAGCCTTAGACATCAGGTAGTAGACAGCATCAGTTAGAGCGATGACATCCAGAGCAACCACAGACAAGTCGCCAGCCTCGGGCTGGCCCTAGGCAGCAGGAGCAGTCCTTTCGCGTGTACCACCCTACACTTGTGTACCCTAGCTAGCAACACATGGCTGGCCCCAGCCAGCCCCAGTTCATGCCAGGGCCATCTCAGCATCAATTCATTCCTGGCCCCCCTCAGCACCATTTCATGCATGACCTCTCTCGGCACCAGTTCTTTCCTGACCACTCTCAGCACCAGTTCATTCCTAATCCCTCGCAGCAGCAATTCATGCCTAGCCCCTATTAGCAGTAGTTGATGCTTGACCTTACTCAGCAACAGTTTATGACTGGCTTTTACCCAATAGTTCATGACTCCGAGCTAGCAATTCATGTCAGGCCCTTCACACCAGTTCATTGTAGACCCTTGTACTCACCTCAGTCTGGCTCAGCAGTTCGTGATGGGATTAGCCCAGAGCGACATAGCTCGACACATATCATTTAGCCCGTCATTCCTCTCAAGTTCTCAGTTGCTAGCTTGGTTAAACCCACCAGGCAAGCCTCGATCTCAGTCAGTTCTCCAGCCACCAGACCATGCTTATCGACCATCATTGGATCATATTCCAGCACCTTCACAACAAGGGTCTCGTGAGGAGGCAGAGCCAGTTGAGGATCCAGAGCAGGATCAGGAGGATGACGATGATGAGCATGAGGAAGGGGAGGATCCAGAGGAGGGAGAGGAAAAGGATGACCAACAAGATAGGTTGGAGGAGGACCAGGAGGAGGCCCAGGAGGAGAAGGAGGATGAGGCTCAGCACCAGGAGGAGGAGGTATAGGCCAGGCCAGCATGACAGATTGTATATCATCGTTGTTACACAGGTAGTCACTTTCTTGGCCCTAGACGCAGCAGGCGCGGTGGGTAGTGATATGATTATATATAGGATATAATTAGGACTGTTTATGTAATTTGGACTTTATGTATTTAGAACTTTTTATGTAATTTCGAGTTTTTATGTTATTTGGTGTTTATGTCATTGGGACTATATGTATTTTGGACTTTTTATGTAATTTTAGACTTTTTACGTAATTTGGACTATTTATGTAATTTGGACTTTTTGGTTTCTATTAATCATTTTCCATATGCATGTAAATTAACTCAGGATAGGAAATAACAAATTTTCATTAACAAAGTGGAGGCCACATCATCACTTACATTCACGAAGAGACTACAACATAGTCACAATAACAAGTACACAATAATAAATTTAAAATCACAACTAAACACAGAGTACAGATTACATAACACATAAAGAGCAATACGAATACAATGAATTGGTGTCGCTAAGTAATGGATGAAGCATGGGGACATGATCGCCTGGTGTGATCTACTCCCCTGCACATTCCACAATGCCTTTCTTGCTTTGGATCAACCTCATCCATTTCGTTGTGAGTCGTCGTGGAAATTGGATGGCCCTCAGTGGTTCGCCTAAGCGTAGGATTTGGTCGTATAGGTTTGCCAGTGTATAATGGCCACATGTCTTCATTAGTGACTGCAGAGAACTCCATTTTATACACATTGATCACCGACTCCATGGTGTAGACTTCATGAACAAAAGAGGTCCAGTCTTGTTGGGCATCAGAAATGGTGGCAAGCGCATGCCGACATGGATAGTGTAATTTCGCCACAATCGCACCATCTCCCTATTAAATCCACCCTGAATTCCCACCGACCACGACTGCCTATGTCATCTCGCTCAAACACCAAGTATTCCAGACTCTCTCGGGTAACTCAAGTGGTACTCATGCTACCAAAGTGTCATCTGTGCTCCTCAATTGCATTCAACAGAGTCTCAGAATATCTTCGGCCACTAGTTAGTTGGGTCTTTGCCTCTGTCCCCTTTTTGACAAACAACTCTATAAGCCGATAGTATGTTGACTTTACTATGGCAGTAATGGGAAGATTGCGGGTGCCTTTCATGACAGCATTCATACACTCTAACAAATTGGTTGTCATATGGCCAAAGCGACGGCCATCATCGGCATAGTGTGCCTACTTCTCGCGGGAATATTGCTCGCCTATGCACACATCGCGGGATTCACATGCTCCAATGCCCTAAACCAGTATAGAAAATTTTGCTCAGTCTTTGCAAATGTCACATTCATTAGCAATCGCTTTGCATGTTTGTTCGTGAACTTCACAACAAAATTTGATGCAATATGTCAAGCACAGTATGCATGATAAGCCGAAGGAGGATACCATCCACTCCCTTCTGCTTCTAAAGCTGCTTTGATAGCATGATGCCTATCAGATATTACAAGAATCCCATTTTGTGGTGTCACATACTGTCGAAGGTTTCCCAAGAAAAAAGACCACGCCTCTTTTGTCTCTCCTTCCACCACAGCAAATGCAACGGGCAAAATATTAGAGTTCCCATCTTGTGCATTAGCCATCAACAATGTTCCAGCATATTTTCCATACAAGTGAGTACCATCAATTGAAATAAGGCATTGCAATATTTGAACGCTTCTATGCATGGCGGATATATCCAGAAAAGTCGGTGGAACATAAAGCAACTATTATCTACAACATTACCAATAATGTACGGTGCAGTCTGTAACTGGATAATGGTGCCTGGCATATAAGCTTGTAGACCGCCCAACCATCTAGGAAGCTCGTTGTTTGATTCTTCTTAGTCACCATAAATCATAGCGATTGCTTTCTGTTTGGCCATCCATACCTTCCTGTACGTTGTGTTGAACCTCAACTTCGCCTCTACTAACGCTTGCAGCGATTTGATGGCGATCGTTGGATTTGATTGCACCATGGGGTATATATGTGCACAGATAATATGATAATCCATCTGTACATGCTAATCCATTGACTCAGGATAGACACATGTGTGAGGTCCACTAAGCTTCCACACTTCCCACATTTGCAGTGTCTTGCAAAACGTGATGCGTATACTCCAATTACAATCAACGCCAAACTTGACACATTTGCAATGAAATTTTATGTGGTCAGACTCGTAAACTTTGTACTGCACACCTCTTTGAATGCTGTAATGTTTAATTGCAAACAAAACTTCCTCCTTACTTTGAAACACTTGCCCGACTTCCAACTCTTTTTCCCCCACCATGCCCGAACTTGAAGCTAACCCATGCCCATCCATCCACATTGCATCTAAGTCCACTGCTGAATAGTGACTTGGATGCTGTTGAGATTGGGGTTATGCCATGAACTGTTCACCCATTTTTTATATTTGAAAAAATTGCTGCTCCTCTTCATGATCATCTGCTGCCTGACCAAGCTCCTCCTCCTCATCATATTCGGCATCTTGATGCTCTACAATAAAATCGAAATCTCCAACTGGTGCAGCCTCTGTTACTGTCTGTCGATTTAGTGGCATTGGCTCTTGTACCTGCCTCGCAAACTGTGCAAAGCTTAGAGAAGGTGTGCCATCATCTCCTACATATGAGTTTTGCACATAATCACGTGGAACTTCACCAGACGCAGATGCATTAAGTCCAGCAACAAATGTGGGACCTGGTGCAGAACCTCCAGAACTTAAAGAACCATCTTGAAGCTCCACAAATAAATCTATTGTCCAAACTTCAACACATGCATAAAAATAAGCAAACATGCGATTGATGTGCTCATCCTTCCGAATTCGAAACTTTTTATATCGGATCCCATTTGGCCTAATATCAACCGGCATCTAATAAAAAAAATTTCCTATTTACTTGTTATTGCCTTTGTACTCTTCTAGTATTATGCTTTGCAGCTCCAACCAACTAATCGGTGGACGGACGACCAACCAAGCTTGATTATCACTACAGAATGTTTCACCCTCCACTGTATTTATAATCTCGCCATCATAATAGATAAGAATATTAACTTAACTCTTTGACATTTCCTCACCAACACATAAACTCTCTGCTTTGCAAACTGAGCTCTCAAATGTATACACACTTTCTAAAACTCTCTGCTTTGCAAACTGATCTCCGAGAACTCATATTTATAGAGGTTTTGCAGCTTGAAAACATGTGAAATCGACTTCAAAAGTCGATTGCAAACGATTTGCAACTGTTCCTGACACACACTAAACTAGCTAAATTGTCCTACATGAAGTCGATTTCAATTGACTTCCATGCACATTGAATGTGAAAAATTTTTTCCACTCAAGTCGATTACACACGACTAGGTACTGTTTCTGACACATCTGCAGCTGTGATTTTGTTCTTCTTGAAGTCGATTTCATCTGACTTCCCAGTATTTTCCATGCACAAGGTTTCTTTTACGTGGAAGTCGTTTTAAGTCGACTTCTATTAAGAAAAAACAAGGACATTTACGTAACCTAACTCAAAAGGAGACAATCATGTAACATCTCCCTCTTTTTATTTTATTCACGTAAAAAACCCCTATTCTGAATTTTATTATTCTATGTGGAACTTTATTTTTAAAATGTGTAAAATAATAAAAACAAGGCATTGTAACTGACGCCAAGATCATATTGGGCAAAGGCCGACAGATTCGTCACCGTCCTCCGCCATACTGCTCGACGGTCAGACCAGCACCTCACCACCATCGATTGGATTGAGCCTTATAGTGTATATGTATATGTCATGTAAAACAGACATGATGGTCAACATTATTATGGTGATCGGCAAGCACCTATGTACTTCAACTAATAGTGCTTAAGGGTGGAATGTCATAATCTAGAGGCCGTTTAAAACTTCTTGTGAGTTTAGTCAAAAGTTAACTTGTAATTACCCCGATAAATTTGATTTTATAATTTATCACTTATTCAAAAATCATTTTAAATATTTTTTAAAAATTAAAACATTAAACTTCTCAAAAATGTTCTGCGCAATTATCCAAAAAATAACCACTACAAACTTAAAACTCACACTTATGTTATCATACATTATGTTATTATTAAGCATCCGAAGAAAAAGTAATTTGTTCATAAATTACATTTTATACTAGACCCTTCAAAAGCCACTTTTATATAAGATATTATCTAAGCAATTTAAGTTTTACAGATCTGTCTCTCGCTCCCTCTCCCACCCCCCTCTTCTCTCCATATTTTAATCGGATTTTTTACATTAATGAAATAAAAAAATTATTGGTGAAAATGTACGTTTTGAACATTAATTATAGAAAATGTACCCTTTTTAATTTATTCGGTGGAACCGTTGAAGGCTCCGACAATTTCAACTTGTATAGAAAGCATCATACCCTGTAATGATTTCAGTATAATTAAATGACACTTTGATTTGTTAGTATTGTTGGTTTTTGCACTTCCTTTTTAATTTTAATAGAGGTTAAGGATTTTTTTTCGTATAATAGAGATAGGGTTTAAATCTTACCTTTATATGTTTTTTAAAATTTGCTAGTATATTATTATATTTATTTTATTTGTGAACTTTTAATAAAGGGCAATTGTGTTACTTTAGTATAATTAGTTGGTGTATTGTCCCTAACTCAAGGTGCAAAGTTTAACTCTCATTTTGACAATTTTTCTCTTTTTAAAAATTATTTTAATTTTTAATAAAAATAAAAATGGGAAATGGTCCAAATTGTTAATTTATTTATGTAAAAATATTTATATACATATGCATATGTATAATACAGGTCATTATGATTATAATTAATTATCTTAATATAAAAATTACTGTGATGTATAATTATCTTCCGTTTGGTTTAACACATTGGTACTAGAAATCAGGAAGAAAGAGTCAGAGAGGTGAAATGAGATAAATTTTTGTTCTTTAATTCTTAAATACTCACCCGATATTGAGAATCTTGTCAGAAAAAAATACCCACTTAATAATAGTAAAAAAATCGTGAAAAATGAATTACATTTTTAATGAGAAGTTTCTATTATGCAATATCTTCATGCAATTTTCTTTATATTTTTACTAATACTTTTATAACAGTTGTTTTCAATGCATTAATGTCAATCATAAATAATTCTTTTTGTTGTTCTCTTTTACTCTCGTATTGTGTATTATATTTTCTATTATACTTTGATATCATTATCAATTAAACTATTATATATAATAATTTTTTAAAGTTTAAATTTGACAATTATTCGATCGATATGATATAAAATGCTTCATTTTCATAATGTAATTCTTTCAACTTAATTTTTTATAATTTTCATAATTAAGTTTTTTTTCCTCTTTTCTTCACATTGCACAAATTAAAAAAAATACTATATCTAATATATAAAAATGAGTTACAATAACCACTTCCATGTTATCCAATACATTGCAATTTAAGAGATAACGACATGCCCAAACTCTGGGTTGATCACTAGAGGTGGCAAATGGAGTAGGGCGAGTTGACCCATTTTGATTATTTGGGTTGAAAATACCAACCCACCTCGTCAAAAAATAGCAGGTTGACGAGTCAACTCGACGAGTCTATCTTTTTTTTGTTATATTTTTAATTATTTTGCCGACTCATCTTGCTCTGCTGTAGATTGTTCCAAGACAAGGCTGGTTGATTCATTATAATTATTTGGATTGAAAATGCTAACCTCTCGTCAAAAAATGGTGCATTGGTTGATTCCAACCCATTTTGCGATCCCTACTGATCACATGACTTTTCCTTTTTTGTTTTTTGATGGAAGGAGTTTAATTTTGATACATTGTGTCATCCAATCGCATAATTCAATTTGCTCGACTTTTCAAGTAATAAGTGTAACAACCTTTTCAAGATGTAACACCATATGACTGGATAATAATGTTAAAAAAATTTATACTATCAATGCATAACAATTGATAACTCCCTTAGTAGTTTTTTTTTTTTTTTTTAGTTTTCTTGAAACTTTAGCTTGTTGATACTTAGTTATAGTTTTCTTGTTGGTTGTCTTTTTACGTTCTTCATTTCAAGTTCTTGCATGAATACACTCAAGCTTAATCTTGGATTCTAGTTCTGTTTTCTACTAGTTTTGTAGTTTTTTTTGGAAGAATAATTAGGAAAGCAATTGAGCTAGAAGTGTAAAAAAGCAAGGATTGGAGTTGAAGGTGTGTCAAAAATCAATGCTAGAGCATAGAAACCCATGTTGGAGCATAGGTTTAGAAACTAAGGCCATGCTATAGCGTGGGTTGCCATCAAAATTATGATCTTTTCATGCTCCAGTGTAGCTATAGCCACGCTTCAGCATAAGTGCACAAACCTACTGATATGTGGACTAGGCCTCTGTACTAATTTTGATAATCTATGTTTGGCACAAAAACCTAGGAAAATGTAGTGGGAGGCAGCTGTTACATCAGTAGCACTAAATTGGGACAAAAAAGGCTAGAGCATCAAGGATAAGAGGTTGAAGTGTTAATTCAAGAGCTTGAGGAGGATATATCTCTTGGATTGGCCTTCAATTTCTTTGTGTATTTTTCCTTGTTCATGGATCTTTCTTATATGACCTCCTTCCTTTATGTTTCTTTTGTTTAATTTTCATGACTTGTAACAAAACCTGGTTGCTAAGGATAATTTGTGGAGACTATGTGTTTGATATTATGCTAATGTGAATGAAATTATGTCTTGTTTTTATTTGATAGTGAGTATTGCATTTGCATTTATTTATCTTGAATTGCTTGATCACCAATTTAGGATTATAGGGGTTATTATATATTTAAGGAAAGAGTAAGAGCTATGCCTATGAATGCAATGTCATGAATTGAATGAAACTTAGAGATAGGAAAACATGATTCATGTGGCATTTAAGGACTTAAGAACTAAATCGTTCTAGTTGGAATTAAGCATGTTAACAGAATAGATGTCTAACTCTAATTGAGTAGTATTATATGATTTTGAGAAAGACTTTTAATTAACATAGGGATCCTATCATCACTTAGTTGAATTTGAACAAGGCATATTAGAGTTTATATTGCATATATATTGTTTATACATAACTGAAGTAAATCATTCTAGCACTTTATTCTAACAACTCCCATATCTCATTTACATCATTTTAGCACGTTAGCCTTTAAATTCCTTTTGATATTATCTCTTTTCAATTGTTCAATTTGTCATCGAATTAACTAGAATCGGTAGTTAAATTATCCCTGTGAGTATGACAACCCTCTCTTTTACTCTATTGCTTGACGAGCTAATATACTTGCTAGTGTCACTCTCTTTTGGCAGTAGATCAATAATTAGAGTAAAATACAATCCATCCCTTAAGAGAAGATTTTATTACACTCTCCTCACCTCTATTTCCAAAATATACACTCCACTCCTTTGAAAAATTGAGAAAGAGTACAATTTAATTTATTTTTAAATTTTGTATTAATTTTCTATTATTCATACTTATCATTTCATTTTTGACCGAAATACTCTTATTAATAGTATATTAAAATTTTTTACGAATTTAAAATATAAGTGGATTATAATAATATAAAATATTGACACACATATATATAAATATATATATTTAATTTAATTTTTGAAATATTCCTATAATAAGAAAATAAATTATTGATATCTACAATAATTTATAATAATTATTTTTTAAAATAAAAGCTAGATATTTTAAATATTAATACATAAAATATTGAAAATTATCAATTTTTTATATAAATATAAATCATGAAAAACAAAATTGGAGAATATTGTTATGCTACAACAAAAATATACAATAATATTGTAAAATTAATAATTAAAAATACATATTTTTATGTTTTAAAAATAATTATAAAAAATTATTATTATTATTAATTACTTTTACTTCTTAGCCACATATATTTTATTTTATAAAGGTTAATATATATAACTGATAAAGGGTATTTTAGTCCAAAATAAAATAATAAGTATGAGAAAATGAAGAACTAATGAAAAATTTAAAAATCGATTAAACCATAGCTTATGTTAATTTTAAGGGGAGGAGAATATGTATTTTATAAATAAAGAGAATGAGATTATAATAACACTATCTCTCGAGGGAGGGATCGTATTTTATTATAAAAATTAAACTCTATGGAATTCACATGACTTTTCTTGCTGCAGAAGCGATGAATAATTCTTTCCTCCATTTAAGGTCGCTCTACCTTTTCTTTTCATACCCAGCAAACAAGGAAAAAGATAAAAGAAAAAGTAGAAAAGAGCGTTGCTTTTAGTTCAGCCTGCTCTCTTATGAAGCACGGTACAGGAAAGCCAGTTGGAACACGGTGATAAGAAGGTTTAAACAGCAACAAAATATTGTACTATAAAAATTAGAAATTGTGCACCAAATTTCTGTACTATGTCATTTTTATTGCACATGTATAAAATTTTTCTAAAGCTCGTTATATATATATATATTATTGTCAAAGTGGAAGGAGTAAACACAGGTTATTGAATTTTATATAAATGATCAAGATTAAAACATAAAATTACATGACATTTCTAAATGACCATGTGATCATTAATTATCATTAGTATCTTACAATCCTAACTATTCATATATGGTTATACGGCCTACGTTTGCTCGTCTTATTCTTATAATAAACCACTCTTCTTACTAGAATCACCTCTATATATATATTCTTTTCTAGCTCTAATGGTTTTATTGGGATGTGAAGAGAAAATGTAAGTAAAAAAGAAGGAAAAATAAAGAGGAAAAATGAAAAAAGTATATTTTCTCTTATATTGTTTGGATAAAGAGACAATGAGAATAAAGAAAACAAAAACTATATAGATATGTTATTTTGATATACTTTTAAATAAATAATTTTATAATAAATATTAATTAAAAGTAATATTGTTTAATTTTAATATACTGATAATTTCATCAAATTAAATTCTTCTATTTTAACCAAATTTTAAACCATGCATATAAAAGTTAATCATCATAATTATTGATGTGATAATATAGATCTATATATGACATGTAGATAGTATTAACAAATGGAAATTGCATCTAAACTACTATTAATATTTGAAAATATTTATTTTAGTAATTGTCCTAGAAATAAATGTTTTATAAGATAAATTAAATTAAGTTTTAAGTTATTTACTCCACCCTGCTCTAAATAATATTCTTCGTTGTCCTCTATTATTTATTATTATCACATGAAAAGAGAAAAGTCAAAATAACTATAAAAATTTAAAAGTTATCAAATATACAATATCGATGTTTCACATATTAATAAATGATTGGGGCAGAAAAAAGGATATCATTTGGGAGAGAAAATTTCCATCCTATCACATAATACCTTTTCCCTTCCTTCTCTTTTCCTTCTAGTCACGATTTTACCTCTCTCCATTTTCTTTCTAACGTCTTTTATGGATCCAAAATTACATCAATGGTTTTGGTGTTGTAAAATGGCGGACCCAAAAGACATAAAAAGAGTAACGTAAAAATAAATATGTAGAAATGCAAAACAAAGATAACACAAAATGATTAACATCATTCGACTTAAAGCCTATATCCAAAGACAAATGCAACAATCAAATATTTCATTATAGAAGTATGATGGTGATACAAGAGGTGAACATACTTCACTCAATAGTCGAATCCCAAATATACCTAGAATACCTCAATTTTTTTTACTAGTATACACTTTCAACTCATTAAAAAAAAAATTAGAAGTAGCAATTACCTCTTCTCTATCACACAGAAATGAAGAGATTGTTTGGGTTGTTGGTGCCAAATGAATTCCATGATGTGTTTCATTTATAGTGGTCTTGCAACCCACCAAATGCAATAAGCATTTAATGCTTTTGGCGGAGCATTTAATATAACTTGACTATCAACATTTACATAAATCTAACTGTGCCTATTTTGTTTGGTATATACAATACTCAAAAAAGAAGACAAAGCTAAAGACAGCTTTGAAAAAAAGCCTCCAAAAAAGAAAAGGAGGAAGATGAGAAAACATATTCTATAAGACATGGAAAAAATTATTCTTTACTTGATGGAGTAAATGATATTTATATATATATTTTTCCTGGGCAGCACATATTTACTTTCTTTCACTCGTTTTTTCCTTCAACTTTACATTTTTAGCACCAAACTTTCTCAAATACTAAACATGCTATTTACAAAATATATGGGCTCCACCACTTGCTTTTTTCTCCTAATTTATTCTCTCTTTATCACTCATCTCACATAAAACATTAGAGCTGAGTTGCCGTTGGGAGAATTTCTTCCTCCATATAGATATGAAAGAATGACGACTCACATGACATGACACAGTGAATCGAAACAAAGCAATGTAGTACTGTTTTATTTACACTACCTTGGGATGAAAATCTCCTATTCTCAAAGGGTGCCCCTTTTTTGTTCTCCAATAATTTATTAACATGTGACATTGTATATTTGCAATTTACAAATTTTCAACATCTCGATCATTTTTTAACTTTCAATTTTATTCTTCCCTTGTCATGCACATAAGCTAATACTCACACATGAAATTCACATGGGAACAATTATCAACTTGAAGCCTCAACATATATATATGTCAACGTTCGAAGCTCAGTCTTGCAATTTCCCACCTTGACAAATTAAACATGCAGCCAGCAGGAGATAATATTCGTGATGAAGAAGACAAATTGCCCGACATCTGGGGATCTGAATTGAGAAAAACACTAGCTGAGCACACATTGGAAGGTGAATGGGAAGAGGTTAGGAAGATTTACCTCAAGTTCCCACAGGCACACACCGCAACTATCATAGAATCTATGGGCACTGCCTTGCACGTGGCCATTGAGTTTAACAAAGAAGGAGTAGTCGAACAACTTGTGGAAGCAATCATCATCGAGGAGCACCGAAAGGAAGAACCGAGCATGATTCCTGAGGGTCTGGTGAAGGCAATTAACGAGCGAGGGGATACACCTCTACACGTGGCAGCATCAAGAGGGTTCCCGAGGCTGTGCAAGCTCATCGTAGGGCCTGAGAAACAGGAGAGGGCACGTTTGGCGATAGTGAAGAACAAAGCGGGGGAGACACCTCTGTTTCAAGCTGCTCTCGCCGGAAGTGCAGCTGTGTTTGCTTATCTCTCTCACATATCCCGACACTTTGTCATTGTCACAAGAGACCTTGTACGCGAGGTTAACGGAGATAGCATTCTTCACTGTGCCATCAAGAGGGAATTTTTCGGTAAAACTCCATACCAATACTACTTGCTTTGTCGCTAGCTGCACATTCTATTCTAGTCCAATTGTGTTCTAACTCAAAACTTCTAAAATGTTATTTTGATATTTAAGTGTGATGGTGTTAATTACTATTGAATAAGATGGATTAGTGGGATAAGTGAAGACTATCGTTTCATATGCAAATCAAACAATGATTAAGTGAGTGTTCAAATTGCACATCTACACTTAAAAGCTAAAATAATATTATTGCTTTTAGTAAATTTTATGTTTGTAATAAACAAGTAGAGTAAATTATATGATTGAATTCAATTAGAAAAATATTATTTGTATTCATACAATATAGAATACTATATTGGCTCATACTCTATATATTTACCAATAGAAAAAAGTTATTTTTTGTTAAAATATTAAATACATTTCTATTGTCTTCCTTGATTAGTGTCAATAAGGTTAATCTTGAATATATTATGAAATAACAGTATAAATAACTGATTTGTATATATTTTGCTTGCTGCAACAGATTTGGCAGTCATAATAGTGGATCGTTATCCTTCCCTCAGCACATATGCCAGCACAGATGGATTCACTCCTCTCAAAGTCCTTGCGACAAGGCCGTCGGCCTTCAGAAGTGGAAGCAGCATTTCATGGTGGCTGCTAATCCTGTACCATTGTAAGTTATAGCATGGAATTAAAAGGAAATTTTTTTTTTCTAAGGGCACTATGTTTAAGAAAAAGTTAAGAGTGCATCTGGTTTCAATTTTCAGTTTTTTATTTTTAATATTTTGTAAATAAAATATTGAAAATTGTAAAAATTATAAAACTCAATTTTCAGTTTTTATTTTTAATTTTTAGTATTTTCTTCACTAAATTCAAAAAATTAAAAAGCTAAAAACTGAAACCAAATGCACTCTAAATTTTCATTGTAAAGTGTGATTTTAGAATGTGGGGTTCATTAAGAAGGGTGCAAACTTGCTATTTGTGGAATCCTAATCATTGGCAATGGTTGGAAAAACCCAAAGAAAAAATAAATACAAGGTGTGTTATACTCGAAATTGAACTATATATGTTTAGATTGTATATTTAACTCAAATGTAATTTTTTGTTTGGATATAAGATTGCTACCAGAGACATATAGAAAATCCCATGATCAACTAGAGACCTTCATTAAAAGGAAAACAGATGCACTACGATAAGGAATAGACTCATATTCCACAAGGATGTTGGTTTCGATTATATTTCACCTATCAATGTGAGTACTCCATTGATAAACAATCTCATATTTAAGTATTCTATAAATATTCTCTGAGTTTGATCAAGGATCGTACTTTGTCATTGGTGAGATGACAGACATCAAACCCACCTAAATCCTTTTTAGTGATGACAAAGAAGGAAAGAAAACCCTAAAGTAGTACTGTGCATCCATGCATGTTATCAATAAGATATTACATAACTTTTATGAACAATTATATTGAATATTGAGTTTCAGTTATTTATTGGATATACATAATTTAAATAAAGAAAAAAATGGACATTCAAAGTCATAATTAACTTTCAAGAGTTTGCAGAAATGACCACATGCAGAATTATATCTACTCATTCTTTTTCCTCTTTCCAAAGGTATACTTGTAGAACCACTGGATGTTGAACGTACGATGAACAAGTTTTTAGAGGAGATAGACCCAGATCAACCTCCATCTTTCCCAATGAATTATCAAACGATATGTGAATTCTGGAGACGGTACATAGGTTTTTCTCCATTAGGTATGTAAATAGATTCTCAAGCTATACTGTCTATTCTTTTTACAGTCATTCAATTATATGTTATCACATAAATTATAATAACTAAATTTTATACTTGATATTTACAAGGTTATATAAATGAAAAAATTTTAATTGGATAATAATGTATTTTATATTAGAATTTAATTAGAATACACTGATAGTGTAAATTTTTTTTTACATATTCATTCAATCATATAATGATTTATTAGCAAATATGATTACTTCTTCACCACACAACTGGAAAAGTCATACAAAAAAATAATAGATTTGATTGGATGATAATGTAAAAGAGTTTTATAGTGTTCGTGCATTAAAATTAAATTCTTTATATTATCAGTGTATTAAAATTAAACTCTTATTTATTTTGTTAATTTTTTCTTTAATAGCACTCAGTACTTACTACTTACTAATACATATTTTATTTTCTATAGACACAAATCAACATCATATAGATAATGGTTGTCGAAAAGGGAACAACAATTTATTTTTGGCATAAAGAAGGAAGCTTGCGTCATAAAATATATTAAGCCTTTGATGGCTCTTTAAAACTTCAGGTTATGAGTAGAATGTTTGGGTATTTGAGGTTGAAGATACCTGAGCCAAAGCTAAAACAAGAGAGAGAAGAGTAAAGCCAAAGTGTGTGATTGCTGAAAATGAACTTAGCTTGTATTGCATTTAATTGGATTACAAACTTATATACACACCTTAACACAACTGGCTTATAACCATCATAAAACTATCACAACTAACTTCAACAAACTATATTAGCTATTACGTGTTCTAATGCTAGCTAGGCTAAGCTTGGTTATCCTTTACATCCCCCTCAAACTTATGGATTGAGCATCCTCAATCCAGAGTTTGTTCTTAAAGTCAAGGAAAATCGAAGAAGAAACAACCCTTGTTAAAATGTCTGCAAGTTGAGCACTTCCAGGAATATGATTAATGTGAATTCTACCCTTGGCCACATGATCTCAGACAAAATGTAAGTCCAACTCAAAATGTTTCGACTTGGAGTGCAATATGGGATTTGCTACTAAGGGTATGTTTGTGACTTGAAATTTTAGAGGGAAAAAGAGAGAAATGAAGGGTTTACGTTATAACTTTACACTACAAACCCTCCCTTCCCCTTCTTTTCCCTCCAAATCTCAACTCGCAAACATACTCTAAAGGTATTGTACTTAGGTTATCACAATACACCATTGGAGTCTTGGATATTGGAACCTCTAGCTCTCCAAGGAGAGTGCGAATCCAAAAAAGTTCTACAACTACAAATGCTGAACTCCTGTATTCTGCCTCTGTGCTTGATCTGGAAATGGCATACTGCTTTCAGGAAGACCAATATACAAGGTTTGGACCAAGGAAAACACACAAGCTACAGGTAGATTTGCAATCGTCTGGATATAAACCCCAGTCCGAATCAATAAATCCAGTACTTGTGAGATCTGAAGACTTTTGAAGATGCAAGCCATGATGATTTGTACCATTGAGATATATGAGTATGTGCTTAACTGCCTTACAATGAACATATGTAGGACGCTGCATGAATTGGCAGACCTTATTAACAAGAAATGCTAGTTTAGTCTTAGTGATGGTTATGTACTACAGACTGCCCACAACTGATCTGTAGAGACTAGGATTATCAAACTCAACACCATCATTAGTTGACAATTTCAGAGTTGAAGGTAATGGAGTTGGAGAGGATTTACAGCTTTCCATTCCAGCCTTGGTCAAAAGATCCTTGATATACTTAGATTGAGAGAGCAATAGTCCTCCAGAAGAGGTTTCAGTGACCTTAATCTCGAGAAAATAGCGGAGACTGCCATATCCTTCAAGGCAAATTGATTATTAAGTTGGGCAATAAGAGAGGAAATATAGGAAGCGGAATTCCCTGTGATGGTAATGTCATCCACACAGTAGAGAATTGATTGTAGAGTCAGCAAGTCTTACGAAAAGAGAGACATCTGATTTAGTTGAAGTGAATCCAAGACAGCTTCTAAAACTAGGCCTTTGGGGCTTGTTTCAACCCATATAAAGGTTTTGTCAATTTGCAGACCATATTAAAATTTCCTGGTTCAAATTCTTGAGGCTGCTTCATGGATACTTCTTCCTCAAGTTCACCATGTAGAAATGCATTGTTAACATCTAATTGTCTTATGACTGACGCGAGTAGTCGCAACCCGCGACAAATTAAAAATAATTTGTAATAACCAAATTACACTAAATGTAGTTATAGTGCAATCCAAGTCGTCTCACGAGGAAGTATTTAAATTGATTCAAATTGCAAAAAAGGGGGTATTATTGACGTGATTAACAAAATGAAATTATGAAGATATAATAGCAAGAAATTACCTGCACAAAGACTCCTTCAGATCAAAATACGCTCTATCATTGGTTCAAACGGATAAAATTCATGGCAGTGACTACCTACGTCAACTATACTTTGCACAGATGACGTTGCAATACTTCTTAACAGTCATACAATCGTATTACCATCAAGGATTCAACTAACACAAGAGCTAGTGATCACAATCATGACCCTATAAACCTATGTTAATTTAGTCAACAATTGCAGTAGCCTAAATCCTATGATTTAATTCACCCTTATCAATTGGAATTAATCAAATCAATCGACCTAATTTCCCAAACGATATTCAGATTATGTAAACAAACGATTACACAATCTACTACTCCTAAAATCATAATTAAATTAATCAGCTCAATTAAAATTTGGAAGAGAAAACAATGAGAGCGAAAAACCAACCATGAACTGAAATTGAGAATCGGAAACCTCAAGAACAATTTTGATCTTCAGTTGTCTCTGTGCATGGTAATGGAATTACTCCTCCATGTGCGAAGTTTCACAGTCAAAGATTGATGAAAAACTATAAATTACAATGGTGGAAGACTGAAAATAAATTGTGAAAGGAAGCCTCTAAACCTAGAGAGAGAAGAGAGAGAGAGATGATGTAGAGAGAGAGTTCTCTCTTCTCTAAAAAACCTAGCTGCCGACTCCCCCAAATTACGAAGAGAATAGAGTTTAAAACATCCAGAGCCCGAACGTCAGCGAACACGGGAATTTTCAAATCCACTTATGACCGCTATAGCGGTCTTTGACCGCTATAGCGGTCTTTAACTTTGTTCGCGTGACGCTGCAGCTAAATTGCTCCCTGATGACCGCTATAGCGGTGTTTGACCGCTATAGAGGTCTTGGCTTTTACTAGCGCACGCTGCTGACTTGCTTTTCCTCTGGACACCGCTATAGCGGTGTTTGACCGCTATAGCGGTCTTGGCAATGTTGGTCTGTGTCAAATTCATGCTATCAAAGCTCCTGAGCCATTTTCCTTGATTGGTGCCCAATGGGAATTCCTGTTACTCACAAATGCTCAAACAAAATAGTAAAAGCACAAGAAACATCCAAGTGTAATTATTTATTAAAAATATAACTAAAAATTATGGAATCACCTAATAATGCAACTTGAGAACTAAATTTAAACTTAACAATTAAACACCACTTAAACACAATTTCAATGCAAAATATTTAGAGTTAGGATATAAAATGGGTGCATGAATGCGACCCATCAAATCTCCCCACACTTAAATAAATGCATGTCCTCATGCATGGAACTAATATGCAAAAACAAAAATGAGAATGCAAAATGCTACTAAGCCTAATGATGAAGAAAAACATGACACACACATGATATGCTAGAAATTAACCAAACAAAAGAGATAGCTAGAGATGGTTAACAACAGGCAATACACAACAAAGAACATAGAGTCCAATGACACTCACTGAGTCAATCAAGATAGCACATGGCATGAATGAGCAAAACAAGTATGACTGAGTTAACCTCACAGAAAAGATGTGTATCACTATCCACTCAAGCTCATAAGTCTTAAAAATACACTCTAACACCATCAGGGAATCTCTTCTATAAACTTGCCTTTTTTCTAAGTCACCACTGGTCAATCACATGTCTGGCATATTTCAAGAGGTCTTCTTAAGGTTGACTGGGCCTAGGACAGATGGGATAGATGGGAGAGATGGGCTGAACTTAGTTCCTGCAATAACAAGGTGCAGCATAAGAGCTCTCATGAGAAGAACCAAAGCCTCCAATTTCCCTTCTTGCTTTCTTGCTTAACTGCACTTCTTGATTTGAAACCCAATTAATGCTTTCAAAGGTGGATTGGTGAAACTCAGCTTTCTCTCTTCTTCTTCTTCTTTTTTGGTTTTTTTTTTTTTTTTAGATTTTTTTTTTCACCTTAGGCAATGGTTTCCCCACACTTAAATTGTTACACAAACTGGTTCGCACCAAGCTATTACAGGTCCTAAGTTGGGTGATGCTCATGGTTTTTCACTTAGGCTTGAGTCGTGCTAAACAACAAAAAATGGGCGAATAAGCTCAATGGGGGTAGCAAAGGGATAAATGCATGCGAGGAAGGCTATATGGCTAAGTGGGTGAAAAGAAAGAATGCCTCAATCATTAACATACAAGACAGTGTGAAGACAATGCTTTAACCAAGAATTGGGCAAGTTCTAGAATCCATTCCAAGAGAGTGCACACACATCAGCAGAAATAGTGATTTAAGCAGTAAAAATCACATTTAGGTCCAAAAGCTCACAGGTAAAGATAATCAACCAGCCAAACAAGTTAAATGTCATTACATTGCTCATGTGATCATCAGATTAACTAGTGCACCATAGGAATCAAAATAGAAAATAGTTATCAAGTACAAGCATTGTCCAACCATTAACTAACTAGCTCCAGAAAAAGACACAACAATGTAATGCATGACATAAAGAAAAAATAAATAAAAATAAATAAAAGGTACAAGGGAAATGAAAATAAAAATGTAATGCATGCATAAGATGGAAATGTCAACCAATGAACCAACCCTCCCCACACTTACAGAAAGGCACTATCCTCAATGCCGAAGCAAGTACAATCGATCAAAGCTGGCACTGAAATCTCACTAATCCTCATCCTTAGAGTCCTCCTCCTCTGAAATCTCGACGTCAGGGTCATCTTCCCTAGAATCAGAGTCAGGGTCCACACGGCTCGGTCTTGTACGGATCGTGGTGGCGATCTTTGGTCGATCAACTGCCTCCTCTGAAGGAGGCTCAATACCTTGAATCCGCAACTCAAGGCGGGCCATCCTCCTCATAATCCGTTCCTCTGAGGCCTGAATGGAGGAAGTGACATGAGCCATGAGTTGCGCAGTAATCTCCCGCTGCATAGTAGTGAGGGCTGCCCCAAGTGGGTTGGAAGAGCTAGTCCCACTCTCTCCTCTCTGACACTTTTTCTTCGCCTTAGAATCCTTAGAAAGCAAATTTTTAACCACAACAGGCTTGCCCGGTTCCACCAGGATATCATCAGGGAAAGAGGGGATGGCAGCGGACATGGCCATCTTGGTAATCAAGGAGGGGTATGGGAGACCATTGCAGGCTTTATCATGGTGAACCTTCTCCATGTGCCGTCGGATAAGACGAGGGAGATAGACCCTCTTCCCTTCAACCAGGCAATAAATGAGGCAAACGTGATCCAAGGTGAGGATGGAGACATGGGAGCAAGGAAGGACATGTGAGAATACTAGCTTCATCCACAACCGAGCCTCAAAATTCAACAGAGAACTCTTCAGATGAGTAGGGAGGAATTGGGCATTGCGGATCCACTCCGTACCTGAATATGTGATCCTGTCCTTGATCACATCTTTATCCATGGCTGCCAGCTGTTGTAGGAGTTGTTGGTAATCATCCGGCTGGCTGTCACAAGGAGTGACATTGAGCTGCAGGGCATCTCGAAGGGCATGTGGACTAATTGGAATTTGGCGCCCTCGAAGATAAACTTGTGATTGAGATGCATGATGCCAGTTGGAATAAAACTCCCGCACCAAAGAATCATTAATGGGTGCGGGGGTTTCCAAGAAGAATTTCCAGCCTTGTTCTTCAATATCATGGAGAACCCTTTCAGCACGGGCCTCCACCCCACTAAAATCAAACGAGGACTCTACCAATAGGGGGCGCTTGCGGATAACCTTCAGAAATTGCTGCTCCGCTTGAAAATGAGTAAACCGGGAGGGGTCTTGGGCAGGAAGGTTATCAGTATCTCCACCCTCAACACAGGGGCGCTTACCCCTGTCAGCTTTGGGAGCCATACCTGAAAAGAAAGAAAAAGTGCATGAATCGAAAACTAAGGTGGTCTAAATGCAAAAACAAATAAAAGAACTAGGAATAAAATGTATCAATGCAATAAGAATGAATGCATGGGGTGTTGGTGAGGTTGGCAATTTAAATCAAAGGGTTAGCAATCAAAGTAATAGCATGAGAAAAAGAGATCAAATTGCAACCCAATGACCAAATGAGAAATTCAATAATTACAGTGAAATGTCATTCAGGCATTTTTACAAACACTTAGTATGCATATAAGAACAATTACTCAAAATGCCAACCAAATTGTAAGAACACCCCAAAAATTAAAAATCCAAGCAATAAAGAAGTAGAGGGAGGGAAGGGAAGGATCAAACCTGGTGAGAAAATGCAATTAAAATGAGGTGGAATAGGGAATTGGGATCATGGTTTGGAGAGTTTATGAAAGGAAAAAAAAAAACACAAGAGAGAAAAGGAAGGAATGGGAGCGCGCGGTCTCCCTAAAGCTCTATGAAGCAAATTGCGCTCCGTGCCCACCGCTATAGCGGTTGGGGACCGCTATAGCGGTCCCGTGATACCCTCTCCCTTAAGTGAAACGCAACGTTTCACTTAAGGCTCTCTCTTTTTTTTTCTTTTTTTTTTGAAGTTTTTTTTTTTTTTTTTGAACAAAGGAAAAAAAATGTAGAAAATTTTTTTAAGGTTTTTTTTTTCATTACGAACTGAAAAAAAAGGAAAAAGAGAAAAAAAAAATTTTATTTTTATTTTTTTTAATTAATATAGTTTTTTACAAACTGAAATATACATATATTTTTTTTTTAATTTACCTGACCGCTATAGCGGTATATGGCCGCTATAGCGGTCCCTGGAATGTGCAAACCTGGACTGAGAAGCAAGTCACCGCTATAGCGGTTAGAGACCGCTATAACAGTGTCCAGAAAGCCTTTTCTGCATGATTGTGCAGCAGATTGCTACAACAAGTTTAGACCAATTTCTTGAACCTGAAAATCTGCCCACTCCACAAACAGTGAAAATAAAAGAAAAGGATAAAAGAAAATAATTTAAAGTAAGATAAATCAAAATAAATTAATAAAAATAATAAATGGAAGGATTAAATAGTGGGTTGTCTCCCACTCAGCACTTTGATTTAACGTCCCTGAGTTGGACGTCCAATCCCCCGCTAGGGAGGATAAACAGCCTGCACCAATTTAACTTCAAACTCTCCCCCAAGATCCGCAGAAGTTTCATGGTACACCTTCAGTCGGTGTCCATTGACTTTAAAAATTGTTTTGGACTTGGGGTCCTCAATTTCCACAGCATCAAAGGGATATACTTTTGTGACCTTGAAAGGTCCATCCCACCGAGACCTCAACTTCCCTAAGATCGCTTCAACCGGGAGTTGTAAAGGAGTACCAGTTGCCCCTCTTTGAACTCTTTCCTCAAAGTATTCTTATCATGAAACACCTTGGTTCTCTCCTTATATAACCGAGAGTTCTCATAGGCCTCATATCTCAACTCCTCTAACTCTTGCAGTTGCAACTTCCGGGCTTTACCAGCCTCTTCCAAATCCATGTTGCATTGCTTAACAGCCCAATAAGCCCGATGCATCATCTCCACAGGCAAATGACACGCCTTTCCAAACATAAGCCTAAAGGGACTCATCCCAATGGGTGTTTTGTAGGCTGTGCGATAAGCCCACAGAGCATCATCCAATCTCACACTCCAGTCCTTCCGATTAGGCTTCACGCTTTTCCAAGATTCTCTTTATTTCCCGGTTAGACACTTCAGCTTGCCCGTTAGTTTGGGGATGGTAAGGAGTGGATACCTTATGAACAACCCCGTATCTACGAAACAAAGCTTCCATGCTCCGATTACAGAAGTGAGTCCCCTGATCACTGATAATGGCTCTAGGCATACCAAACCTGCAGAAAATATGGGAACGGACAAAAGAGACAACTACAGCAGAATCATTAGTGCGAGTGGCAATTGCTTCCACCCACTTTGAAACATAATCCACAGCCAGAAGTATGTAAACATAGCCAAAAGAACTAGGAAAGGGTCCCATAAAATCAATGCCCCAAACGTCAAAAACTTCACAAAATTGTATGGGTTGTTGAGGCATCTCATTCCTCCAAGAGATATTCCCTGTTCTTTAGCACTGTTCACAAGATTTGCAAAAATTGTAGGCATCTCTAAACAAAGTTGGCCAATAGAAACCCGAGTCCAATACCTTTCTAGCAGTGCGTTGGGGTCCAAAGTGACCTCCACTCGCATAGGTGTGACAAAAACGGAGTATGGACTCGAATTCCTCCTGAGGCACACATCGTCTAACTACTTGGTCACTACAAATTTTCCAAAGATAGGGGTCGTCCCACACATAGTATTTAGCATCGCTTTTTAGCTTTGCAAATTGTGCTGGTGAAAAGTGTGAGGGACCCACTCTAGCAACCAAGTAGTTAACAATATCAGCATACCACGGGGCAACAGACATACTCATCAGTTGTTCATCAGGAAAATTATCATTGAGAGGTCTGTTGTCCCGGTCAAGATGCTTAAGCCTGCTTAGATGGTCTGCTACTAAGTTTTCAACTCCAGTTTTATCTTTTATTTCATAATCAAATTCCTGGAGTAGTAGCATCCATCTAGTGAGCCTAGGCTTGGCTTCCGGTTTCTTTAACAAGTACTTAAGAGCTGCATGGTCAGAATATACCACCACTTTAGAGCCTAGCAAGTAAGAACGAAATTTGTCTAAGGCAAAAACAATGGCTAGAAGCTCTTTCTCAGTAGTGGTATAGTTTGACTGTGCAGCATCCAAGGTACGAGAAGCATAGTAAATAGCATGAGGAACCTTACCTTTGCGCTGTGTAAGTACAGCGCCCACTGCATGGTCAGAAGCATCACACATAAGCTCAAACGGCTGACTCCAATCAGGTGGCTGGATGACTGGAGTGGTAGTCAAAGCCTTCTTTAGCCTCTCAAATGCTTCCCTACACTTGTCGTCAAAAACAAATTCAGCATCCTTCTGCAGTAGGGAAGTGAGAGGTTGAGCAATCTTGCTGAAATCCTTGATAAACCTCCTGTAAAAACCTGTATGACCAAGAAAAGAACGAATCTCCAGCACGCATGTGGGGTGAGGTAAAGAGGTAATAACTTCTATCTTAGCAGGATCAACAGCAATGCCCTTGCTAGAGACTACATGGCCTAAGACTATACCTTGTTCCACCATAAAATGACATTTTTCAAAATTTAAAACAAGGTTGGTTTCAATGCATCTTTGTAGCACTCTAGCTAAGCTACTCAAGCAAGAATCAAAAGAAGAGCCAAAAACAGTAAAATCATCCATAAATACCTCCATGCACTCCTCTAGCAAGTCAGAAAAAATACTCATCATGCACCGCTGAAAGGTAGCTAGTGCGTTGCAAAGCCCAAAGGGCATCCGCCTGTAAGCATAAGTGCCAAAGGGGCAGGTGAAAGTGATTTTCTCTTAGTCTTCCGGGGCAATGTGAATTTGAAAGTACCCCGTGTATCCATCCAAGAAACAATAATGAGACTTCCCTGCCAACCTTTCTAACATCTGATCAATGAAAGGCAGGGGGTAGTGGTCCTTCCGGGTGGCCTGATTAAGCCTTCGGCAATCAATGCAAACCCTCCAACTGTTTTGCACCCGGGTTGGAACCAACTCACCTTTTTCATTTTTCACCACAGTGATCCCCGACTTCTTGGGAACCACTTGCACCGGGCTCACCCATTCACTGTCAGAAATAGGATAGATGATGCCAGCCTGTAAAAGCCTTGTCACCTCCTTCTTAACCACATCAAGAATCAATGCGTTGAGCCGGCGCTGTGGCTGTCTAATCGGTTTAGCCCCCTCTTCTAGAAATATCCTGTGCATGCAGGTGGAGGGTCTAATCCCTGTGATATCATCCAAAGTCCAGCCAATGGCCCTCTTGTGCCTTCTCAGAACCACAATCAAATTATCTTCTTGGGACTTAGAGAGGCCATTGGCTATGATGACCGGCAGTGTGTCACCCTTCCCCAAGAATGCATACTTGAGGTGGTCAGGGAGGGGCTTCAGTTCTGACCCTGCTAACTGTGTACCTGTTCCTGTAAGCTTAGACAATTCTAAAACAGCAGAATCATCATATCCAGTGGAAGAAACTAAATTTGATGCGAGTTGTCGCTACCCGCAACAAATTAAAAATAATTAAAATGCTAAATTGCACCAAAAATGTAGTAAAGGGCACAACTCAGGTCGTCTCACAAGGAAGTGTTACTAGTTAATTAGAAATTAGGGGTTTGAAGAATTAAGATTAAAGCAATTTAAATTAAAAGATAATAGCAACAAGGTAATAGCAATAATGAAGGAAGCACCAGTGCAAGGTATTCCTAGGATTGGAAATTAATTATCATTGACCAAACATTAAACCCATTGGTGGCTATTAGTAATAAATTACTGGCAATTCTACTAGTGATCGATCGACCTCTAGGATTTAATCAATGCTAATAACTATTAAACGACAATCGCCAATTCATTTAGAAATCACATTAATTTAATAAACCAATTGCTATAGCCTAACTACCAATCAGAAAGTTAATTCTAATGTTCTCCCTCAAACATAAACCAATAGATCTATCAATTTATGCTCAAAGGGTTTTCCTAAACGACGATCGCCAATTTAGTTATCCCAATAAAAATTATAGCAATCACCACAATAATTATAGGAATAGAAACTACAGAACATTAAGAAAACCAATGCATTTAATATGAAAAGAGGTCTCAAACATCATCCCAATCCATCCGGAAACCCTTACACTAGTAAAGAAATCTACTCCTCCATCTCTGGAGGATTACAACAATAAAGATAAAAGAACCTGGAAATAATAGCAATAATCATCGCCACGATCTCCAAGACAAATCACCTTCACTAATGAAACCCTTCGAGAGAGAAAAGAGAAGAAGAGAGAGAGAAGATCGAGAGAGATGTAGAGAGAGAGTTTTTAATCCCCCAAAACTAAACTAGGGTACCAATTGTTGCTGCTAATTTTCTAACAGAGTTAAAATACAAAAAGTCCAAAACGCGGAACAAAGTCGCGAAGTCTCGCTGAAACTCATCCACTTATGACCGCTATAGCGGTCTGGGACCGCTATAGCGGTCCTACCTCTTTGACGCAAGCGCTGCAGCCAATTTGTCTTTCTGGTGACCGCTATAGCGGTCATGTGCTCGCTCAACACCGCTTCGTATACTTCCAAACCCATTTTGAGGCATAAACTGTTCGAATTAGCTCTTGTCTCTAGAAATAGAAGTTGTAGCTCTTTGAACAAGCTTTCCAACGCCGTAAGAATCATGTCAATCAGACATCTATAGCTTCAAATATTGGCAAAATACCAACTAAGGGTAAAATTGGACAACATCATAACATCAGAAACTTTTAATCTTGTAACCTGGAAAGTCTCTGCCAACAATGAACACTCACAAAAGAGGGTTAAAAGTACAGGAAGCTCTAAAATTTATTTACTTATTAAAATGATGCAAAGAACCATGATTTTATTCAATGATACACTGTTAGGACTAAATGCAAATATACTAAATGTTTACTAATTAAGCACATAAATAATGCAATATGCCTAGAGTTGAATAGGAAATGGGGTGCATGAATGCAACTCATCAATGACCAAGACTTAGACAATGCTAAGGACAGAATAATCCTAATGGAAGTAGGATTAACTACAGGGCTAAATGTTTCTGTAAAATCAAAACCTGGCCTTTGGTTAAAGCCCTGAGCCACTAATTTGGCCTTACATTTTTGGAGAGAGCCATCAGCGTTGTGCTTGACCTTAAAAAACCCACTTGGAACCAATTGCAAACTTGACAGTGGGTAAATTTACCAGTTTCCAAATATTTTTCCTCATTAGAGCTACATATTCTTCATCCGTAGACTTCTTCCAATGAGGCATAATGAGGGCTTGTTTGGTAGAAGCCAGTTCAAGGGAAGCATGAAACACTGGGTTTAAAGATTCCATCCTTAGCCCTAGTTTGCATATTTTGATCATTTACTGGAGTTGACCTAGGGACTATAGGAACAACTTTAGCCATGTTAGTTCTAGGGACAGTAGATTATTGCTGATTTACAATAGATGGAAGACTAGAATTGATAACAGGAGAAGACAAGCCACTGTGAACGTCTGAAATAAGGATGACAGAAGGTGTAGGTAATACAGAGCAGAGAAAACAGGAGGGAGTGTAGTACTAGATGGGTTAGAGGAGGAAGCAACCTGGTAGAAATGATAATGTGTCGAAATCTGATAAGGATGCAGGTGCAGTATAAAGAGAGGGATTTGTTTTGAAGGGTAATTGTGTTTCATTGAAGATTACACGTCTACTAATGAGAATTTTCCTAGAGGGAGTAAGAGACTTATAACCCTTGTGTCGTGTTCCATAGCCAAGAAACACATAAGAAGTGAATCTAAAATCAAGCTTGTGATTATTATAGGGTCTTGTAAATGGGAAAAAAAAGACACCCAAACACCTTATAGGATGGCTTTTTAGCAAACAGTTTTTCAACAGGTGACACATTATCAAGCACGGGTGTAGGTAAAGAATTAATGAGCCGCACCGAAGTGGTAAAAGCCTCACCCCAGAATGACAATGGCAAGGAAGCATTAGCCAAAAGTGTCAAGCCCATTTCTACTATATGTCTATGCTTTCTTTCAACAACACCATTCTGCTAGTGCGTGTGAGGGCATGAGAACCTGTGAGTTATCCCTTGAGCCTGAAAATATTTAGACAAACTAACATACTCCTTAGCATTGTCACCTTGGAAAGCCATGATTTGGGTACCAAGTTGTAATTCACCAAAATGTTGGAAATGTAAAAACTCAAAATGTAATTGAGATCTAGATTGCAGTAAGTATAACCAAGTACATTTTGAGTAAGCATCTATAAAATGAACTAAGTATCTAGCTCCATTCATTGAAGAGAAGGGTGTTGGACCCTAAATACCGCTATACACCCATGCCAATGGTTTATTGTCAACCGAAATTGAAGGGGAAAAGGGGAGTTGATGAAATTTCCCCAAACATGACTCACACGGAGTTTTATTAACAGAAAATGAAATATTACAATCTGTAAGAGCTCTAGAAACTATAATGGCTGAAGGATGGCCAAGCCTTGAATGCCACAAAGCAAAAGTATCATCTATCTTTATTGAGGATAAAAACGCAGCAGCTTGAGCAAATCTTTATTGAGCAGCAGAAGTGAGGTTTGGTAAATGATAAAGACCATTTTTAGGAGTTCCTTGGAGAAGGATCTCCTTGGTATCCTGGAATTTAAAAAGCATGAATCAGGATGGAACTCAAAGTATACATTATTGTCTCTACAAAATTGAAGAACACTTAACAGATTCTCAGTAATTTGTGGCACGTGGAGCAAGTTAGTGAGTTTAAACAAATGAGAGCTAGATGTATGCTTAACAAATACATTTCCAACATGCTTAATTGACAAACCTTAACCATTAACAACAATCACCCTTTCTAAGCCATTATAGTTGAACTTGTCAGCAAGATTCATAAAGTCTGGTGTCATGTGATAAGAAACCCCAGAATCCGTGTACCATAGTGAGTCACGCACAGTAGATGGAGTAGCAAATAGCAATAACATTGCTTTGAGCCAAATTCCATGAGGTCAGGAAGATTGAGATTGAAAATCACTTGCTAAACCTTGATTATTGTTACAATTGGGATCATATCAATACCAATAGCTCATAGCAATGTGACCTTGCTTGCCACAAACTTGACAAGTAGGCCCATTAGAAGTAAAGAACCTGTCATTTTCTCTGCCTCAGAAATTTTGAGATCTTAAATTAAGGTCAAAACTCCCTCCTATGTTGTCACAAGAACCTCTGAATAGGACTTGATTTTGATATGCATTATGTTGTGCAAAACCTCACTCTTCTTAAATCTTTCTAACATTTCTTCTTGAGTCATCAACAATGCTTCAAGTTCACAAACAGATAATGGATCTGTTCTTGCATTGATAGTGGTTATAAAAGATGCATATTCTTCAGTTAATCCTCCTAGTATTGCTTCCACATGAGCAGAGTCATCCAGAGTAGCACCAACATAAATCAAAGCATCAACTATTTTCTTAATTTCTAACAAGTATTCACTTATAGATCCTTCCTTTTTTGCTCTTCCAAATTTGTTTTTGAGCTGCAGAAATTTTGTTTGGTTTGAGATGCAAAGTAAATCTCTAATCAATCCCAAATTTGATACGAAAAGTCGCATCCAACAAGCCTTGTTGTGAAGGGCTTTGAGACAGAAGCTAATAGCCAAGATTGCAACAATGACTCTAGTTTCTTCCGCTGTTGGAATTTTGGATCAATCGTATTACCAACTTGATCTTCATCTGTTGCATAATTCTTCGCAATTGCTTTTCCTGTGATGTGGTTGATGCGATCATACCCTTCAATTGTAGCTTCATTTTGTTGATTCCATGGTAGGTAGTTCTCATCATCTAGCAATAAGAACTGAGAAATTCTGAATTGTGGTTTTAGCAGAAAGAGAAATTTGTGAGGTTAAGGATGAATTTGGAGTAGCCATTATAGCACTTAGAGCTCTGATACCATGAAGATACTAGAGCCCAGCCTGAAAAGAGAGAGAAGAGAAAAGCAAAAATGTGTGATTGCTAAAAATGAACTTAGCTTATATTGCATTCAATTATATTACAGACTTATATTCACACCTTGACGCAGCTGGCTTACAACCATCATATAGATGCCATAACTAACTTCAACAGACTTTGTTAGCTATCACATGTTCTAATGCTAGCTAGGCTAAGCTTGGCTATCCCTTACAGAGATAAGCAATGTTGAAATAGGGAATGGATCCTTTCATGTTTGAAGTACATCAAAGGGTCATTTATTTATTTATTTTTATCTTTTTTAAACTAAAAGAGTTTAAGTGTGAGGATGAAAATAGGACCACTTATGTGTATTTTACTTATGAGAGCATCTGTCCCTGTTGAAATAACATTCTTGAAAAAAAAAATTCTGGTTACGCAATGAAAATGTCATGTACATACCTTTTTGATTGATTTAATATACCTGTTTGCTTTAATTAACCAGCATCATCCTTTGAATTTGATGAGCTTAACATCCCGGTTCATATTGCTTATAATGAGTGCAGTTTCTTAATCTAAATGCAGTTTTGACACTTTAAGGAAGTAAGGTTGCGTCCTTGCAAATAGTTATAGATTTTGATCAGAATAAGGTCATGGGTTCGAATCCCCTGGCTAACACTGGGGCCAAATTATTGGCTTTAATTAGCCAATGGGGCATGATCGAACAATACCCAACCTTGATGTATATTGTTTGTCATTGAGAATGACAACAAATATTAATATTAGCACTTGATTGACATGGAATAAGGGGATATAATTAAGTTAGTTTTTGCCTTAGATATTGGAGTTTAAATTTGATGTATGAATGGTGTAAAACTTGTTTACATTGTTATTTAATCAAATGTTTCAATTTGCATAACTTTTTAACCAATGAGTGTGAAACTCTAAGAAGCACGGACACACTGACATAGTGGCATGTCGGTGTGTCGGACACGTGTCGGTGTCCGACACCCACACGACACGCGTCGGTATGCATCCAATTAAAAAATAATTTTTTTGAGCTCGGAAACGTATCGAACATGGCTAAATACTGCTGTAATTCAATATGAGTCCAAAATCAACCCTAGTTATTTGGTTGAACCTATATTATTGGGTCATTTTAGTTTGAAAGTTCTTCAGTTGATCGCAAGAAGATAAAAAAATCACACAAAAAAAATAAAAAAATTATATATATATATATATATATATATATATATATATATATATATATATGCTTTGTCCATGTCCTGTAATTTTTTGAGTTGGTGTGTCTCCGTGTCCGTGTCGTGTCGTGTCCCGTGTTCGTGTCCGTGTCTGTGCTTCATAGGTGAAACTCAATTGCCTTTGTTAATATAATAATATATGATTGGATAATAGTATAAAAAAGTTTTATATTGTGAGTTCATAGCTAGAAATCAAACTCTAGACGTTAACTGGAAGAATACTTTTCTTTTTCTTAAAAAAAATCAAATAGGATTATAATTCATTTATAACTAAAGTAGAAAAAGAAAAGAACTTAACTTTAATTTTTAATGAATTGAATCATATGACGATGGAGAGAATTATATTGCAAATTCCTTTTGACCAGGCAAACTGTATGGCAAGATTCCCAAGAAGGATCCTCAGCACGACACAGAAGACCCTCGGACAAGATTAGAGGGTGGATTTGATCAGAAAAGAACATTAGAGGGTGGATTTTTGCCCCCAAATTATGCTACCTTTCAACAATTTTTCAGGTCTGCATACGTGTATACTCTCGGCCTTTCGGGAGTGGGTATGTGTTTTAGAATATTGCTAGTTACTTCTTTAATATGATATGTATTTTCCACAAAATGTTTTACCACACGCGATTGCTTTAATATGCATCTACTTTCTTAAGGCTTAGAGGAAATAAGAGAGGCAAAGGCGAAGCATACATGGAGTCGTCAACTATTGGATGCACTCATGAAAGATGCTTATGATGCGTACATTGGAAGCGGTGGTCAACCTTCTGATATTTTAACCGATGACGCAGACGAGTACGATTCAGACATTTACAATGCTTTTGTAGAGAGAGGTATGGACAATGTTCCTTTCTGACCAAATGGCGCAAGATATATATGGAATTTTTTTTATAAAAAGGTATATTTGGGAATTGAAGTAGAGAGTTTGGAAATTATAATTGTAGTATAACAAAATTAATTTTAATGTGAAATCAAAATAATTAAAAGTTAAATTCTTAATTAAAATATGGATATGGACTTGAAAAAGAAATTAATACAATTTATACAAAAAAGAACTTACAAAACACACACACATATATATATATTATAAAATCTCCTATTGTGAAAAATTGTTCACACTTCAAACCCAAAAAAAGATATCTCATGAGAAGGTATATTAGAGGACAAAACTGTTCATGTCGTCTACCCAACAATTAAAGCTTTGGGATAGATGATTAATGACAAACGGCATTTACATGCATTTTTCTTACTTGGCATGGCATGCCCGACAGATAGCACTAAACAACCAGCGCAGAAGGAGACCTCGAGTCAGAAGGCCTTAGAGGGAACCGAACCCGATCAAGCAACGGATACTGACTCAAAGGAGACACCATTATTATTAGCAGCGAAAAATGGCATATCTGAAATGGTGATTCGGATTCTAGATAAATTGCCAAGTACCCTCCATGACATTAACACAAAAAAGGAAAATGTATTGCTAGTTGCAGTGTTAAACAGGCAACCCCTTGTTGTTGAGACACTGAAAAAGAAGGTAGCACCAGAAATTTGGAATAACTTGATTCTAGCAGAGGATGAGAAGGAGAACACCATGTTGCACTTGGCGGCACAAGCTCAAGGCAAGGGGAAGCACAAGCAGATTGCTGGCTCTGCCTTGCAAATGATGTGGGATATCAAGTGGTATGAGGTATAGGGTTTCTTGCTTTCTTCTCTATTTATAATTGTTCAACATGTTTTAGGGACAAGCATGATACGCAATTACATGTGTGCGTTTGATTTTAGAGAATAATTTTCAGGTATTATTTTAAGTTTTTTCGTTTTTAAGATTTTGTAAAGAAAATAGAATTGAAAATAAAAACTGAAAATTAAATTTTATAATTTTCACAGTTTTATTCACAAAATCATAAAAATAATAAACTAACTGAAAAAATAAATAAAATTATTTTCTAAAACTAAGTACACTAAAATTCTTTTCATTGTTTTTGAAAGTAATTAGTTGTAAATAACTCTTCAATACTAAATATGACTTCGATTTTCATATATGTACATACAACTTTTTTTTTTTATTCCAATACATAAATTTATTGATGGATTTAATTTAAAGACACTGATAACATAATTTTTTTTAAACACCATCATCCAATCAAATCCTTCTAGTGAGAGTAAATCATATATATATATATATATAATTGTAATGAATATTATATGGCTATATAGAAAACTTTTACATTGTTAGCACTGCAAAATTAAACTCAATTTATTTATACTCATTTGCACTCACATTCATATATTATAGAGAAAATTACACTAACCTCCTTCAAAGTTTAGTGTAATTATATACATTCAGTACCATTCTATTTTACAAAACTATTATTGACCTATCTTATAACTTACGATAACAAACGAGGTATTTTAGATAACATATATACCAATTATTATCAAATCATTATAATTTTGTTATTAATAATTATGTATATAGTCTATGTTATCTTTGTCACTTAAATTAATAAATTAATGTGTGTGTGTGTGTGTGTCAATGTAATTTTAATGAACCTCAAGGGAGGTTCAACAATATATAGGTCAGCAATAAGTTTACAAAATAAAGGGGTATCGAGTGTAATTACACTAAATATTAGGAGAAATGGATATAAATTACTTTAAATTATATTTATACTATTTTTTGAATTTTTTTCATTTTTTATTATTTGTAATTCTTACTCAAGTTCCAGCATATCTTCCTTTTATGTCAACTTTTTTTTTTCTAATGTACAATAAAAGATATTCTTTCAGATATATACAATATATATATTGTTTTTTATCCATATAAAATGTATACTTTAGCCATTTAATGAATTTTATATATTATATAATTAGCAATATATATGATTGAGGGTTTTACTAATTTATATTTTCCTGGTGCATTAAATAAATTTAATTATCAAATAGAAATAAAAATATTTATTACTTAAGGATTTAATTTTGATATATTATCAATATAAAAAAACTTATGAAATCTTTCAATTAAATATTATTATATCAACAGTCATATATATGATATTATCTCATTTGATGATTGTGTAAAATATTTTATACTAAAATGAATGTTATTATATAAAAAGTTTAAAGTACTTGGTCTGCTTGAATTCACTGATAAAAATAAATTGTATTATGCAAAATGTGACATTGTATAAACATTTGATAAGAGAAAGATACATAATTGATAGAGAAATGAATCCCACTACTTTTAATATCTGCTATACCCACACTATCTAATTTAGATGTGAGCCACATAAAGATATACTCATATTCAAATTTTGTGTCCCTTTTTTAATTTTATCTTATTCTTTATCTCTTCAATAAAATTTTAACATGTGTCTGATAATAACATTATCTATTTTTTTGTTCGAATAATTTTTTTTAATTAGCCCTTATCAAAATATATAAGAAAGTTTGATTGGAGGGACAAATTAAAAAGTGAAACTGGGAAAAAAAAAAAAAGGAGAAAGAAGAGTTTTAACAATTTTCAATCATATTAGTCATGTTACCTAACCAATCGTATCCCTCCATGTTGCAGTACATCAAGAGCATTGTGCCAAAACACTTTTGTTTTAGAGTCAACAAACACAAGAAAACTGGCAGGGATATTTTCACGGAAACACACGAGCGCCTCGTCGAAGACGGTAGCACCTGGCTCAAGGACACATCTGAATCATGCTCCGTCGTGGCGGCTCTTGTTGCCGGCCTCTCCTTTGCCACAGCCACTACCGTCCCCGGTGGCAACAACGACCAAGGTGAATATCCATTAGAAGGGGAACCAGCTTTCAATGTATTTGCCATCTCATCCCTCGTTGGACTCTGCTTCTCCGCCACGGGACTCATAATGTTCCTCACCATCCTCACTTCTCGGAAAGAAGCCAGGGATTTCCAAAGGGCATTGCCAATGAAGTTGCTTCTAGGGTTAAGTTCTCTCTTCGTGTCCATTGCTGCAATGTTTGTTTCCTTCTGCTCCGGCCATATCTTCAACGTCAATCACAAGTACAAGAACATCTTGGTCCCCATTTATGCCGCCACTTCCTTGCCCGTGGCTTTCTATGCCTTGGCGCAGCTTCCACTCTACATTGATCTTCTAATAACTATTTATGGTAAGGTTCCTCTGGCCAAGGACAAAGGTGACAAATTATAGGTGCCTTCTATCAAGGTATCACATATCATTGATGGAACATCACTTGAATCTGTGTGTAATAGTGTTTTGATTTGTTATTTTTTGTCTGTGTGTTGATTGTGTAATAACCATACCAAATGAGTTTGGTGTCTGTAATTGTTGGAACATTGCGTGTGGTGTTGAATTCGTGTATGGCAAAGTTTTTGATTTGTTGCTCTGTGTGTGTGCGCCCGCGCGCTTTGGTCGTGTAATAAATCAAAGCATGGTGTTTTCATTAATAATGTAATAATCATGCTTGGAATATATAGTACGACATAGCCTTGATTCGCTATTATTTTGTGTTGCTATGGGTTGTTTACTTGTTTTGTTTGCGTCTTGGAGAGAGGTTTCGCATATTCTTGATGCAATAAATTATGATTTACTTAAACTTAATTTAATCTCTCTAGAGCTTAAAGTATTGGATACAACATGCAAATATTTTTATATTTAATCTAAGTACCCTTTTTTTAACACAGTCTTTTATGAACTTTTAGTATTTTAAAAGAATGAAAGGCGAGCATATTCAAATTATGTCTGATTTCAGATCCATACAATCAGTTACAGCTAATAATTTTTCTCTCAAAAAATAAAAGATGCAACACACAAGTAACTAAGAGGAAGAGTTTTCTAAACACTAAAATTCATTTATTCAACTCTCTTTTCTTTAATTCACTAAGCTGAGCACATTACAATGTACAAAGTTTCCTTCTTATAGACTAAAAACACTGAAAAAGACAAACGACTCAGCAATCACATTAAATGAGAAACAAGCATGACAAAACATGATGGGATTGGTTGAAAACAACATTAACGATAATGTTGACAAGACATTGTAGGGTGGCTGCAAATTCGCCTAAAATATTTCGAGAGCATGCAAATATAAGATTTCCATGCTAAAATATAATGCTTGGTCTGATTGCTCACATTGTCTCGCTTAAAACAAGCATTTAAAGTTCACAATTTCAAGCATTTTCTTCAATTGGAAGAATAATTCACTTTTCTAAGGCTTTGTAAAAATATCAACAACTTGCTCTTCAATGTGACAATAATCAATCAACACTTCTTTCTTAACTACCAATTCTCAAATCTTGTGAAATTAAATATCAATGTGCTTTGATCTCCCATGGAACATTGGATTTTTACAAAGTATAATTGCTGACTTGTTGTCACAGAATATTGTTGCAGAAGAACTTTGACTCTGCTTCAATGCTTCAAGAATTCTTCTAAGCCATAATGCCCGTGTAGTGCAATTAGCTATTAAAATATATTTTATTTTAGCTGTGGATTGTACAACAACTGGTTATTTTTTTAAGACCAAGATATTGTGACAGACTCAAGATGAAAAACATATCCAAAAGTATTTTTCCTTGTTTCTATGTCACATGTTTGATCACTATTTGTATATCTAATAAGTCTCAGGTCATTAGTATCACCATTAAAAATTTCATTAGTCATGGTACCTTTGATATAACGAAGAATTCTTTTAATTGCTTGCAAATGACAGATGCATGACTCCTCCATAAACCTACTTAATAATTCAACTCCAAAAACTATGTCTGGTCTTGTTGCAGTAAAATATCTCAAACTTCTGTCGCGACCCAACTTAGGCCATGACCCGTACATAAAGAACACCTTCCCCAGCAAGTCTTAACACACAATCTTTTAGGAAAATGGACAAAGTTTCCTCTGTTTCTCAGATATTCCCCAAATAAAAATACAACCTACAATATCCCCAAATAAATCCACAGCAGTTGGGCATCAAGTATTCTCAAAATATGCCCTTCCAGCATATCACAATATCTCAACATAGTCCAACTATAGTACCAAATTAGTTTTCAGACTCTATTAAACATAATACAAAACATAGTTCAAAGCATAAAACCTTATTAAGTTTACAAATCCTTTCCATGACATAGTCTATATAATTAAATCATAAGTTCTCAAACATAAGCATAACATAATAAGTCCAAGGCCTTGTCTGTAACATATGGAGCAATTGACAATTAATAAACTAAAATAAAATAAGGATTCCAACAAGAAGTGCCTCTACAAGAAGGTTCACCAACTCGAAATCAACTAAGGTTATGCTAGAGGAACATAACTAGAACCAGAACTAGATCCAGAACCTATATTCGAAAAAGATGGAAGGATAACAGGGTGAGTGTTGCAACTCAGCGAGAGGTAGAATATCTATAGTTTACTGAATACAATCATAAACAATGTGAATATAATAACATGTACATACTCATGAGAATATGGTTCTAGTCATAACATGAGATTTATTAAAAACATATCTTTACATAATCACATAGATTTAAACATGATAGGGAGTTATTCAAAGCAGAATAATAACAAGTCCATACATGACCCAAGATCATGTGTAGGTTAGCATCACATTTGCTAACTGGAGTTGACTCGTAGCCATATACAAGTCTAGACATGACAAAAGTCATGCGTGGATTAGCACCTCATCTACTAACTAGAGTTGCTTGTGGCCATATACAAGTCCAGACATAACAAAAGTCATGTGCGGGTAGCATTTTACCTGATAACTAGAGTTTTGACTATAGCCAAATACAAGTCTAGACATAGTTATAGCTATGTGTAGATCAACACCTCACTTGCTAACTGAAGTTTCTATCGTGCATTGAGGCTAACGCCACTGCCATTAGCTAAAGGTTCTAACTATGGAATTTTTCCCAAATTAAATCACCATTAGGCACATTGCAATTCCATGATATTCTTATAACATAAAATCCATTTTCAAGGTTGAATGAGATAAAGTAGACATAAGATAAAATCAAATTTAATAACTAACACAAGATATTCTAAAACAAAATTTCAACATGCTTTCAGCTCTAAGTATAATTTTCTATTTATAATTGAAATTTACTATGCTAAAAGTAAACTATAAATAAACCATCTACTCACAACTAATGGTTCTAAGAACCGAAGAACAACTCCACTGATCCTGCCAATTCAAATGTTAATGCCCAGTTGCTCTATTTCTCTAGGAACAAGACAACATTAGTATTTGTGAGCTAATAATTTTACCAATTTATATAAATTAGCCCCAAATCACTAAACCCCAAATTTATAAAAGTCTTAAATCAAACCCCAGCTTACTAACTCTAGGAATTAATCCAGAAAAATGATAATATCCAAAATGCATGTGTCACAACCAGTTATCATCAGATATCACTGAACTCAAACAAGAAAATTTTTTACGTTGAACTTTCAATTGGAAAAGTATATTCCAAGTCATTTTTACCTCGCTATTAAATCTTTCATTCTTGTCAAATATTGTGCAGTATTCTTAATAAATTTGAATGTTAGACTTTTTCTCTGAACATTATCCCCCATTCAACATATTGTGATGAAGACCAAGAGCGTAAAATATATCAAAAATGAAATCGTGATAACCATCTTTCAATTTTATTTTTATCTGCCATTTTCCCAAAATCAAAATATTTGATTTGTTGTCAAATTTCGTAGATGATTTTACAAGTTTATCTACAGAAGTAAATAACTCTTTTTTGCCACACATGTGATTACTACAATCAGTATCTAAATACCACATATTTTCTTCCACATCAAAAGAATTACTTGCCAAAAATATACTTTGTGGATTAAAATTTTCACCAATATCTTGACACTAGTTTTCAACAACATTTGTTTGAGAGCTGTTTCTTTTATTCATTGGTCTAAATCTATGATCTGCAGTTCTATGCCTAAACTTTCCACAGTGAAAATAATTAAAGTTTGTTATTTCTTGATAAAAAGTATCTCTTTCTCTTGCTCGATTAACAAACCCAAAATTATTTCCTTTTCTTCCTTGATTGTAATTGATGCCTTGACCTCTTCCTCTAAAGTTTCCTCTGCCCCTGCCTCTAAAATTTTCTCTACCTTGGCTATAACTTCTTTCTTCTCCTTCATGGCATGACTCAACAAGTTGGTTTGAATTCACCTGACTTTTCAAGGTTTCTTCAACTGATTTTTCTATTTTTTCAAAGGCCCTGCTAACATGACTTTCTATGCTTCCCTGCACTTCTGCAATTGTCATTTTTTCCATGTTGTGACTCAATTATTGTAGTCACTGCATGGTCAAATTTTATTGGCATGGTCTAGAGGATTTTCTCAATCATCTTACTATTTTTTGTATTCTCTCCATATACTCCTATCTTATTGACAAAGTCAGTGACACAAGAAAAATATTGTTTAACAGTTTCTGAGCTGGATATTTTATGCCTTTCATATTCTCTGCGAAAGACTATAGTTTGGATTTTTGTGCCTTATTTACACCTTTGTAAGATAGCTTTAGAGTATCTCATACTTCCTTGGAAGTTTTGGCATTTAAAATTTTGCCAAACACTAAATAATCTACTCTTGATGGATTTGTAACAGCGACAATTGGTCTGTCTTTTGAGTTGACCACTTGATTGATCTGTTCCTTCTCAAATGTCTGGTTCAACAAATATTGTGAGTTTTTAAATGAGTGTACATTAAAGTTTCCTAATAATAATTATCAAGATTTCCATCTAATTTGGATTGAACCAAACAATATCATAATTGTTTACCATTCTAATTCTAGAAAAATTAATTGTATGAAACCATTCTTGTTTCTGACAAACTCTTTAAAAAGTTGGCACAGGATTTAACCAGCTCTTAAACCAATAAGATATCAAATTCACACAATCAACCACACTTAATATTTTTCTCTCTAAAAATAAAAGATGCAACACACAATAGTAACCAAGAGGAAGAGTTTTCTAAACACTAAAATTCACTTATTCAGCTCCCTTCTTTTAATTCACTAACTTGAGCACATTACAACATAGACAAAAAACACTTAATAAGACAAACAACTTAGTAATCGCATTTAATGAGAAGCAAGCATGACAAACATGATGGGATTGGTTGAAAATCATCATTAATGATAATGTTGACAATATGGCCTCTATGCACATTGTAGGGTGGATCAAATTCACGTAAAAGATTTTGAGAGCATACAAATCCAAGATTTCAGCATGCTAAAATTTTAATACTTGGTTTGATTGCTCACAGCGCCCCTGCTTAAAACATGAACGTAACATCACAACCAATACATGAAGCATCTTTGTTGAAACGGTTCTTGTGTCGATCAAAGCATGGTGGATGCTTTAGTTAAATTCTGCAGCAAACCATACGAATTCAGTCAAAATGAATGACGTTCCTCAACAACCTTAAATTCTTTTAACACATAAAACTGAAGGTAAAAAGTAATAATAATACCGTCGCTGGTGGCACTGACAACATTCAGCCCGTTCTTGAAGGCCAACCAGCCTTTGATGCATTTGCTATCTCTTCCCTCGTTGGACCTGGTCCTCCATCACTGGACGCATAATGTTCCTCGCCATCCTTACTAGCCAAGGATATCTAAAGGGGGTTGCCATCCAAGCCGGACTCAGTATGCTGTTTTTCATTATATTGTTAAAACATTGCTTGAATATGCATGTGGCGGTGCTGAATTCGTGTGTAGCAATCTTATTTCGAGCTTTGGCTAAAGTTTTTAATTTGTTGCTTCTTTTGCGTTTGTACGTGTTTATGGATCATGTAATAGACCAACTAGGGGTATTAGGGACATGTTGGGCCGATTTTGGATCAAACTTGAACCCAGTCTGATATTTAGATTGGGTCATTTTTTAGAACCCTAACTGAGCGGGGTTAATGACATGACTAGTGATCGGGACAAATTGGATAAACCCAACATTCAAATAACGTATGAGGATTTAAATATTATATATAGTAAAATTATGAAATTTTTAAGTAAAAAATAAAATTTAAGAGATATTATGTCATATATATTTTAAAATAATCATATCAACATAAAAATAACACAAATTATATAAAATATATTAATTAAATTATAAAATCTTGTAATTTATCACTAGTCAGTATAAAAAATATTTCAATAAGATTTACTTGACTTCAGGCCAGGTCAAGGCAACTTGAAGTATGATCTTGCCCAAAAAGTATATGGGGTCAAATTTCAAAATCCAAACCCATCCCAATGAGATTCAGGTCATGTCGAGTTGTGAACACCTCTAAGACCAATGGTGTTTTCAAGTAATAATGTAATAATCATATTTTGAGCTTGGCATTGATGCATTGTTATTTTGTGCTCGTTTGTGATGTTAAGTTTGAGACTTTGAAATGCGCCGATGGCCCACCCTGAATAGCCCAAAATATAAATACTTTTAAGCAAGACAGCAATAAAGAAGGTTATTGTCAGCTCATAAAAAATATATCTGAAAATGTCCTGAGTTTAACAAAAGTCCTGCGTTGGATTACCCACAAAATTTATAGCAACAGTGGCGTGGGAGAGACAATATGTTTTCATAAAAGTTCAAAAAATATTATATCATTAAAATGCGTGAAATAAGAATTAAATTTACTCTTACTCTTCAAATTATTCAGGATCACGATAATAATAAATATATGTTATATCTAATACATTATTTTATTTTTTACTTCAAACGTGAATTTAATGTATTAGTAAAAAATGTGAAGATGAACATTTTATTATTCTAACTACAAAAAATAAAAGGGGTACCAAACAACTATGAAAAATAAGGAAGAATATTTTAGTGACATTAGTAAATAACTTTGTTATGTACAGGAATATATATTACCCAATACCCAATACTATCATTTCAAAAAAAAAAAAGAACTACTTAAAAAAGTTAAAACTATAAACAAGTATTGATAGAAAATAATAGACTAAGTATCTAAATTAGTCCCTTAGATTTGTATTGGGGGATAAATTAGACTCTCAAATTTTGAAAAATCTAAATTGGACCCTCATATTTAAAAAAGGAGACAAATTGACCCTCTATATAATTCCGTATAGTACACAGATGGATTAATTTGTCCACTTTTTTAAAATGTAAAAGACCAATTTCTGATTTTCAAAATCTAAAGGACTAGCTTGTCCTCCAATGCAAATCTAAGGGATTAATTTGAGCTTTTAGCCAAATAATATTTTTAATTTACTTCACTTTTACATCAAGTTTAAGGATATTAATATCTCTCGGTTACATATATCTAAGAATGAACCACGTATTCCACTAATCCAAGTTTTTTGAAATCTATCAAATCACAACCATTGATTACATAAAGGGTACCGATACTTGTAGAATATTGAAACAAAAGTCCAAATTCAATTGTCAAATATAATCACTTAAAAAAAGCTCAAGTTTCATTTCTAATTTGTAGAGCAAAAATAAAATCATTACTTATTATTTATATTTTTATCCATTGATTTTTAATTTTACATGTCCTACAAAGCTAAAAAAAATTTAACAAAAATTACTTCACGGACTAGCCATGGCTCAAATAGATTATACTACACCAATAATCATTTTTTGTCCAAAACTAACATAACTTAAAGTGACTCGATCTAAAAATGACCCGAGAGCCCAATTTGATAACTCTGCCGTATTAAGATTTTCTAAGGGCGAGATAGTGCATGTTGAGATAAATGATAACTCAACTGTCAATCAGATTCTTCGTAGATAAACTGGCGAATGGATTTTGATGCCATTAAGTTTTTTTTTTTCTTTTTCCATTTCAATATCATTTGGTGAGAAAATATCTTTTTTGGACAAGTGTTTATTGAGGGCAGTTTCCTTTTTGACTTTCTCCCACTTTGGTGTTTCCCGAGAAACTAAAATAAAATGTCATTTGTGGAAAACAATTTGTTGTTTATACATATTCATTGCAATGCTATTCGACCCCCATAGCATTGCTGGTACGTAAAACATCAAATATTTTCAAGGTCCTCTCTATTCTTGATGGCGGTGTGTGGAAGCGGTGATGGAGATATCTGTGTGGGTGTATATTGATTGGGTGGCTGATATTTTGATGATTGAGTATCTGGGTAGGAGGCTATTATAGATGTCAGATTTTCTATTTTCTGGCTGTTGTAGTTTGTATGATTATGTTCTCTCTTCGATCTCCACTTTCTTTTTAGAGTGCCGAGTTTGCATTGAATTATTGAAAAAAAAAAACCTTATTTCAACTTAAATTTAATCTTTGGGATTCAATTTCTAACCGTATTTGAAAAATATTATATGATCAGAAGTTTATCTATATTTAATTAGGGGTTATAACTATGATGTAAATTTTCATAAATAAATTTTATGTGTAAAATTACATATGAATCTCATTCATAGAAAATTTATCCCTATTTTATTTCCCAGCTAAATATACCTTAAAGAAATTTTATGCCTCAATGAGATTAGCCATCATTATCGATCTACTGTGGATACCTTAAGGAAAAAAAAATCGTATATCACGCATGTTGTAGCACTTATTGTCAACATAACAGTTTTTTCTTTCTTTCTTTTTTAAATCAACGGGGCAAAAGCCAAACAAAAACCAAAACTACATCTTAGAGACACTGGGGAAAGGCACCCCATATCGTCAGCTATGGTCAACGTAATAGTGATTATATAGTTTGGTATAAATTGTATTTATAATTTATTTCTTACCAAAAAATTATGCTTGATGTTATTTGAAAAGTGGAAGTATTAAACTTTTTATAAATGCTTTTGCAAATTATCTACTTTTTAAAATTTGAAATAAATTAATTTTCAAAATAATTATTTTCAAAAAATGTGTTATCGTCAACAAAAAAAATAACATAATTATTAGAATGATTTTATTTTACAATTATTAAAATAAACCTCAAATGTGTTACCTCTCAAAATTACCATGACAAAAATTGTATTATCATGAATTAACAAATTAACATGATAATTTCAATTTTAATCTAATAAAATTCAAATATTAAATATTAAATTGTTATGTGAAATAATATTAAATTAAATAATGTTGTTATGTATACATTAGGATTCATTTGGATACATTGTCATATATAGAGATCAATATTGTTATTTTCAACTTAATATAATGAAGCGCAACGTGAATTGATTTTTCTTAAAGATGTTAAGGTAGCTTTTTCCTTAAAACTTGACTTTAATAATGAATTTGGTTTTGTAATCTTTAACATTTTAAGTACATTAATTCTCAGCAAAAGGAAAATCCAAAAAAAAAAATGTATTATCGTCAACTAACAAATTAACATGCTTATTTCAATTTTAATCTAGTTAAATCAAATAAAAAATTAAATTAATCTAAAAATATAAAATATTATATTGTTATGAACAATAATTTAGATATTGAATAAAATTTAATTATTGAATTAATGTAAGTTTATACATTAAATTTTAGTTTGACGACCAATCTTTGGTTTGGTTTAATATGTTGTCAATAGAAATCGGGGAGGTGAAACGAGAGAGTTGGAATGAAATAAATTTTTGTTCTTTAATACTCAATTAATAATGAGAATCTTTTCAGAAAAATACCCATCTAATAATAATAATAATAACAATAAAAATAAATCTTAAAAATGAATTACACTTTTATAATAATCAGTTGTTATATCAATTATCTTCATATATTTTTTAATTTTTTTAATAATAATTTTGCAACAATAGTTTTCAATGTATTGTCAACCATAAATAATTCTTTTTTTTGTTTTCTTTTGCTCTCGTACTATGTATTATATCGTCTATTATACTTAGATATTATTATGAATAAGATTATTAGATGTAATAATTTTTTAAAGTTTAATTTAACAATTATTCTATCGACATTATATAAAATGCTTCATTTTAATAATATAATTATTTTAAATTAATTTTTAATTATTTTCATAATTAAAAATATTTTTCTTTTCCTTACGTTGCGCGAATAAAAAACACTAATATATAATAGAGAAAAATGAGTTGAATAGCCGTTTCGATGTTATCCAATGCCTTGCAATTGAAGATATAATATGTCCAAACACAGATCTTGTCATATGACTGTTGTTGCTGGACCCCTGAATGGTTTTTTATTTTTTATATGGTGTGTCAATTTAATAATTTCTCATATAGGAGATTGTGCAAAAATTTACATAAATATGGTGTGCAAATCTTGCCATTGGCGAGATTTGATTTAAAAAATAATATTTTTCGTTTTCCAAATCTTGCCATTGGCGAGATTTGGTTTAAAAAATAATATTTTTTTATTTTTCAAATCTTGCCGTTGGCAAGTTTTGAATTAAAAAGTAATATTTTACTAGCGAAATCCTGCCATTGACGAGATTTCGCGAAATCCTGCCATTGGCGGGTTTTCATACACCATAACCATGTAATTTGTCAAACTAACCCATATCATGACAAATTTTGCCTTCCCCCACCATATTGAAAAAAATGACCCAATAATTCTTTCCTCCATTTAGGGTGCACTCTGATTTTTCTTTTCTTACCTAGCAAAAAAGGAAAAAAAAAAGATAAAAGAAAAAGAAAAAGGTAGAAAAGAGTATTGCTTTCAGTTCAGCCTGCTCTCGTATACTTCAAAAGCACGGTATAGGAAAGCCACTTGGAACACGATGATAAAAAGGCTTAAACAGCAACAAAAGATTTTACTATAAGAATTAGAAATTGTGCATCAAATTTCTGTTTTATCAATTTTTATGTCATTTTTATTGCACATATATAAAAAAATTTAAAACTTGTTTGATCATGCATATCTCCTCACTAACTTTAATGGTTTATTGGGATGTGTTTAGAAAATGTAAGGAAAAAATAGAAAAAATGAAAAAAAAAATATTTTCTTTTTTGGTTGTAAAAGTATATTTTCTTTTACATTGTTTGGATACAAATATGTTATTTTTATATAATTTTATAATAAATACTAATTAGGAAATTTTATTACTGTTAATATCTTTTAATCATGATCATTCATGTAAAGTTATACGAGTTTAAGTTTACTTCTCTTACTCTCATAACAAATCATTCATTTTATCTAAGTTGTCCTCTATATATATATATATATTGCTTTTCTAGCTTTAAGGTTTATTGGGTTGTGAAGAGAAAATGTAAGGAAAAAAAATTAAAAAACTAAATAGAAAAAATGAAAAAGTATGTTTTCTCTTTTATTATTTGGATAAAGAGAAAATTAAAAATATATAAATATGTTATTTTTATATAATTTTAAATATATTTTATAAATTATATATAAAATAATAGAGTTTAATTTTAGTACACTAACTATATCATAAAATTAAATCCATTTATTTATAAGAAAATTTAAATAACAAATATTAGAGTTGATCATAATTATTAATGTTAGAATATATAGTTTGAAGACAGTATCAACAAAAATCAAAATTAAGTATAATCTACTAATAATGGTTGAAAATATTTTTTAAACTTTTCCTATAAATAAATGTTTTATAATAAATATTAAATTAAGTTTTTATTTAATACTAACTTTTTACTCAACACCTTCCGGACCACACGGTACCTTTTCTTTCCTTGTCTCTTCTCATTTTTGTGTAAATTTTCTCTAGCTCTTTCGCGTGATATACAAGAACCGAGTTGCGGTAGGAAGCATTCTTGCTCCATATGAAAGAATGACGACTCACATGACGTGATACGGTCGATCGGAACTAAGGACGTAGCCAGAAATTTTGGAGAAAGGGCAAATTAGTTAAAATAAAATAAAATATCATATAGAAAATATAAAATAAATTATTATATAATATTTTTTTATTTTAATAAAAGAGTAAATAATTTTTTTTTAAACATCTTTTAAATTTAACATAAAAATATATATATAACAATGTATTATTTAATATCAAAGAGCATTGATCATAAATAACTAACTAGTAAGTAGAAATTCTACTAAATAGATAAAATGAGTTAATAAGAGAAAAATTTTAAAAAATATATTCTAAAAATATTTATATGTTTCATACTTTTATATTATATGTATTATTATATCAAAAAATTTATATTATTTATTATGTATATTGTATATAGAGATGAAATAATTTGTCGGAGCCGTTCCCTCCCTCCGCCTCTGATCGAAACAAAGCAATGCAGTAACGTTTTATTTACACTACATATATCAGTTCCGAATCAATCAAAGCTCTCTCACCCCAAATCAGTCTTCAACATCTCGATCATTTTTCACTTTCGGTTTTATTCGTCCCTTGTCATGTAGATAAAGTGATATTCACACATGATATTCACACGGGAACAATTATTAAGTTGAAGCATCACACACACACACACACACACATATATATATATATATATATTCGATATATGCACAGTAACATAACACCATCCACATATATACCCCATAAAATTAATTAATTATACACATACATCAACGTTCCAAGCTAAGTCTTCCAACTTCCCACCTTGACAAAAATGATGCCATATCGGGAACCTGACGAGGAATTGCTCGACACCTGGGGACCTAAATTGAATAAAATACTAGCTGAGCTCACATTGCAAGGTCGATGGGAAGAGGTTGTGAATATTTACCTCAAGTTCCCAGAGGCACACACCGCAACTATGAAAGAATCTATGGGCACTGCCTTGCACGTGGCCATTGAGTTTAACAAAGAAGTAGTAGTCGAACAACTCATGGAAGCAATCATCATCGAGGAGCATCGGAAGGAAGAACCAGGGATGATCCCTGAGGGTCTGACGAAGGCGATTAATGGGCGCGGGGATACACCTCTACACGTGGCGGCATCAAGGGGGTACCCTAAGGGTCTGGTGAAGGCGATTAATGGGCACGGGGATACACCTCTACACGTGGCGGCATCAAGGGGGTACCCGATTAATGGTGCAGGCTCATCGTAGGGCCTGAGGAGGAGGAGAGGGCACGTTTGGCGATAGTGAAGAACAAAGTGGGGGATACACCTCTGTTTCAAGCGGCTCTCGCCGGATGTGCAGCTGTGTTTGCTTATCTCTATCGTATATCCCGAAACTTTGTTCTTGTAATGAGAGATCTTGTTCGCAACAATGGAGATAGCATTCTTCAGGGTGTCATCGAGAGGGAATTTATCGGTAAAAACCCACCCACCCTCCACTAATATTACTTGCTTTAATTTGTCGCTGCACATTCTATTCTAGTCGAATGTTAATCGTGTTATAATTTAAACTTCAAAAATGTAATTTTGATATTCAGTGTTGGACACCCACTCCGTGTTTTAATGTTGTATGAGATGATATTCCTCACTTATCCCTTATCATCTCATCCGATGGCGACTAAGTGTTCAAATCGGATTCCCACACTTGAACGTTAAATTAAAATAATATTATTATTCAAACTTTAGTGAACTTTTATATTTGCAATATATAAGTGGAGTAAATTATATGACTGAATTCAATCAAATTATTTGCAATATATGTGAAAATAACTTGAATCCTTTATTTTTTTTTACTATTTTATCATTCATTAATAATAAAAAATATCATATTTTAATAATATAATTAATTTTTAATAAAACATCATCATAAGTATCTTTAGTATTTTGATTTTTAACCTGAATCAATCCACTAAGTTACTAACCTATTTTGGTATTTTCACATAATTGAAGTATCTCTAGATAATACATTCATGTCATTGGTTGGTTCAAGATCAAGCAGTGGAATTCAATTCTTAGATGAATTTAATTTCAAGGCCTTCCAAACACTTAGTTAATTTTAGTAGCTGACAAGGTTATCAAACTCTCGAATTAACTCTTCAATTCTTACAATACGAGTCTAGGTCCTAAAATTGAGTTAACTCGCTTGATAACTTGAACCTTAATAAATTTAGGTAAACTCAAGAAAACTTGTGAGCTTACACATTTAATAAGAATTTGGCCTCTGATCATGTAACAATTGACATGTAATTTCATAATAAATACTAATAATTAGACATTTCAAAATTAAATTCATGATGTATATTACTAAAGTTACTTTGATTTTGTAAAACCTAAAGTTTTGGTCTGTTATATTTCTTAAGATTTTAATTTGTATTTTATGTTTTATGACTTGTATTTGCTTCATTATGATATTACAATTGAATTTTTTATTTGTTTTATTTTTATCATAAATTTATTTTATTATAATTGGATGTTATAAATATGTATTAATCTTGTTTTCAAAATAAGTAAACTCTTATAAGTTTATGAGTTTAATTTATGATTTGAGTTTATCTCGATTTCACAAATTTAGGTAAGCTCACGAGTTTGATAACCTTGATAGTCGAAGTTGGTTGCATGTCTCATCTTAATTTCAGTCTTAAATTTTGCCAAAAAAATAATAATTTAATTAAGTTGATATTTACGATTATGTTAATTCTTAACAAATTCAAATCTCTATAGGCATTAACTACAATCATATTTTACAAATTCGAGAACTAATCATTAATTTATTTACTTATAGTAAGAAAAAAATTTCAAGGTAAATCACAAATAAAGTGTCAAGTTTAGCAAATTAGAAACATGAAGGGGTAAATGCACATAAATCATACATTCACTAGTTATCAAAATTATAATAAGGAGTGTTTTGAACTATATATTTGAAAAGTTCATATTGTCGCTATATACATTTTGAAAAATCATAATATAACCCGTATATGATCTAAAATTTATGGATAAAAGGTATTTTACCCGAAATATTTGCTGGTTCCATAATTGTTTGATCTTAATTCAGGGAAAAAAATTAATTTGTTAAACTAACTAAATCCATTAAGTTATAAACCAAAATCCTTTCTAATTTAATCTCCGAATTTTTCAAAACAACAATATCTGCTTTGATCTTTCCCTAATCCGGCATTTCGAAATTCTTTTACTAAGTACTAACTAACGAGAATACTTAATATCTTTTTATTAAAGCATATTTTTAATTTCTATAATAAAGAAGTATTAAGTATTTCTTTTTTATTTAATTTTTTTGTTAAAATATTAAATACTTTTCTATTGTGTTCCTTGATTAGTGTCAATAAGATTAATCTTGAATATATTATGAAATAACAGTGTGAGTGTGTGTGTGTGTGTGTATAGCTATGCTGCAACAGATTTGGCAGTCATAATAGTGGATCGTTATCCTTTCCTCGCCACATATGCCAATGTGAAAGATGGATCCACTCCCCTCAAAGTCCTTGCAACTAGGCCGTCGGCATTCAGAAGTGGAAGCAGCATTTCATTGTGGTTGCAAATCCTGTACGACTGTAAGTTATAGTATGGAATTAAAAGGAAAAGAGTTTGTCTGATGCCACTTTTTAAAGAAAAAGATAAGAGTGCATTTTATTTTAGTTTTTAGTTTTAAATTTTTCAATCTTCAAAAGTTCATGAAGAAAATATTGAAAGCTATTAATTACAAAACTCAATTGTCAATTTTCATTTACAGTTTTCAGTATGTTACTCATAAAATCCTAAAAACTGAAAATAAAAATTTAAAATTAAAACCAAATGCAGCCTAAATTTTTCATTATAAAGTGAGATTTTCAAGTTTTCAAAATATGAGATTCATTAAGAAGTGTACAGACTTGCTATATGTGGAATCCTAATTAGTGTTTTTACGGTGCTACTTAGAAAAACCCAAATGAAAAATAAATAAATAAACTATATATATATATATATATATATATATATATATATATATATATATATATATATATATATATATATATATATATATATATATATATATATTATATGTAATTTTTTGTTTGCATACATGATTACTAGAAGATACATATAGAAACCTCCACGATTTACTGGAGATCTTCATTAAAAGGAAAGCAATTGCGCTATGGCAAGGAATCGACTCATATTCATACTCTAGTGATAGGCAATCTCATATATATATATATAAGAACTCTATAGGTATTCTCTATGTCTGAGGATCGTATTCTGTTATTGGTGAATGACTAGTACTAAACCCACCTAAATTTTTTTATATGAAAAGAAAAAGAAAGAAAACCCTAAAGTAGTGCTATGCATGAAAGCATGTTATTAATAAGATATTACATAACTTTTTATCAACAATTATACTGAATATTGAGTTTCGGTTACTTATAGGGTATACAGAGTTTAAATAAAGAAAAAAAATAGACATTCAAAGTTATCATCGTTAACCCTCAAGAGTTTGCAGAAACGACCACATGCGAAATTATAGGTACTCATTCTTTGTTTTCGATAATTAGATGTGCTCGACTCTCAAGAGAGAAGTTAGAATTACGTCAATAGTTCAAAAACCATACCACCAAAACAGCAACAATGGTGGAGGCAAACGTACCACGCAACAAAGTATAATGCTAGTGTCAAAATAGCAAAAACTGAAAAACACAACCAAAGCTAGCACACACAAACCAAAAGACAATCCAAACCAAACCCATCACGATAGTAGAATATCTACTCATTCTTTTTCCTCTTTCCAAAGGTATATTTGTAGAACCACTGGATGTTGAAAGTACGATGAAGAAGCAGCTTATGGAGGAGATATATCAGCAGCAACCTCCATCTTCATCTTTCCCAAAGAATTATGAAACGATATGTGAATTCTGGCGGTTTATAGATTTTCGTCAATTCGGTATGTAAATAGATTCACAAGGTATCCTGTCTATTTTTCATACAATTATATAATCATGTGTTGTCATCAATAATGAAAGTTCACTCTTAAATTTACTATTTGAAAATTCATACAAATAAAAAACTTTTATTGGATGATAGTATACTTTGCATTGTCTATGCATCAAAATTAAACTCCGATATTTATTTTATTTTATTTTTCCTTTAATAGCACTCAATTCTTGCTAATACACATTTTATTTTCTATGAACACAAATACAATATCGTATAGATATGGGTTGTCGAAAAGGGAATAACAATTTATCCTGGGCATAAAGAAGGAAGCTTGTGTCATAAAATATATTAAGCCTTAGTTGGCTCTTTAAAACTTCGACTTACGCATGATCAGGACTTTTTTTCAAAAAAAGAAAAAGGTTTTTTCTACATCTCAATCGCTGTAGACAGTCATCATTTTGTAAGAGGAATAATAACGAGATAATAAATTAGGAGAAAAAATAAGTTGTAAATGCCATATATTTTATGAGTAAAACATTTGAGTGTTTAAGATAAAGAGATGTTGAAATAGGAAATAGATTCTCTCATGTATTTAAAGTACATATAAGAGGGTCATATGCTTTTTATATTTTTTAGACTAACGGGATTGAAGGGCAGGGATTAAAACACGACCTTCTTATATATAATTCATACATTAGGAAAAATATTATATGTATTCATTTGATATGGAATACTATGTCAATTCATTTGATATGGAATACTATGTCAATTCATTTGATATGGAATACTATGTCAATTCACTTCTCATTTATTATTAAATTGGATATGAACTCTAAATGAGATTCACACTCTATCTAATAGTAGATAGGAAGTGAGTCGACAAAAAAATTTATATCAAGTGAATACAAATAAGGATCCGCCTCATTGAAATAACAGTCAAAAAAATATCTTCTGGTTACGCAAATGAAAATGTCATATACATACTTTTTTTAAGCCGCTATTCAGAAACTGGATCTATCTCTTAACCATTTTGATTGATTGAATATACCCAACCTTGACGTATACTGTTTGTCATTGAGAATGTCAACAAATATTAATATTAATCCTAGCACTTGATTGACACCGAATAATGGAATATTGTCAAGTTATTTGTTTATCTAACACATTAGAGTATAATTTTAATGTATCAATATTATAAAACATTTTAATATTATCATTTAATTAAATATTCTTATTTATATGACCTTTTAAATAGTAAGTGAATCTCAATCACTTTTATTAATGTAATAATGCATAATTGGATAATAATATAAAAAAATTTATATTGTAAATGTATAGAAATCAAACTCTGGACAGTAACCGAATTTTAAAAAAAAATCAAATAGGGGTTATTATTCATTTAGCTAAAGTAGAAAAGAACTTAACATTAATTTTTAATGAATCATATGACGATGGAGAGAATTATATTGCAGATTCCTTTTGGCCAGGCAAATTGTTTGGCAAAATTCTCAAGAAGGATCAGCAGCATGACACGGAAGACCCTCGGACAAGATTAGAGGGTGGATTTGATCAAAAAAGAATATTAGAGGGTGGATTTTGGCCCCCAAATTATGTTATCTTTCAACAATTTCAGGTGTGCATACGTGTATGCTTTTGGCCTTTCGGGAGTGGGTATGTTTTTGAGATATCCAAGTTTCTTTGATCCATTATTGCTAGTTACTTGTTTAATACTGATATGTATTTTTCACAAAATGTTTTACCACGCGAAATTGCTTCTTTAATATGCATATACTTTCCTAAGGCTTGAAGGAGATAAGAGAGACAAAGAAGAAGCATACATGGAGTTGTCAACTATTGCATGCACTCCTGAAACATGCCTATGATGCGTACACAGGAAGCGGGGATCAACCTGTTGAGTTTTCCGATTACGCAGACGAGGACTATCGAGACATGTACACTGCTTTTCCGGAAAGAGGTATGGACAATGTTCCTTTCTGAGCAAATGGCGCAAGGTACATTTGGAAATTAGAGTAGAGTGTTTGGACAAAAGGAATGGTTTAATTTCTGCATTTAATTAATTTTTATATATTATCAATATAAAATAGTTTTATATAAAAATCCAATTACATATTGTTACGTAAATAAATCTGTCTGATTCAAATACCCCCACCTCAAGTGTCTCACAAATAAAAGCATTTTCTTGGATGACCGTTTAAAACTCTTTTACATAACAATGCATTGGAAGCAAACTCTTTAATTTATTTATGTACGTATATTGTCTTTATAAAAGTGTTTTACACGTTTAACTAATCATAGCTAACAACTCATTATATGTATAATTTTTTGAATTTTTTTTTGTAAAAGTCAAATGCTCATAATAATGTGGTTATACATAATTGAATAAGTGAATTCATTTTTTTTCTATTAGCAGTGTATCAAAATTAAATATATAATATAAATATAAATTTAATTTTGATAGATTGTTAGTAAAAAAATTTATACAAACATCTAATATTATATTACTGCAAAAAAGAATTTTATAATAATGATAATATATCAAAATTAAATTAAATGTAAAATTAAAATAATTTAAATTTAAATTCTTAATTAAAAAATAGTATCAAAAGTTGTTATATAATATTCAGTGATAGAAGTTATTAAATTTGGATGATAGTTATTGAAGTTATTATTTGGTAACTTTAATTCAAATATGTAGATGGACTTGAAAAAGGAATTAATACTATTTACAAAGAACAAAAAGCACTTACAAAACACAATCTTCTTTATATAATAGTATAGATATATTTATCATATTATATATTATTCTTACCTAAAAGTGAAGGTAAGGTGGTAGGGATCCTCTGATGTCCGTGCGAGCGAGAGTAGAGGTACTTGCAAAGACAATTCAATGCTCAAATCAGTGAATGAGTGGGATGTAGAGTAGCTAGAGTATATGAGTGATATAATTGTGATGTCATATATATACACCAGAGGGCGTTAACCCTCTTTTAAAATGAGAGGGAACCTCATGCTAAATTAGGAGATAATCTTTCTTGAACAATAGAGATATTCAAAGGATTTAGCAGATGTTAGATATGTTCGGCATTTTGGGGTAGATATGATCTAACATAAAAGATATGATGAGATAATAAGAGACCTTGTAGGCGATTTAGGAAATATCCTTTATTAAATTGGTGAAGAATCTCTAGCGGGGTCATAATCCCACGTGGTCGATCACGTGAGCCCCTAGTCCAAGTTCTCTAAGGCTGAGCCCCTCGTCTCCACATTTCTAATCCAGTACGAATGTGTGTGTGTTGTGACAGATTATTATGAGAGTGAAAAGAGCAAATTGAGGATGTATAACTATACATAATAAATAGTTAAGATTGAAAATTAATTAATAGTAATTAATAGTCGTCTGATCACTTTAAAAAGTTTCAATTACATATTATAAAGATTATTTGTGCTAAATTTTATAAAATTGAACATCAATAAGGATATAATCATGTAGCTCTTATTCTTGTTCATTTTAAGTGTGTGTGTGTGTAAGTGTATCACATTAACTTTCATGTACATATAAACTATGCTAAATGATTTTAGATTAATTTAAAATTTTATAGAAATAATCTAAATGGTGTAACAGCTACTTAAACTTACAGCGATATTATTTAATACAACTCTTTTACACACACATAGATATATATATATATATATATATATATATATATATATATATATATGAAGAAGATCAAGTGAGAGGACTAATTGTGAGAGTGAAAAAAATAAATTTTGACCTATGAATTTTGTATTATTGATCAAGATAAAAAAAAGAATAGCAATGCTACAGTATAAAATCATCGATAGGCCTCTATCCAACAGCCTAAACTTTTGGATTAGATGGGTCATGACATGATTATAGACACACTATGACTAAGAGGTCAAGGATTCAATCCTTGTAATCCCTCGTTTAGGGACGGATTCAAGATGCAACTACTGAGGGTTAAAAGCAAAATCCCTTTTTGACCTTTATACTTAGTATTGCGTTAGAGAGTTCCTGTCTTGTTACTATTACTAGTTGAGTTCTTGGAAGCTTCAATTACTAAATGAGATATTTCTATTGTCCTGGATCTAACTTTGGACTTAGGGTAGTACCAATTCATTTAGGTTAAAAGGTACTATCACTTTGTAACAATTCACAACACCCAATAACTCAACTTTATCTTTAGTCTTTAACTTTGGTCTCACCATAATTTCTCTTAAATTAATAACGTTGCACACCACATATATTAAAAAGATTCATAAAAGCATTAAAAATTTCATCATCATATCTTTTTACATAATACATAATATTAGTATATACATCAATACACACGTGAGAAGCTTGGGGGCAGAGTCTTTGCTGACCCCGTAGATTTATCCCCCCTCTCATTACAAAAATTGTTCACACTTCAAGTTCAAAAGCATGTAATTTCATGAGAAGTTGTGTTAGAGTATAAAACTGTTAATGCCTTTTACTCAACGGTTTAAGCTTTTGAGATAGATGAATAATGACAAATGGCATTTACATACATTTTTCTTACTTGACTTGGCATGCTCGACAGATAACACAGCACAACCAGTCCAGGGAACCCAACCCGATCAAGCAACGGATACTGACTCAAAGGAGACACCATTGCTATTAGCAGCAAGAAATGGCATATCTGAAATGGTGTTCGAGATTCTAAATGAATTACCAAGTACCCTCCATGACATTAACACAAAAAAGGAAAATGTGTTGCTAGTGGCAGTGTCAAACAGGCAACCCCGTATAATTGACAATCTGGAAAAGAAGATAGAACCAGAAGTTTGGAGGAACTTGATTCTGGCAGAGGATTGGAAGAAGAACAACATGTTGCACTTGGTGGCAAAAGCTCAAGAACCTGAGAAGCAGATTGCTGGCTTTGCATTGCAAGTGATGTGGGACATACATTGGTATGAGGTACAGGGTTTCTTGCTTTCTTATCCATACATAAGTGTTCAACATATTTTAGGGACAAGCATGATATACAAGTTACATGGGTGCATTTGGTTTAGGAGTTTATAAAATCATTCAATGATATATTTTCATATGAGGTCATGTATATATATAATTTTATGATAACATAAAATATTTAATAGTGATAATGTATCAAAATTAATCTTATTATTTAAAAAATTTGAAGTACATGGTTTTCTTGAATTCACTAATGAAAATAAATTGTATTTATGCAAAATTTGACATTGTATGGACATTTGATAGGAGAAAGATACATAATTGAGAGAGAAATGAATCCCACCACTTTTATTTCTGGTATGTCCACGCTATAAATTTTGATAAAAATAATGTTGGTCTTATTTAGATGTCAGTGGTATACATACACACATGCGTGCTTTTATTTAAATCTTTTATCCATTTTTCCTATTTTATACATTTTCTTTTCAATAAAATTTTGACATATATATAATAATAATATTATCCATGATTTTTTATTCAATCAAATTTTTTCAACTATCCATTATTTGAATGCATGGCAAAGTTTTATTGGAGGGATAGGAAGTGAAATAGAATAAGGAGAATGAAGAATTTTGATCATATTCCTCATGTTACCTAACCAATCATATTCCTCCATGTTGCAGTACATCAAAAGCATTGTGCCACAACACTTGCTTCAGAGTAAACAATCAAAAGCAAACTGCTAGGCATATTTTCACGGAAACACACAGCAAACTCATCGGAGAAGGTAGCAGATGGCTCAAGGAAACACTTGAATCATGCTCCGTTGTGGCGGCTCTTGTTGCCGGCGTCTCCTTTGCCACAGCCACTACTGTCGCCGGTGGCAACAATGACAAAGGTGAATATCCATTAGAAGGCAAACCAGCTTTCAATGCATTTGCCATCTCATCCCTCGCTGGACTCTGCTTCTCCGCCACAGCACTCATAATGTTCCTCACCGTCCTCACTTCTCGGAACGAAGCCACGGATTTCAAAAGGGCGTTGCCAATGAAGTTGCTTCTAGGCTTAAGTTCTCTCTTCATGTCCATTGCTGCAATGTTTGTTTCCTTCTGCTCCGGCCATTTCTTCAACGTCAATCACAAGTACAAGAACATCATGGTCCCCATGTATGCCGCCACTTCCGTGCCTATGGCTTTCTATGCCTTGGCGCAGCTTCCACTTTACTTTGATATTCTAACAACTATTTTATGTAAGGTGCCTCGGGCCAAAGGCAAAGGTTACAACACTTTATAGGTGCCTTATATCAACATAGCGTACATCATGGCTGGAACATCACTTGAACTGTGTGTGATGATGTCTTTGGCAAAGCTTTTATTTGTTGCTGCTTTTTTTGTCGGTGTGTTGACTGTGTAATAATTAAACCAAATTAGTTTGGTGTTTGTCATTGTTGGAACCTGGCTTGAATCAGCGTGTGGTGTTGAATTCGTGTAGTTTGTGTTTGTCGTGTAATAAACCAAATGAGTGATCCGCGTGTGGTGTTGAATTCGTGCAGTTTGGATTGTCGTGTAGCAAAATTGTTTACATCAATAATTTAATAATCATGTTTGGAGCTAGTACGACATAGCTTTGATTTGTTGTTATTTTGTGTTGGTTTGGGTTGTTGCTAAGTTTGTATCCTGGAGAGAGGTTTTGAATATTCTGATGCAATACTTAATGCATCAAATTATGTTTTACTTCAACTTAATTTAGTCTTTAAAAAGCTTAAATTATTGGATACAACACATCAATATTTTTATATTTGACATATCTTTTTACATAGCCTTTTTTAAACATGAAGTATGAGCAATTTCAGAAGGATATGAGGTGATAAAAATCACCATTTAGTCATAAAACCTTTTATATACCATATTATAAATCATTTAAAATCTAGCCTTATGGTGTTTATTTATATGTCATGTTATAGCTTAAATGCTCAACATTATGGTGAATACATATGTACTTCAACTAAGAGTGCTTTTTTGTCATGAAATCATCCTTTTTAAGAGTTTAAATTGATGGGTAGAACTGCATATTTTGCAGAATTAGACCGGTCATAAACTTGATATGGTCAAGGCACTGGTCACAGGGTCAAACCGGTTAGGGAGCATTGCTTAGTTAAAGTGATAGTCGACACAGTTAAACTAGTTGATTCAGATTTAATTAAACCAATATATAACAGCACAATTTAATCCAACAAAATATATGTATCTTGATTAGGATAAGTTAATGTGACACCATTGACTAACTTTTTATTGGTGTAATTCTTTTTATCAAACTAATGTTGGATTAGAAATTCACATTGTGTAGATCATATCTGTAAAATTTCAAAGTAATCTAAAATTATTTGATATATTTTTTATGTATATCAAAATCAATATTATGCATAGGCTTAAAATGAACAAAAGTAAGAGCTAAATTATTATGCATTGTTACTTATGTTTAATTTGTATGAAATTTGGCAGAAATGATCTTCATAATATCTAATTATAATTCAACGATGGAACCAATAAAAAAATTATTTTATCGAAAGTTATAAGTGGTGTAATTATACTTAAAATTACACCGATACAACTTGGTTCTAACCCTATATATATGTATAGGGGATGTATTTAGAAAGAGGAGTGGTTTTATATGAAAGTGAGATGATGAAATCTGAACCGTATAATCATACATGAATGGTTTGGATTATGCGACATAATAACACAATTAACTGCGTGCTCCATGCTTCCATCTCTTGGGTTATAATGGAAAATGATATTTTGACATCCAAAAAATGGGTGCTCCATATGACATATACTTTAAGATGAGTTTGTTGTCCCAACTCAGTAACTCAATAAGTTTATTCAATAGTGATAAAGTAGATATCAAATGGACATCTATTTTTTAAATGTCAAAATAGCACTACTATGTTCGCAAACTAGTCTTGGAATTTTGGAAACATATCCAAAATTTCCTTGCATCCACGGTTCTTGCATGCTTTGGCCAGTTCAACTACATTGGTTCATGGGGGGATCGCCGCAACCCGGCCCAGTTCACTCTGTATTTGATCAACGTGACTGGTTTGTATGCATATCGATCCAATCAAAGAACTGAAATAGTGGTCATTTCATAGGTTTTCAGCCCATAGGTTTTGAAAACTATTGCTGAAAGCATATGAATGGACATGCCGACCAACATGCAAATGTCATTTGGATTTGATGTGTGGATAATTTTTAACAATGGGGATAACAAGACTTGAACCCCCATCCTCTTAGTTATGATAGCTCTAATACCATAGAAAGGTGAAATGTTATTTAAAGCTCGTTTAAAATTATTGTGAGGATAATTAGTCAAAAGTTAAATTGTAATGATTTTACAATTTATCACCTATTCAAAAGCCATTTCAATATTTTTTAAAAAAGTTGAAATATTAAGTTCGAAAAAGGTTTATGCACAATTATCTGAAAATAAAGACCATAATCTTAAAACTCGCACTTATATTATTGTTGCTTGTGTTATCATTAAGTAAAAGAAAAAATAATTTCTTCATAAATTACATTTTAGACTATCGTTTGTCAAAAGCCACTTTTAAATAACATACTAGAAAATAACCCCTTGCGTTGCAAGGGTTTGTTAAGTTTTTTTGTAATTATTGAATGAATATAAATTTTTTAAAAAACCCTGTTATAAGAATTAAAAATTCTATATGATAAAAATATGTTGAATTTTTCTTTATTTGTAGTGCACTAAAATGAATCAATTAAGTTACATTGAGAGAGTTCATTGAACACTGTTGTTGCAACAACATATTTGATGAAATCTCTCTTAACAATATAATTAAATTCAAATCTTTTCATCAATAAAAATTATATCTATACTGAATTTTTTTTTATAGGCACACACACAAATATATGTATATTGAAATACACGCTTTTATCTTCCATTCATGAGTGGTTGAAATGATAGACTGCTAAGAAATGTATATCGATTATTCACTGTATGGTGTCTTCTGGCAAAAGATAAGAAAAATGTAAGTATGAGATAAAGAAAAATTAAAATAATATATTATAGTGATTGGAAAGAAAATTCTTACATACATGTTTTAAATAGTTTGTCGAAGTTTCTATGATTAAACTTGATGGGACTTGATGTGATAAACCAGTCATTAAAATCAAAGCTAAAATAGATTTTTATATTATTAAAAATTATAAAATATGCATGTTAAATTTTTTATAAAATTTAAAATTTTTGTTTGAGGGGAAAATAATCTAAAATTCTTATAATATGAAAATATAAAGCATTTTTTTTGTTATTATGTCTTATTAATTAAGAAGATTTTTTGTTTCCTCTTCTAATTTTTCTTTGGATATTCCTATCATATATGTTTCGTTCCTATCACATATCCTTCATAAAGCATATATACTAAAATAAAAACAAAAAACAGATCTTATACTTGAGTAGTTAGTCATGGGTTTAATTTAGAAAGGTAACTCTCTCTTTGCACATCGTTCACAGAGGGCCAGTATTTGGGGTTTAGGGTTTAGGATAAGTGTAATAGTGAATCTTGAAAAAAAAAACAAAATAGTAACATTTAATAGTTTTCATATACTCTACAGGACAAAAGAAAAGTTTTGCTTCATAATATTTTATCACTTAATATTTGTTAAGATGAAATGTGTAACCCTTTAAGTAATATGCTTTTACAAATAAAATGTCATAAGATTTAAATTTTTTTTGAAAAATAATTCAGTTAAAAAATAATCATTATATTCACATAAAAAAATTTATTATTAAGAGGTTATTACTTCGAACCTATTACATTAAAAAAATTATTATTAAGAGGTTATTAGTTCGAACATTTTGATTATAAAATATCTTATCAGAATTTTGATCGTGTAATAAACAAAAGGAGTATGTGTTCTTACCCTTCAAAGCACTATTAGTTGAAATCATATGTGCTCACCATAATGTTGACCATCACAGCTATAACGTGACATGTAAATACATGCCATATAAGGCTGGATTTAAAAGCCTTTATAATAAGGTATTAAAGTTTCTATGATAAAACCATGAGGCCTAGCATAGTTCGTAGCTAGTTGGTTCTTTAAGTATCTAGTCAAGGGTTTGATTCCTGGTGATGTGAAAATGGTATCCAAGATGAGTGAAAGATAGCAAATATTCTAATGCATGAAGAAGAAGATGAAAGAAATCTGAGTGAAATGAACTCAGATAGAGAATGAGATTAATGATTGAGATGGATCTTTCATTACACATTACAGTTTATATACTAATAGTGGCAAGTATCAGTTGAAGCTATGAGTATTCTAACAACTAACTACTTGAAGCCATGACAGAACTAACAAACTAACCACTTCAACGAACTACTTCAGTAACAGACTTTACAATTTAACCAACTCCATCAGGTAACACCCCCCCGCAAGCTGGAATGTGGAGGTCATACATTCCTAGCTTGGTGTGAATCTGAGAAAATGGTTTGGGGGCAAGTGGCTTGGTGAGGATGTCTGCTATTTGATGGGCAGAAGCAATGGGCAGCAGATGTATGACACCTTCTTGAATTTTATCACAAACTACATGGCAGTCAATTTCTATGTGTTTGGTTCTCTCATGGAACACAGGGTTTGCTGCAATTTGAATGGCTGACTGATTATCACAAAACAAGGCTACTGGTTTAGTGAACATGATGCCAAAATCCTTGAGGAGTGCAAGCAGCCACTGAGCTTCACATGTGGCTAGTGCTAAGGATCTATATTCAGCCTCGGCTGATGATCTAGCTACGGTTTGTTGCTTCTTACTTTTCCAAGATATTAGTGAGGACCCCAGAAAAAAGAAATAAGCAGAGATTGATTTTCGGGTGTCATAGCAAGCTCCCCAATCAGAGTCAGAGAAACCAGTTAGAATCAGGTCAAATGTTGTAGAGAAAAGGAGGCCAGCAGCAGGGCAACCCTTCAAGTATCGAAGAACCCGAAATGCAGCTTGTTGATGAATGTTTGTGGGACAGTCTAGAAATTGACTTAACCTTCCAACAGCATAGCATATGTCAGGTCTTGTGTGAGATAGGTATAATAACCTTCCCACTAATCTTCTGTAACCTGAGATATCTGATAAGGGGGAACCAGAAGTTTTGGATAACTTTAGGTGGTAGTCCATTGGAGTTGCAACAGGCTTGGCACTAAGCATGCCATAATCAGAGAGAAGGTATAGGGTGTACTTCCTTTGATAAAGGGCACTGCCTTTATTGGATCGAGCTATCTCTATACCTAGAAAAAATTTTAAGTTCCCCAAGTCCTTGATCTTGAACAAGTCATCTAGGAGCTGTTTCATCTTTTGAATCTCAGAAATATCATTGCCAGACAGAACCAAATCATCCACATAAACGAGAATGACAGTGAATGAGTCAGGTTTAGCTTTAACAAACAAAGAGTAATCAGATTTAGATTGGATGTAACCTGAATTTATCAATACAGATGTAAGCTTGGCATTCCATTGCCTGCTAGCCTGTTTCAACCCATATAAGGACTTCTCCAGCTTGCATACAAGACTTTTGTCAGCTACATCAAGGCCTGGTGGTGGTCTCATATAAACCTCCTCAGTTAGGTCCCTATGTAAGAAAGTAGTGTTAACATCCAACTGGTGTAAGTGCCACCCTTTTGCAGCTGCAAGGGATAGAAGAATTCTCAAGGTAGTCATTTTAACCACTGGACTAAAGGTTTCCAAATAATCTAGGCCTGCAGTTTGAGTGAAGCCCTTGGCCACTAAACGTGCTTTATGCCTTTCAATTGTCCCATCAGGTCTGAATTTTACTTTGAATACCCATTTGCAGCCTATGGTTTTCTTTCCAGGAGGGAGAGAGGTAAGTCTCCAAGTCTTGTTTTGTTCCAAGGCAAGCAGTTCAGCACCTATTGCAGCTCTCCAACAGTCTTGAGTTACAGCCTCCTCATAGGTTTGGGGTTCAGGGGTGGCAGAGATTGCTAGGGAAAAGTGTTTGTGTTTGGTAGACAATGTATCATATGATAGGAACTGTGAGAGAGGGTACCTGCTGGGAAAAGATTTTGTGTCTGACTTGTTAGTGGCTAATGTGCACTGGAAGTCCTGCAAGTAGGGTGGAGCTTTCTTGGCCCTGGTGGATCTTCTTAATGGAATGGATTTAGGTTGTGTATTTGTGTCTGGGTGTTTGAAACAAGCTTGATTGTTGTCTGTATTTTGGGAATGATCAGGTTGTGTATGAGTGTGGTAGTCAGGAGGGTCTTGGATTGTGGGGGGCTCAAGCTGTGTTTGAGGTTGTGTGAGTGGAGGGCTAGGAATGATAATGCTGTCGTGAATAGGTGTGTATGTGAAGGGGTCAGGTAAGAGAGTTACTGGTGAGTGTGTGTTATCTGTATCCTGTGAGGGTGATTGTAATGCAAAAGGAAAGGTGTGTGCATAAAACATAACATTTCTTGACAGAAAAACCGAGTTAGTTTGCAAATCTAACAAAAGAAATCCCTTTGTACCACTTTTATGTCCTAGAAAAATACACTTTTTGGCTCTAGAGTCCAGCTTCTTTCTATTGGAAACTAATGTGGATGCAAATGCTAAGCAACCAAAGATTTTGAGATTGGCAATATCTGGGAGTTTTGAAAACAGTATTTGATAGGGTGACTGATTTTGAAGAATTAAACTGGGAATTCTATTAATTATGTGTACTGCATGAGCCACTGCAAAGTTCCAAAATGTTATAGGTAGATGTGATTGGAATATTAGTGCTCTAGTCACTTGGAGAATGTGTTGATGCTTCCTTTCTACTATTCCATTTTGTTGAGGAGTCTCTACACATGATGTCTGGTGTAGGATTCCTTTGGAAGCATATAGGGAATGCAATTTAAATTCATGTCCATTGTCAGTGCGAATGCATTTGATTTTGGATTGAAACTGAGTTTCAACAAAGTTGATGAATGATGGAATAAGCATTGAGACTTCAGATTTTAATCTCATAAAGTATACCCAGGTAAATCTGGATTTGTCATCTACCACTGTCAAAAAATACTTGAAACCATTAACAAAAACTGTAGATATTGGTCCCCAAATATCCATATGAATGAGATCAAAGGCTTTTATTGATTTTGTGGTACTTACAAGAAAGGGAAGTCTCTTTTGTTTAGCAAAGTGACAAATGTCACAAGGTAGAGAATCTTCTGTACAAGAAATGAAAGGGAAATCATTTTGCATTACATTTAACCTAGATCTAGGGATGTGTCCTAACCTAAGGTGCCATAATGCAGAACTGTGTTGTGTTTTGGTGATGTTCAATGAATCAGTGTTGATGGCTAAGGTGGTGTCAGCAGGTGGGAATTTTGCAGGAGGTTCCAGCACATATAAGCTCCCTTTCAAGTCAGCTGCACCAATCTTCCTCAAACTCTGGTGTTCCTGTATCTCACAGCCAGCTTTAGTGAACAAAAATTTGCAATTTAATGTTGAAATTGCCTTTGAAACAGATAAGAGATTGAATGTAAAACTGGGAATGTAAAGAACATTTGTAAGGTATAGGTCTTTTGTGAATACTATGGTTCCAGATATATTGGCTACAGTCTGTGATCCATCGGGTAGCTTAATCACTATTGGTTTTATCCTAGAGTATTGATGAAAGTTATTGAGGGAATAACATACATGGTCAGTTGCACCAGTATCTATTACCCAAGATTTTGAGTCAGCTACCTTACAAGCTAGGGCAGTGTTTAATGTAAAGGAAAGTGTGTAGGTATTACCTAAGAAATCAATCAAAGGTGGGGCTATGTTGGTGGTTATCTGGTTGGTTGAATGAGAGGCTAGTAACTCTTGCTGCTGAAGGAGTGCTAATATGGCTTGATGCTACTCTGGAGTAAAACCAAGAGCTGAAGTATTACCTGTTCCTTTCTAGTCAGAAATTTCTGAACTGATGCCATCAATTTCATCATCAGTTATGATGTTGTGTGCAGATCCAGGTTTGGTTCTTAGGTGATGAGGGACTCCATGTTTCTGGTAGCAAGAATCAACAACATGGCCCTGCTTTCCACAGAAGGAGCAAACTTTGACTCCTGAATGTCCCCTACCTGTGGAGTTTCTTCCACCATTATGTGAGTATTGCCTCCTTGCACCTCTTCCTCTGGCACGCCCTCTTGTGGCTACACCATTTCTGTTATCTGAGGTGCTCAGGAATGCTGCTGAATCGGCAACTGAACTCAAGGAGCTCATTTGCTATTCTTGTTGATGCAACAATGACAAGGTTGTGTCGATGTCTGGAAGGGGCCTCATGAGCAATATCTGAGATCTTACATGAGTGTATTGTTCATTCAGCCCTCTCAAGAATCTTACAACTTGATCATTTTTCCTGTATTCCCTCATCATTCCTAATCCACAAGTACATGTTCCAATGCATGGACAACCGGGTATAGGCCTGAAGTTCTCCAGCTCTTCCCAAATCGACTTTAAGTTGGTGAAGTAAGAACTGATGGACATTTCCCCTTGCCTAGTTGTAACAAGCTCTTCTTGCAATACTGCTATTCTAATGAGGTCTCCTTGGTGGTATCTCTTCTTGAGGTCCTTCCAAAGATCTGATGCCACCTCTATGTATATCACACTCTGCAAGATTTCTTTACTCAAAGAAAGGTTAATCCAAGAAACCACAAAGGTGTTGCATTTATCCCAAGCAAAGAATAACGGATCACTCTCATTTGGTTTGGGAATGGTACCATCAATGAATGGGAGTTTATTCTTGGATTTCAGGATGAATCTAATGGCCCTAGCCCACGTATGATAGTTTTGAGGAGTTAGAGTAATGGAAGTCAATGGCACACCCGGGTTCTCACTTGGATGCAAATAGAAGGGACTCACAGGATCTGCTAAAGGATTTGGTACCTGATACATCATGGGGAAGGGATTCTGAAGTTGATATTGCTGTGGGAAGAGAATCTGCTGATTTGGAGGCGCCTGGTTCATCATTGGAATTCCCGAATGTGGAGCTTGGAACATATATGGATTCCCAAGATTGGGAACTTGGTTTATCACTGGATCTGCATTCTGGTTTTCCATGGAGGCAGTAGCTGTTGCCTCTTCTGTTTGTGTTGAAGGTTGGGACTGATCATCATTTCCCATGGCTGATAGAGTGTGCGCAGCAGAGCTCCTAGTGGAGCTCTGATACCATGTGAAAATGGTATCCAAGATGAGTGAAAGATAGCAAATATTCTAATGCATGAAGAAGAAGATGAAAGAAATCTGAGTGAAATGAACTCAGATAGAGAATGAGATTAATGATTGAGATGGATCTTTCATTACACATTACAGTTTATATACTAATAGTGGCAAGTATCAGTTGAAGCTACGAGTATTCTAACAACTAACTTCTTGAAGCCATGACAGAACTAACAAACTAACCACTTCAACGAACTACTTCAGTAACAGACTTTACAATTTAACCAACTTCATCGGGTAACATATATACATGAGCTCTACGTGTCGAGGGGATTAGTCATTACTTCTGGCGATAGATACCCTTGATTCATCCAAAAAAAAGTTTCTATGATAAAATTTTGATTATTTGGTATACCTTCTCTTGCTGTAGTTCCATTAGTTTTTCCCCCCCTCCATTTCAATATTGTGGGATAGTTATAATTAAATTAGATTTAAAAATTCATAAAAGAAACTAACCATGATTATAATGTTATAATATAATAATCACGTCTGAAGCTAATAGAAATAGCTTTGATTTGTTATTTTTTTTGTGTTGGTATGGGTTTTTAAGTTTGTGCCTTGGAGACAGGTTTTGCTTATTCTAGATGTACTCCCCCATTCATGAGTAAGTGTCTTTCTAGGAAAAAAAAAGTTTATCCAATATTATCTATCATTTGATAATTTCAATGAAGTATTAATTACTTTTTTTCATATATACTCTTACATAGATTCTCTTATACTTCTCATGACAATTATTGTGCAAATAAAATAAGAGATAATTTTGTCAATATGAACTACTTCATTTTGATAGTTGTGATTTTTTAATTAATCTCTTAACCTATGTGCCTAAATTTTAAAAAATGCTTATTCATGGATGAATGGAGTAATACATAATACATCAAATTAAGTTTTACTTCAACTTATTTTTGTGAAACAACACTATTATTACGTTTTTGCTTCAGTAAAAAGAGTTGAGGAATCATTTTGGTTAAATATTAAATTCATATGGTTAGCTAAAAAATTAAACTAAGCATCAAACCATGCATTGATCCTCATAACAACTATTTCAACAAAGTTGCTTCATGCCCTCATGTGCTGTGCTGGTCGTGATGTTAAATTCATGTTTTAAGCAGAGACGCTATCTGAATATGCTCGGTGTAACGCATCAAATTTAATTTTGATTTCATCTTGAGGTAAATCTTATAGCGTGCACTTAATTTTTGTGCCATAGCTCTGTATCAGTGGTTTGGTCTACTGCAGCAAGATTATGCCATAATTTCATGCTTAGGCAAGAACTCTCAAATGCACTCCACTCTCTAATTCACCCTATCTCCTAACAGTCCTTTTTAAGAGCTATGGGAAAATAGTTCAGACCTTCATCAACAGAGCACTTCCCTTGCTTCAAATAAAACAACAATTAAAATTGAGTATTTATTGAACTACAAGTAATAAAATCACCCTACTGTAGTAAGGTTAAGGTTAAGGTTAAGCTTATATAATTGTTCTTTAATATGATTTTGGCAAAATAGGTAATCACGAATGGGAAATACAAGAGTGTGGAGCACCGTGTGATTGTACAAATTGATGGGACCAGAATGTCCGTAGCATCATTCTACAACCCTGGCGGTGATGCTCTGATCTACCCTGCACCAGCATTGTTGGAGGAAAAGGCACAAGGGGAGGACCAAGTGTACCCAAAATTTGTGTTTGAGGACTCATGAGGCTCTATGCTACACTCAAGTTCCAGGCTAAGGAGCCAAGGTTTCAAGCCATGAAGGCTGCGTGAAAACTCTAGTTTTCTTGGTTGAATAAATTGAATGATTTGTGCTGTTCAGCTTTAAGAATAAATCTTATTATTGATGTGGAAAATAGTGGGAGGGAATTGTTGGTTTCTTATTCAAATTCTTTCTATAGCAGGGTGATTCGATCACTTGTACTTCAATGAATGGCCAATTTTTTCCATGAATACTCAATTTTAGTGGATCTTTTACTTGAAATTGAGGAAGGTCATCAGCACTATTTTTCCCACTGATAATGCATTGCTCTTGTAAAAAGTTGTTAGCAGAGAAGGTGAATTAATGAGTGGAGTGCATTTTAAGAATTCTTGCCTAAGCAGTAAGCACGAAATTATGACCTAATCTTGCTGCAGTGGACCAAGCTTCAAATCACTGATACGAAAACATACGAGTTATGGCACAAAAATTATTTGCACGCTATCAGATTAACCTCAAAATGAAATCGAAATTAGATTTGATGCGTTACACCGAGCATATAAAGATAGCGAGTCTGCTTATAACATGAACGTAACATCAAAACCAACACATGAAGGACCTTTGTTGAAACAGTTGTTATGAGGTTCACCGCATGGCTAACCGTATGAATTTACTATTCAGTAAAAAATGAATGATGTTCCTCAACCATTTGCAAAAAAAAAAGCTTGTTATTTATCATGGATGCGTTTCTTTCTTTCTTCTTCTTCTTCTTCTTCTTTTTTTTGTTGGAAAAAAAAAAGAAAAAAAAACTTTGTTTAAAAGCAAAGTACTTCGTAAATTTATGTAAATTGTTTGGAAAATTTTATAAATCAATTAAAAATTAAACTTTTTAGGAACACATTTAAAGCTATTTTTTGTTTTTATATTTGCTCTTAACAGTGCGTTTTATATAATATCTCACGTCTATTTCAGATTATAAGAATGTAATCACACAATTATATTTAAGGGATTAAATTTTAATATATTGTGGGTATTAAAATCTTTCAAAATCACATAACATTATAAATATGGCTTATGAAATAATTATTATAAAATTCAAGTGCTTTTACAGATTTTTCAGGCGTAAGGTTATTTAAAAAAATAAATTTAATTCATGTATGAATATAAAGCTATAATTTAATTTATATATATAAACAATGTAAAATAAATTTACATTACCTAGATGAAATTTCATTAAAGTTATCAAAGTAATTTATAAAATATAATTATCTACAATTATAATCATTTGTCATGATTTATCTTTTTGGTGAAATTATTTTGACTAATATTATAAATTATTTTATATTATTAGTTTATAAAAATTTTAAGTTACAAAACTATATCAAAATTGATCATAAGTTAATTATAATATTATATTTTGAATTAATTTAACACCCTTAGTTATATCTAACTAAATTTTGATACATGTAATTATATTTATTCAAATCTTTCGGTTTATATGATCTTTTCAACCGTGGATGTTAGAATTTGAGAATTATTTTATTTACTTGTTATATAATAATATATATAACTTGAATATCAACGTAACATATTTTTTTACACCTTAAGCCGAGAAAATTAAATCCTTATATATATGAGTAATTATTAATTAATAATGATTCTCTAAGCTAGTATCCAAATTAATATATTTTGTTGGGAGGTGCAGGCCTAAGGTCTTGTTCCATGTGTACATTAAGATTAATTAAGAAGAACTTATGAAATAGATGTTGTATATGAAGATTAATTAATTGCAAATGTTTAGAGATAGAGAATGATTTTGCCACCTCAAGTCATTTTACAATACATTTTATATGAGTTTGCATTTGCTGATAAGAAGTATTTTTTTGCTCATAATTTGTGCATTTTATGCTGATAACTTTGTCAAACAACTAGTCATTCATTAGGTTTATGAGAAAAGAAAAGACTTTACCATGCCTATGAATATATGGTAATCTCATGGGTAAGTGTATTGAAATATTTTAGACTCTATTGTACTCCTATGTGAGAAAATCTAATGGCCAAGTGGTAATTTAATATCGTATCTATACGAATTTATTTTTGCTTATAAGAAGTGTTTTCTTTTTCTTATAATTTATGCACTTTATCCTAATAAATTTGTCCAATAGTTGGTAATTTATTAGGTTTATGAGAAAAGGCTTAACCATACAGTCTGAAATATTTTAATATACTTGATTATTAAATTTTTAAACACTACAAGATGACCTACAAAATGATTTAGTTACATGCATTTACAACTATACTTAGCAGCATATTTTATAATCTCATATGCTTGGGGAGGACATGGCTATAGTAATCATTCCTTCATCCATTTAGTATATCTTCTACGTTCATACTAATATTTGATTTACTTTGTCTTGGTTTACTCTTTTGGATGTAACAATGTTTTGTCATAACTTTCCATTTAGATAAAAAATTTACACTTCCATAGGAGATTCTAAAACCAATGGAAAACATGTCCAAAACAGTAAACCAAGACAAATTAAACCAAAAATTAGCATGAATATAGAAGATATACTGCAAAGATAAAGGAACTAATACTACAGTTATGTTCTGCACATGCATGTAAGAATATCAAATAAGTAGATAAGTTTAGTTAAAAATGTACATACCTACATTACTTTGTCAATCATTTTGCGGTTTTTAGAAATTTTATAACAAATAACAATAGCTAACATTACTTTTTTCAAAATAATCTCAAAAATAGTCACTACTCTATCAAAAAGCTAAAAAGAAACAACAAACAAACAAAGCCCATCTTTGTTTTGCCTCATGATAGCTTTTCTTTTCTTTTTTTAACTTTCTTTGATAATAAGAGACTCAAACTCTCAGTTTGAGAAAAGTCACAAAACTGCACACAAAATGGAAAAGAACATTATTCAGTCAATTTGAAGAGTTGTCATCCTCTATGCTTTTTATACCCATCCCCTGTGAGACAGTACAAAACCATGTAAAAACATTCAAAATTGTAAGGCAACACAAACTAAACCAAATATCAACATGATTATAATTAGCGCATTCGGCAAGTTGGAATGACTTATACGTGAATATTGCTTTAGCTGATAAGTAAGATAATTTAGTCGGTAAGTTGCTGATAAAATGCTAGTAAGTTTGATATTATTCTTGTAAGTGGTTCAACTTCTAATAAGGACATTTACTTTGTTTCCGAATACATAGTAATCCCATGTTTAAGTTTGCTGAAGCCTTACAGACTCTATTATTAATCTCTTGTAAGAAAATCTATTGGTATTAGAAAATGATTTCAATTTTGTTATTGATAGGAAAACAACAAAATTAAAAATTCAGGTGCAGCTGCCATCATAATGGATTAGGGTACAATTTCCAAAGTATTTAACTAGTTGGAATGACTTGTACACAAATTTGCCTCAACTAATAATTAGGGCACTTTTTACAAGTGATCAACAAGAAGTCATTCTTATGAGCAAAAATTTAATTCACTACTTTGCCAATGTAGAACTAACTATATGTTTTATTTAAACTTATTTTATCAAATTTATGGCGACAAGGAGTCCTTTTAACTTGTTATATATATAACAAGTTTACACAAGTATGGCTTATGCTTGTAAGAAAGACAGTTTTGCTGATAAGTAGCACACAAAATGCTGATATCTTTCTGTTGTAGCTGGTAATTAATTAGATTTATGCATGTCAATCTGTAGTTGTCACATCTGAAAGTACACCGAAGCACTTTAGACTACACTATACTCCCATGTGAGAAAATCTATTGCTTAGGTGGTCATTAAAAGGGGCAAAATCATTTGCATCAGAGGTTGTTAATCACAAATGACAACATAGGAATCACATTTTTCACGCAAAAAATGGTAAATTCCAAGATAGCTTACATGGAGAATCTTTCAACATAAACACAATCAAAAACATTCCACAACAGAAAAAGATACACAAGAGAGAAAGAAAAAGGATTTAACATTAATGTCAAATGTCATTCCCTAAAACCTTTACAAATTTTTTATCATAAATCTTCTTTGCTATCTTCATAGTTGTTTCTCCATCAGACTTGCCTTGATCATTATCAACCTGTAAACCAAGGTCACAACACAAGAAGCTTGTCATCTAAAATGCAGAAAGAGTCAGAGCTTGGATTAAAGTTTGAACTTTATGGCCATCAAATCTTTCCTCTATTGCTTTCACACACCCAAAAAAAAACAGAGAGAGAGAAGAAAAGAAAAATTGGGAATGAGCGAGATCGCAGATGGAAAGCAATGTCTGTTTTCTTCACCAAGAGTGCAATTCAAAGATAGATCCAAATACGGGAAAAATAACAAAGATATAAGGGAAAAATAGACAATGAAACCTTACAGTCCAAAGCTACATTAAATAAGGTTTAAAAAAAATGGTAACACCTTAGTCCAAGCTCTATAGCTCTAGTTATACCATGCGCAATTTTGCCGCTAAAAATACATATTAGGCAGAATCTGAAACTTCAAAATTTCATAAATCACTCTCTATAATATGGATGGCCACAAGTTTTCATAGACAAGCCTATCTAACCTTAATCCATCAAAGAAAATTGAAACATTTACTGAATCACTCATTACTACTACTACTACTACTATTATTATTATTATAGAATGAACACAATCGGCCTACAGAAAGGAGGAGGGTAGAGGAGGTAGTTCATTACACTCATATATGGAAAATAACTAATAGAATCAAGAACCAATTATCCAAATATCAAGGGACCACTAAAATAGGAAACATATTAGCTCTTGCTAACATATTCAGCTCCACTCATTACAGGAACAATCACAAACATGACTAACTCCATTGCATCAGTTTTATTCCATAATACCATGACCGAGAAAAGAAAAATGGCCAAGTAAAATTGTCATATTAATTTCTCCCTCCCCCCCCCCCTTCACCCCGGGGGGTCGTTTACAAGTATAATATGCTCAAAGTTGCAAGCTTCAAACCAAGTCATCACCAAATAAAAAGGCCTTAAAAAACAACTAAACAATCCCATCACCACCAACCCATTTCCGTTTTGATCTAAGGAAACCAAAATAAAAAAATCACCAAAACACCTTTCAACAAAAACCCATTTTTCACATTCTTGATCGGTCCAGTTTAGAAATGGGTTGTCCTTATAGAGCGGAGGAAGACTATCATTACTTGTACTAGGTGGTGCTGATCAGAGACTCCGGTGTTGGTAATGAGGGAGAGAAGGAGACAGTGCCACCGAGAGTGACTCCTTGGTTGGGCTGAGAGAGAAGGAGGGAGACAGAGGAGAACGACGGATAGCTGAGAGTGTTTCCGGTTTCCTTGGTTTAATGTGCTGAGAGTGAGGGAAAGAGCTTTTCCACGGTGAGTGTAAGAGCAAGTGTGAGCTGATCGAGAGAGTTTAGCAAGGGAGTAAGATTTCTCAAAAACAAAAAAGTCTAGTATGAACCTTACTTTTTAAACCCCCACGGTGCACCAACTGTACATCTACTCTTGGTTTTTGTCTTCTTCCTTCGGTTGGCATATGGTGTGCAACTGTTGTAAGGAATTGTTTTTCCTTTAACATTTCTCTTCAACTAATAGTGCTTTTAAAGGTGGGATGCATTTAGATCTCCTGTTTAGAAATTCTTGGGAGTTTAGTCAAAAGTTAAATTGTAATGATTTGGATTAAATCAATTTCACAATTTATCAGTTATCAAAAGTTATTTTTAAAAAAAGTTTGAATATTAAGAATGCATTTAATTTTAGAAAATTGTTTTCATGCAGTTTTTAGTCTTTTATTTTATGTTTTCAATATTTTGTAAAGGAAACAATGGAAACTAAAAATGAAAATTGAAAAACAAAAAAACTGAATATTCTGGTTCAAAGTGTTTTTTCACAAAAACAAAAAAACTAGCTAATTGAAAATAGTAAATAAAAGTTAATAACTGTTTTATTAAACTAAACCCGCCAACTTCTCAGAAATGTGGGTGCACAAGTATCTACAAATGAACACTACAAACTTAAAACTCGCACTTATATATTATGCATTATGTTTCTATTAAGCATCCAAAGAAAAAAAATATTTGTTCATAAATTACATTTTATACTTTCCTTTTTCAATAGCCACTTTCATATAAGATACTCGTTGGACTCGTGCGATGTACAGGGAGATAATAAAAAATAGTTTGTTGGTCATTATTAAAAAAATGATAATTTATTTAAATATATCTTATTGAAAATTGATTATATAAATTTATCTTAAAAGTAAGTTAAAATTTAAATAATTAAATAAGTGGACAAAATATAAATGTGTCATTCTATTTTTTATCTTATTTTGAATATCATATTTATAAGGTTGAAAAAATCTCGATAGATGACTTATAACTAAAAATAAAGGGCCTATTTTAAGAAAAATTTTACACATTGTGAAAGTTGAAATTATTGAATAAAGAAAGAGAATAAATGGATAATTTTACTATATCATGAGTCACTTAAAGGGGGGATAATGAGTATCCATGAAAAAGGAGACATGTCCCACGCCTCCCGTAACTGTTTAGAATTTTGTCTCTCATCCTCATCCTTATCTCTCATATGGGTCTCTATTTCTCATTTCCTGTAGAAATTTTGAATCCCTATGATATTTAGAGGTTTATCAACATATTTCAAAAAGAGAAAAACTTTTAAATATTTTATAATTTGAAAAATAAATATCCATAATAACAAATACTATTGATGAAACATAATCTAAATTAAAATTAAAAATGCATAAATAATGAAAATACAATAAAAATTATTAAAAAAATGACTGTATGATCTCCCATTTAACAAACGGGGACTTAGCACCATTGATCGTCCCTATGAAGACAAAATATGTCTTAACTTCCTTTTCCATTGTGGGTAATTCCTGTATGTATTCACTTTCAATTTTTTTATCATCCTAAACGTTTATATCTTTTTAGTAAATTAAAATATTTAATTTATAAAAATATATTTTCTAATTCAAAAAATGAATAAATTTAATTTATACGATTTCAATTACACGTCTTTTCCTTGTACATCCTTTTGATAAATTAAAATATCAATATTAAAATATATGTTATAATTAATGTGTAATAATTAGTAAAAAATATATAATTATAATTTATATAATCTCAATTATTAGAGTAGTATATCAATTATAATATTATTTTGAATAAAAAAGTAATATAATTATTTAATTTTTTAAATTCATAAATATTTAGTATTATTATCAAAGAAGTGTAAATTGTGGAATTAATTTTTTAAAAATATTTTAGTGTTGAAAAATTAAAGGTTTTTTTTCAAAAAAATTAGCATGAAAAAAATTTATGGAATTAATAGATTGGAATATTTAAGTTGTAAAAAATTAAATAGAATATAGTGATAAAGGTAGAGAGAAAATTTTTTTATTATGAATTTCAAAAGTGCCAAATTTGAAGTTAGAAAATTTATCGTAATCCCATCCTCATTTAGAATTTTGTCTCAATTCCCATCCGCATCCCGATCATGGGTCTTCATTCCTCATTTCACGTGAAGATTTGAATCTCTATTGATATTTATGGATTTATTAAAAAATTCTAAAAATACTTTGAACTTTGAAATATAAATATCCATAATAACAAATACTACTAATGCAACATAAATATAATAGCTTTATTATCATTAATACTATAAATATATATATAATTTTTATGATATAATATATTGAATTATAATTTTGTTTATGTTATTTTTTATTTTTTATATTACTTTTGTTAATAGTAGAGAGATATAAAGGTATTATTGGAAAAAATAATTGATAAGTAGAAAGTAAATTAAATTCAAAAACTTACTCTAAGTATTAAGATTATGAAATAATGGGGTATAATTTTTATATGAATAACGCATGAAAATTTTTTTATGTAATGAGTCTTAAATATTAGTATTATATATCAATTGTTATCATATTTGGTTAACAATAAATTATTATATTTGTATTATAATGAGTCTTAAATATTTGATTAAGAATAAATTTGGTAGAAATTAAATTTTGAATTATTATCATATCAAAATCAATTAATTAATAATTCTTTAACAAATTGACCTACCCATTTTCTTTAGAAAAAAATACTAATTTTAAAGCTTATTTATTTTGGAAATAGTTCCTTTATATTGTTTTTATATTACCTTCATAATGTGAGACTATTAATGGTTCTTAATTTAATTGTACATCGTAATTAAATTAACATGATTTTTTTTAGTGGAAATTGTAATTTTTAATGATTGTAATATTTGATTTTATTTTATATAAAAATAATTAATAAGTAAATTGTAAATTAAGTTTAGAAAAAATCTTTAGACACAAAGATAGAGAAAGGTGGGGCCTAAATCCCTATATGAATGACACGTGAAGCCTAAATCACTATATGAATTACACGTGTAATAGTTTTTATAAAATGAGTATGAAATATTAGTATAGTAGATTTATAATCTATAATTATAACAATAATATGATAATAATAATAATAATATAATTTGCATATAATATATAATATTGTGTATATTTTTCAATTGATATATATTATTGTATAAATGAATGTTTGGCTCCAAAAAAAAGTAAAAGACTGGGTTTGTTATTTTTACAAATATGTAAGTCACAGATGATGGCTTGTATTTTTAGAGATGACTATTTACTTTGTTTAATTTTAAAAATGACAAATGTTTGCTTTCATTTCAATCTGAAATAAATCGATAGAAAAAAATGCTCCTCTGTAAAATTCTAAGACAAATTCATCTCTTTTCTATGATCAACCTACCGAAATCCTTAATTAAGTATTAGGCAAATTAGAATAGATAATCACGAATTGGTTCATTATCTTTTATTTTAGCCAAATGAATTCGTTTATCAGTTTGTTAGACTTGTTAATTATTAGTAGTGTGATCCAAATGTAATTAACAAATGTTTACTTTACACCTAAATCAGTGATTATATATATATATATATATATAGGGATTTAATGAGTAATAATAATGGTCATGTCTTGCTTTATCTGATGTTACAATTCTATGAGAGATCAAGGAATCCCATGGATATAACAAAATCAAATCTAATAACAATGGATAACAAATAAAACAGAAAGATTTGCCACTAAAAGATCCTGCACGGCATAATCCCACGATAAATAGGAGACTTTTTTGTTGATCTAATCAAGGCATTCCTTTTTTTTTTTTTATAATATCACATGATTTTTTGTTATAATAGAGACTGTTTAGTTGATCTGATTAAGGTATTCCCCTTTTTTATTTTTTTTTTCATATCACATGATTTTTTATTGTAATGGCCACATTAATATTTTAATCACCCCAATACATTTATATCTAATCCATTTTTCAATGATTCTTAATTCTATATTTGTTTTCCATTCTTAATTTTAACTATAAATCGTAATTTTAATTATTTGTAATCCTATGAATATATCTTAATGATTCTAATTTCATTGATTTATATAATCTTTAATGATAGTAGATTTGATTTTATTAATAATTAATAATTTAATTGTAAATTAAGTAAAAAGATTTGTAAACATAAATGTTGAAAAAAATGGCCCTAAATCACTATATGAATGACACATGTACCCTAAAATTTTGTATGAAAAACACTTGTAATATTTTTAATGAAATGACTCTCAAATATTATAATAATAGATTAAATAAGCAATTTAATTAAGCCTTGTTAGTTTGACTTATGCATGGGAAGAGTCTGTTCTCCCGTCCCCCACACCCCAAAAAAAAAAAGAAATTAAAAAAATCATAAGAAAAATGAATAAATTCAAAATGCGGTCATAAGAAAAAAAGAACAGCAAAAATTCCGTATAATATGAAAATGTGGTTGTTACAAGTAATCAAATCACCCACTAAAATATAATTTTGCATAGTTAATTAAGAAACCTATATTTCCTAGCTTAATTGCATTTATATTTCACTCTTTTCCCAGATCAATTAAAATCCTTCCTATTGCAGATCATTGCTCCAATAAAACTATAGAAGTTGTAATTAAACTGCTACGAGTTCACGCAGCCTTCATGGCTTGAAACCTTAATTAGCCTCGAACTTGAGCGTTACATTGAGCTTCATTCATCCCTCAAACACAAATTTTGGGCCCACTTGTGTCATAAAACTCTCTCTCCCAAAGCTTAAATTGTTGGGAATCCTTGATCATTTGATTATAGTAGTTTTAATATCATGTTATAAAATTATCTTTCCCAAAAAGTTAAATTGATAAGTGGAATCACATAAATAATAGTTTTATACTCTAATAACTTGGTGCACCCCTTGTGCCTTTTCCTCCAACAATGCTGGTGCATGGTAGATCACAGCATCATTGCTAGGGTTGTAGAATGATGCTATGGGCATTCTTGTCCCATCACTTTGTACAATCACACGGTGCTCCACATTGTATTTCAGTTCCCATTCGTGATTACCCATTTTGCCAAAATTATATTAATATTGGATAAGAACAATTATATATCCTTAACCTTAATATAGGAGTTAGTTACATTTGCATATATGAATAAGGAATTAATATAAATTTTAGTCAAGGAATTTAATTACCTCAAGCCGGTCACTAAGGTTAACAACAATGGAGTGGCGCATTGGGGGCACTTCCACTGTCCATCATTGAGAAGCTACAGGCCACTGGCCTTGTCATCTTGCAAGAGAAGGATAATCCTGTCGACATCAGCGTGGGCGCTAAGATCCTTCATCAGCTCTGGCTTGGGGCATGGAGGCTAGTTGGCAACATTTGTTCCAAAATCAATTTTTTTTTCAGAAAAAAAATGTGTTATAATCAACTAACAAAAATACATAATTACAAAAATAATTTGATTATACAGTTACTAAAAAATCTCAAGTACGTTACTTCTCAAAATTAAAATCACACAAATTATAATATCATGAATTAACAAATTAAACGATAATTTCAATTTTAATATAATTAAATTAAAATATAATATATTAAATTGTTATGTTCAATAATATTAAGTTAAATAATATTGTTATGTTATTATTTTGCAATAGGATTCATTTTGATACATTATCACATATAGGGATTAATACTGTTATGTGAAACTAAATATAATAAAGCGCAACGTGAATTAACTTTTCTTAAATATGTTAAGGTATCTTTTTCCTAAAAAATTGACTTTAATAATGAATTTATTTTTGTACCCTTTAAAATTTTAAGTATATTAATTTTCAAAGTAAAAATACAAAGAAATGGTCATTAGGATATTGATATAACTATTTAAAAACTTAAATTTGGTATTTTTGAAATACTTCTCAATTTTAATCTTGTTAAATTCAAATAAAAGGTTTAAATTCATCTCAAAAAATATAAAAAGATTATATTGTTATGCGCAATAATATTCGATATCGAATACAGTTAAATATCTTAAGAGCGTACATTTATTTATCAAAAAATAAGGGTATACATTAAATTTTAGCTCTGGCTGGCAATGAAAAATTGGTAGCTTTTGGTGATGTTAGCTCTAGATGACATCTGAAAGCTAAGGAGGAAGGTACTTTCTGGTTCCATTGATCTTGTAGTGTCTAAGCTCATTCTTTTATGAGATTCTTTGTGATTTTTCATTCTTTCTCTGTGATACAGTCTAACTTACGCTGATTGAATGTAATATTTCTAATTGGTTCTCATTTCTTTTTTAATCATTAACAAAATGGAATAACATCGCCTCTTGTATAGCAATGACCCACGAGAAAAGTGAGCTTTCAACTAAAAATTTTACTTAATATTTCTGGTCATAATTCCAATAGAATGGTTTTAGTTTTAATTTATGTTATTTACTATATTGGTGCCATTTTTGTACTACAGTTCCTTATACATAATGTTAGAGAATCTTTCGAAGGTCAGAATGAATATTTTGGTTTCATGGTGTGACCTGAATAATTTAAGCTGTATTTTCTTGCTTTTCTTTTCAGGAACTATCAAAGATAGTGGCTAAACAGGCTGAAGAAGGGAAGGTACATTTGCTAAGTTTTTTAACTTGAGATCATGAACTTGCTCTTGTTTATTGCCAATTTGAGGGGTATATACTTTCTTTGGAACGTCTTTCATGGTTAAGGGGGAAATAATCTCAAGCCAATTCTTCTTAATGCCAAATTTTGTTTTCTTTCCCTGTTTCCCTGGAGGTTGTGTAAGGGTTATAGGCTAACTGAATCTGTTGCTGCAGTTAGTTTGTTATGATGAGTTAGTTTTATGTTAGTCTGTTATGAGATTGATCTTATCTCTTGTGTATAACTCAAAGCAGTGGCGTGTATATATGTAGAGAGCTAGCACTGTGTAATCATCATCTCAACAAATGAAACAATCCTTCCTTCACAAACTATTGCGTTCTTTCTCTCTGTAGTGCACTGCATATTTTTCCATTTCTTTCTCCTTCATCATAGGTCTGATACCATTACAGGTTGTAGCTGTAACCAGTGAGAGATAACAGTAAATGGTTTCGTAATAATTAAATGCACTAATCTAGAGACTGCTTATCGTTTGGTTGTCGTACTATCACTTGCTATGTAAATCATTTAGCGTTATTTGTTACATGCTTCTATCAATGTTTTGGCTAAATTGTAGTTGTTTATGGTTTCCTTTTTAATGAGCTGCCATATTCTATTCTTTTTAGTTGGCTCTGAGGAATATAAGAAGAGATGCATTGAAAGCGTATGAAAAACTTGAGAAGGTTTAAATCTTTGAATTACTCACCTTTCTTGATTCTCTTCAGTGATTCCTTCCTTGTTTGCTATTCTTCCTCCTTTTTTGGGTCGTTAGATTTCAAAAATTTGCTAATCACTTTGTTGGAATTTTCTAATAGAAGAAAAAGCTCTCACAAGATAACGTGAAGGATTTGTCAAGTGATTTGCATGTAACTTAATACTACTTGTATAGAGTACTATATATGAACTCTCTCTTTTTCTTGGGCGGCCGATAATGTGAAACGAAACCATTACAAACCCAATCTTCAAGGTGCAATAAACAATGTGACCAATAGGATAATTCCTCTGCCTCGAAGAAAAAGAGTAAAGAGGAAGTAGATTATGCCACCTATGCATTTGCAGCCTTTTTAGAGTTGTGCATGACCAATACAATGAGAAAGACAAACCAATGTTTATCTTCATACCTTAAGGATGCTCTTCCTATTATATTGTAGTTAGCAATTTGTTTTTTGTTCACCTATCTGTTCAGTATCAATGTGAGCTTTCCCTGTTAGCAGTTTGATTATGAAGATGAGATTCATCAATTCTAAAATGTGGTTAAATCTTTTTAAGAGTACAGAATTCAGGCCAAGAATTCTAGTGGCCATGACTTAGCTTAGATGTTTTTCTAAAGCATAATTTAATTATGCAATCTATTTATCTTCTTTCTTGTTTCAAAGAGGAATAGAGATGTTGTTGAGAATGAGTACATATGACTTAGCTTAGATATTTTCCAAAAGCATAATTTAACTGTGTAGAATGGGTTCATAGGACTCAATCAAATTGATTCTATAAGGGTCTTGGTCATCTCAGTCTCATTAGAGTATATGTGGGCTACTGTGTATGCGTAGTTTTATTGTGTCGCATCATTAATGAAACAATTTTTTTTTCTTGAATTGGTGCTTAAATTATGGCGGTTCCAACTGTCATAATTAGTTTTTTTAAAAAAAAATTGCCACATATTAGGGCGGTTTTGAACCATCATAATTGACTTCTTAAAAAAATTTCACTATACATTGCAGCAGTTTCGGACCGCCATAGCATGTGTACATTACAGCAGTTATCTAGGGTAAGTGCGGCGGTTCAAGAAACCGCCATTATTATGAAAAATGACGGTTGAAACCGCTACAATCATACAAAAAAGATCGCCCTATTTTACTTCTTTTCTTATAGTTTAATTTGGTCATGAGATTTCAATATGTTTTTTTCCATTGTTGCATCTTCATTGGCATCAAACGGAAAAACGTTGATCCAATTTGATTCAAGTCAATTTATTAGAAAAGCAATGAAAGGTGGTAATGTAAATCTCAAGGAAAAGGCAATGTAAGTGAAGCAATTTTCACTGCTACGGTTACTAGTTTACTATGTTGAAGGAAGAAGGTTGGAGGATTTTGAAGATAGTGATCGAAATTAGAATTTATTATTTTTCACTGGAAGTTAGGGGACGATTGAGGACGAGGTGGTGATGGAGGTGGGGGAATGAGGAGGGCAGACAGTGCGTTATTGTCCAACCAAATGTTTAATTTCATATAATGATATTTTTAAAATATGGTTATATGCATCCAAGTTTTAGGACGCGTCACGCCTATACGCCTATACGCCTCCACCTAGATGACTAAAATGGAAGGCATTGAATAGCCTTACCTAAATGAGAAAATTTTACTTATAATAAGAAGATAAGTAATATAAGTGGCACATAGCATTATGTTGGCTAATTAATGAGTGCAACTTATTACCAACTAACTCTGACCAATAATTAACCAAATCAGCTGACTTTTAATATCAACCATAATGCATTGCAATTGTTTAAGAAATAACATGTCCAAGCTCAGGTCACGTCACTTGTCTTGCTGGAAAGATAAATAATTCTTTCCTCCATTCAGGGTGCACTCTAGTTTTCCTTTTCTTACCAAGCAAAAAAGGAAAAAGAGAAAAGAAAAAGAAAAAGGTAGAAAAGCGTAAAAACCGAGTATTGTTGTTAGTACAGCCTGCTCTCTTATAAAGCACGTATTGGAAACAAAAATATTATTTTAAAAGTTAAAACTTGGTCCAATTGAGATATTACTCAATTACAATTAGATGTGATAGTGACCTCATGATCACCATCCATCCATGATATCTAAAGATGATGAAGTGGGTATACTAATTGGACATTCACTTTTAAATATTGAAATCACAATATTTCACTTGAAACACGATGATAAAAAGGGTTCAACAGCTACAAAATATTGTACTATATAAGAATTAGAAATTGTGCATCCACTTTCCGTTTTACCATTTTTTATGTCATTTTTTTGCACATGTATAAATTTTTTTATAGCTCGTTTAATCAAGCATATATAATTTTTTTCACTAGCTTTAATGGTTTATTGGAATATGACGAGAAAATGTGAGGAAAAAAATAGAAAAAATGAAAAAAATTTCTCTTATATTAGTTGGATAGAGAAAATAAGAATAAAGAAAGTAAAAACTGTGTAAAATACCATATATTTCCTTATGTATAGTAAAATATATAAATATGTTACTTATATATAATTTTAAATAAATTATATAAATACATAATTTTACAATAAATACTAATTATAAAATAATAATTTTTTAAAATAATAGAATTTAATATAACAATATATGATTCAAAGATAGCATGAACAAATCAAATTTAAATCTAAACTGCTATTAATAGATGAAAATATTTTTTGTGATTCTACTACAAATAAATGTTTTATAAGAAATATTAAATTATAGTCTCCTATAGATAAATGTTTCATAAGAAATATTGAATTAAGTTTTTAATTAGTTATTAATTTTTTACTCGGCTTTTTCGGGCCACACAATACCTTTGCCTTCTCTCTTCTTTCTAGTCGCAATTTGATCTTCCTCCATTTTATTTCTACTGTTTTCTACTGATCCAAATCACGGACCATTTCTTTTAAAATCCTAGAAAATGAAGCTAGAAATACGTCAATGATTATATATATTTATTGTTTGGTACACACTACTCAAAAAATAATACAAAGCTAATGACAGCTTCGAAATAACACCTCAAAAAAAAAAAAAAAGGAGAAAAAGTATTCCATAGGACATGGAAAAATTATTCTGTACCTGAAGCAATGAATGATCTGTTTCATCCGCATCGGCACACCGTTAAGTCTTCTTTCACTACTTTTTATATATTTTTTTTTACTCTCTATCTTTCACGTAAAAATCAAGAGCTGAGATGCAGTAGGTAGAATTTCTTCCTCCATATGAAAGAATGACTACACACACAAGACATGATACAGTGAATAGAAACAAAGCAATGTAACGTTATATTTACACTTTCACCAGTTCCAAATCAATCAATTAAAGCTAAACCCAAAACAGTCGTCACTAACGATCGTTTTCTCACTTTCAATTTTATTCTTCCCTTGTCATGCAGATAAAGTGAAATATTCACACATGATATTCACATTGCGATAGAATTAAGTTGAAGCATCATATATATATATTCGATCAAGTGTATAGATATGTATTATACCACCAAGTAGCTAGTTAGTTACACACACAAAATCACAATAATACGGTTAATGAATTAATTATATACATCAACGTTCATTCCAAGTCTTCCAATTTGTTTCCCACTTTGACAAAGAAACATGCCGCTAGAAGACAATTTGGCCGACCACTTGGCTACCCAATTGTCTGAATTGACATTGGAAGGCCAGTGGAAGGAGGTTGTGAGGATATACGAGGAGGACAAAGAGGCACACACCACAGATATCAAAAGGTCTGCATATATGGGCACTATGGGCACTGCTTTGCACGTGGCCATTAAGTTTAACAAAGAAGTTTTTGTCGGACAGCTTGTGAAAGCAATCGTCGAGCACGGAGAGAAAGGACCAAATGATATTCCTACGGCTCTGGAGAAGGGGAATGAGCGCGGGCATACGCCTCTGCACGTGGCAGCATCAAGGGACTTCCCGAGGCTATGCAAGTGCATCGTTGAGGACGAGAATAATAAGAGGGTAGATTTGGTGACGACGAGGAACAACAATGGGGAGACACCTCTGTTTGTAGCTGCTCGCAACGGGAGTAAAGCTGCGTTTGCTTACCTCTTTCACATATCCCGAGACATTGTCGTTCCAAAACGAGATCTTGTACGCAACGATGGAGATAGTATTCTTCACTTAGCCATCAGGAAGGAACTTTTTGGTAAACCCAGATCCACCCTCACTAAATTGCATACTTGAATTTAATTTAATTTGATATAATATGTCTAGTGGGTTTAACTTTACCCAAAAACTAGCCCAAAAGATGAGCCTTATAAAGGCTATATAGATATTATGTCTAGGTGATATGAGATTTTAATAATACAAACAATGCTACTTTTGGATGGAACTCTTTTGACTCCAAATTTTGTTTCATTTCTTGTCCCACCAATCATGTATTGATGCATGAAAGATAATATTATATATTTGATAATTATTTTTAAACTTTTAATCTCTTTTGATTTGTATCTTCTACGTGACAATGCGTGATTGGTTGGATAGGGAAGTGGATCATACAGTTTGGGGATAGATAATCCCCATCCCTGCCTTCACATATAAAAAAGTAAATGTCTTATTTGACATTTACCTTATCACTGTTGGATATTGAGTTGAATAAGTGGAGATGGTAATAAAATGGATGTTAAACGGAACACCTACTTTTTGGATGTCAAATTTGCATTACACATATAATATATAAAAGGAAAAAAAACTTAAATTGACTTTAATTTGTCATGTGGATTTTGAAAAACTATTTTGACCTTTGTCACATTTTACATATCTTACTTCTTTTAAGTTTTAAAATAGCCTTTTGAAAAACTAAAAGATATTATTGTATATACCAAAATTTCATAAAATCTGATTTATTGATCTCATTTTGTAATAATCTTCTATGAGCAGTCACTTACTCAAATTAAACAAACTTAAAATTTATCAAATGAAAAATTAGTAGGAAAAAATTTTAACTTTTGAACTGAATTTTTTTTTGTGTATTTTAATATGATATATTGTTCATTTCCTAATTAATAATAACATGATTGTTATGTATTATTAAAAATAATTATTAGAAAACATTGTTTAAATTTTCACTTACAATCATTAAAGCTTATTCAAATATATAACTTTTAATTAATTTTATGATTAAAATTTAAATTAATTTTATAGTTTTATAATTATAATTATGATAATTATAGTTTTAAACTTCACATAATGCACAGGGCACTATGCTAGTTACATATGACAATGAATTGTATTCTTTATTTTGATTATTTTATTTATTATTAATAAAATATCATATTTTGATAACATACTCAATTATTTTTAATAAAACATCATTACAAAGTTTTTGGGTATACTAATTTTTAACCTTAAATCCACCAAGGTACTATTGTAAATCATACCTGTTTTGCTTATAATTCTTGAAAGAGAAAAAAAAAATGAACATCATTAAAGTGAGAGAAATAGTGAAAAGATGATATTAATTAGGTGAAAGAAAGACTTAAGGTAGCAATTAACAATGTGGATAAAAAAAATTACAAGATCACCCACAGTTTTTAGATTGATTAAGAAAACAGAGTTATGGACACTTTTGTCTAAAAAAATGTATACCTTGTTAACCCTCATATATATATATATATATGATTAGGATCAAGTTATATAAATGTAATTTTAACCAAATGTTACATCATTAAATAACTTTTTATTGGTATAATTTTTTACGAAACCTATTGTTAAATTAGATACACACATCATATAGATCATGTATATATATACATATATGTATATTTTCAAGTGATTCTAAAATTATTTTCTATAACTTTTATGCAAATTAAAATCAGTGTAACATATATGTTTAAAATGAACAAAAATAAGATTTTCATAATTGCATTGTTATTGATGTTCAATTTTTATGAATTTTGACAAAAATTATCTTCATAATAAGTAATTATAATTCAACGGTTAAATCAACAAAATATTTATTCTATAGAAAATTGTTAATTGTTTAAAGTTACACCAATGTTTATATATAACGAATGCTTTGGATTGATCTTCACTAACTGAGCTGAGTTACAGTGGGAGGTGTTCTTATATCGTTACTGTTACATTCACCTGCAAGCTTATCTAATATGAGTTAATTTCAACAGATTGCTAATCAGGATGACGGAATCTGTTGTCCTTTTTGGTTTTGGATTCTCCCTTACGATATGTATATATTGCTTGGTGCAACAGATTTGGCTGTCATAATAGTGGATTGTTATCCTTTCCTCGCCATATATGCTAATGAGAAAGATGGATCCACTCCTCTCAAAGTCCTTGCAACTAGGCCGTTGGCCTTCAGAAGTGGAAGCAGCCTTTCGTGGTGGTCGCTATTCCTGTACAACTGTAAGTTATAGTATGGAATTAAAATGAAAAATACAGACAAAAATGTTATACTGGAAATTGAACTATACATGTTTAGATTGTATATTAATGTTTTAGATATATAATCATTCTTACCTTCACATGAAGGTGGCCTAGTGTGTGTGTGTATATATATATATATATATAGCATATCACATGAGATGAGTGATTTATTATGAGAGTGGGAGGAACAAATTTTAGTCTTATAACCATATCTAGATGGTTAAAATTGAAAGTTAATTAATTAATATAATTAACAATTACATACTCATTTAAAAAGGTCAAGTGACTTTATATTTTAATCTTGACTTGTGTAAAATCCAATGTCAAAATTCACTTCTCTTACTTTCACAATAAACCACTCCTCATATGATACACTCCCTATATATGTGTGTGTGAGGGATCCATTAACATTGATTTAAGACACACTTATAACTTAACTTTTAATAGAATATAATTTTTGTTCATTCAATCGTTAAATTATAACTATATATCATGTTGATTGTTTGTGCAATTTTTTTAAAATATTAGAAACCTATATGATTGTGATCAAACAATGGTTCTTATTTACATATATCTACAAGGTATTTATTACATTGATTCATATATATACATAAAATGTATCAAATGATTTTGGATCGATTAACTTAAAACTTTATATAGATGATCTATAACGTATGAATATATATATATATATATATATATAAAGAAAATCCATGAAAAAAAAAACCACATTCATACACCACACCGCTATTTTGTCCCCATTTTGAATATAATTTACAACGATTCAAAAGTTGTACATTTAAAGTAATAATATGCATATTTTATCCAAAAAACAAAAGTAATATGCATTTGTACATGTTATTAATAAGATATGACTTAACTTTTATGAAACAATTGAGTTTCAGTTATTTATCGAGTATATATAAATCATTTCAATATGAAAAATGGATATTCAAAGTCATAATTAACCATTAAGATCGAGTTTGCAGAACGACCACATGTAGAATTATGCTTATTCTTCTTCCTCTTTGCAAAGGTATACCTGTAGAACCACTTGATGCTAAACGCAAGATAAATAAGCTTTTGAAAGGCCAGGACGGGATAGATCGGCGATGTTCGAAGTTTCCGATGAATTATGATACGATATGTGGATTCGGGAAATTGTTTATAGAGTCAATATTTGGTATGTAAACGGACTCCTAAGCTATCCCGACCGTTTTCATTTAATCAATTTACTTGAGACTAAATACTTATTTTGGGTTTTTAGAAAATATATCGAAGAACAAATTAGTTTATCAAATTTTTAAAATCCTCTATTTGTTCCTCGTAATTTAAAAAAAGGTGAAAAAATTGGTCCTACTATATATATCCATATCAATTATTTTATCTTAATTGTACAAATCATATGGAGAGATCCATTCATTCCCTTTCTTTTAAATTATGAGGGACTAACATATGATTTTCAAATAAGGACTAATTTGACTCTAATATATTTCCTAGGACCGAAAGTAAAAATGATTTACTCTTTACTATTTTCTTTAATTGCACTCAATCCTTGCTAATACATATTTATTATCTATCATCACAGGTGCAACATCGTACGTATATTGGTTGTCGAAAAGGAAATACGGAGCAACAATTTATCTCAGGCATAAAGAAGAAAGCTTGTCATAAAATATATTAAGCATTAATTAATTGGCTTTTCAAAAACCACAGGTTACAAATAAAAATTATGTCAGTATCTACATAGGATAAATAACACATATTACTCTAAAGTTTAGTCAAATTGCAAAAATTACAATCACCACGTTTAAATTTAAATAGTCAATAAAAATTATTATTTTAATATAATTTTATTTTTCTTTATAATATATGATAAAAAGTATAAGTAACAGATATTAAAATAATTAAAAGAAATAGAATATTATATATATTTTAATTATTTGTATTTGATTAAATTGATAAATAATTATAAAAAATTAAAGTAATTAATAAATTACTTTTAATGTAAATATAATTTTAAATAATAAAAAAATAGAGATTATAAGTATAAAAAAAATTTATATTATCATTCAATCACTTGTTTTTATTTATAAAACTTTTAATTAATGCGGTGGGTGATTAAGTTAAGAATTTAATATTTATAATAACTATAACTACAACTGGTAAATATTTTTATTTTATTATAAAGTTACTTTTTAGTTACATATTTACTTGGGCTTACAATTTTTTGTCATAGTTAGAGGATAATTATATACCATCTAACATAATATATTATACAATATCATATCATAGAATGTAGTATTAAAATTTCAATAAGCCCAGTACCATCGAGTGTTATCCTATCAACTATACAGAGTGGGCCCTTAGAGTAAGAGCACTTGAAATGGAGTATAACTTTTTAATAAAAATCTGATGAAATGCAATTTAGCAAATCTCAAAGATAATTAATTTGTATTATTTATCCCTGTATGTGAACTTTTGACACCGCTTCGGAAAGTAGATGCAACTCATGATGTACTCAACCTTGATCTGTACGTTATTCTTTGTCGAGAATGTGAATACTCATACATATATTTACTGTACCTTCGACATTAAATGAAGGAGTAGAATTTGTTTTTTGGAGTAAAAAAAGCAGGGAGTGCAGTTTTAATTCATTTAACTGAAGAAGAAAAGAACTTTACATTAATTATATTAATGAACCATTTATCAAAAAAATTATGAACAAACCCCCAAATTAATCCCTATTAAATTTTGCATAAGAAAATTTGGTTTCTACAGAAAAAAATCCAAAGAAATTCCTGCTAATTTAAAATTTTGGATAAATTGATCCCTCTAAAAAAAATGGACAAAATTAGTCTCTATAGAATCATGAAAAATATCAAATTAATCATTGTACAAAGGGAATAAGTTGTCATTTTTTTAACTGACAGAAAATTATTTAGGTTTTTTTTTTTTTGGAGATATCAATGTATCCCTCTTTTTTTCCTCTTTCTAGAGGGAACAATGGCTAACAGAGGGTCAATTTGAGAATTTTGTTAAAAAAACAATTAATGAATCAGATGATGATATGGAGAGAATTACAGTGCAAATTCCTTTGGGCCAGGTAAACCCAGAAAGGATCCGCACGACACAGAAGACCCTCCGAAGAGATCAGGGAGCGGATGTTTCCCCTCAGATTATGGTTTTAGACTTTTACGCTGTCTTTGGTTTCAGTTTTCTAGTTTTCAGTTTTTGTAAAGAAAAATTGAAAAAATTGAAAATTAAAATTTTTAGGGTGCGTTTGGTTTCAGTTTTCTAATTTTCAATTTTCAGTTTCCAATTTTTAATTTTCAGTTTTTGTGAAGGAAAAACTGAAAAAACTAAAAACTAAGGGTGCGTTTGCTTTGCCTATCTTTAGTTTTCAGTTTTCAGTTTTTGTGAAAGAAAAACTAAAAAAACTGAAAACAGACAAAGCAAACACATCCTTAGCCTTTCTGAAGTGGGCTTTTATTTTATTTTTTTCATATCCAAGTTTCTTTGACCCATTGCTAATTTGCTATCTTTTTCGGTTACGTGCTAATTTGCTATTTATTACTTTAATATTGATATGTATCCTGCACAAAATGTTTTACCACTCCTATCAATATGAATGTATTTTCTTAAGCCTTGGACGAGATAAGAGAGACAAAGAAGAAGCACACATGGAGTCGTCAACTATTGGATGCACTCATGAAAGATCCTTATAAAGCATACATAGGAAGCGGGGGTCAACTAAAGTAGAAAAGAACTTAACATTAATTTTTAATGAATCTTATGAAGATGGAGAGAATTATATAACAAATTTCTTTTGGCCAGGCAAACTGTTTGACAAAAATCCCAAGAAGGATCAGCATGACAGAGAATACCCTCAGACAAGATTAGAGGATGGATTTCATGAAAAGAAAAGATCAGAGGCTGGATTTTTCCCCCCAAATTATGCTACCTGTCAACTATTTTTGAGCTCTACATTCGTGCATCCTCTTCGCCTTGTGGGAGTGGGTATGTTTTCTAGATATCAAAAATGTGATTTATACATCCAAAAAGTGGGTATCCATCAAGAAACCTGCATTTTCATCATTTGATTATAGTGGATACCCACTTTTTTTCATGTCAAAATGATAATACTATTTGGATGTCCTATTTTCTTTGATTCATTGCTAGCTAGTTAATTACTTCTTTAATACTGATATGCATGTATCTTCCGTAATGCACCTGCGTATTTTCTTAAGCCGTTGACGAGATAAGACAGATAAAGAAGAAGCATACATGGAGTCGTCAACTATTGGATGCACTCATGAAAGATCCTTATGAAGCATACACAGGAGGCGGGACACAACCTCGTGGTAGCTCCGTTGATCCGCTTATTACGGAAATCAAGCCAGGTATATGTGGAAAGTAGAGTGTTTTGTTTTTTTTGTTCCAAAGAAAGTAGAGTGTTTGGACAAAAGGAATGGTTTAGATATTTATAAATTTAGTTTTTATGTATTGTTGTTGTGAAATAGTTTATATAGATATTCAATTATATATTATTACATCAATAAAATGATTTGATTCAATAAGCTACCCACTACATAAAAGATTTTATAAATAAAAGTATTTAATTAGATGATTATGCAAAACTCTTTTATAATAATGGTACATCAAAATTAATTTCTTGATTAATATATTTAACTACGTATATTGTTTTTATATAAGTCTTCACGTGATCAACTAATTACATCTCCACGTCCCGAGAAAAAAAAAACTAATTGCATCTCATTATATATATAATTTTTTGAAAAACATTATTATAAAAGTCAATTGCAAGTACTTATAATAATGTGATTCTACAAATTGAATAAATACTTATGAAAAACATTACAATCTCTTTACGGTCGCGGCTGCCAGATACCACAACCGAGACAACCACACCCGTTGAAGCAAAGGATAACAAAACAGAAACAACCAAACCCGATAAAGAAAAGGATTCTGACTCAGACGAGACACCGTTGTCATTAGCGACGAGAAACGGCATACGTGAAATAGTAACCGAAATTATAAGTAAATTGTCAAGTACCTTCCATGAGAAAAACTCAAAGAGGGAAAATGTGGCAAAGGATTCTGACTCAGACGAGACACCGCTGTTATTAGCGACGAGAAATGGCATATGTGAAATGGTAACCGAGATTATAAGTAAATTGTCAAGGACAAAGAGGGAAAATGTGGCAAAGGATTCTGACTCAGACGAGACACCGCTGTTATTAGCGACGAGAAATGGCATATGTGAAATGGTAACCGAGATTATAAGTAAATTGAGGGAAAATGTGGCAAAGGATTCTGACTCAGACGAGACACCGCTGTTATTAGCGGCCAGAAACGGCATATGTGAAATGGTGACCGAGATTATAAGCAAATTGCCAAGTACCGTCCATGAGAAAAACTCAAAGAGGGAAAATGTGTTGCTGGTGGCAGTGTTATACAGGCAACCCGATGTTCTTGAGACACTCAGAAAAATGGGGCCACCGGAAGTTTGGAGTAGCTTGATTCTGGCAGAGGATAAGAAGGAGAACACCATGTTGCACTTGGCGGCAAAAGCTCAAGAGGACGAGAAGCACAACCAGATTGCTGGCTCTGCCTTGCAAATGATGTGGGATATAAAGTGGTATGAGGTAGGGGCTTTCTTATCCGTACATAACTAGTGTTCAACATGTTTTGGGACATGCGTGATATATACAAGTTACAAAACACGAAGTAGTTTTTCTTTTGAAAGGTTTCAAAAGTAACGTTATTTGTAAATAACTCTTCTATACTAAATATAACTTCGATTATCATATAAGTATATACATATATATACAACAATTTTTTTTTAATTCTTGATACATATATTTATTGACGGATTTAATTTAAAGGAATATTAATATTGTAATTTTCTTTTTTACATTATCATTCAAGTAAATTCTCCTATTTAAAGTCAAACTTATTTTAGTAATATGAATATATTTGATTAGATGACTGGATTGAAAAAGTTTTACATTATCATTGGAATAAAAATAAACTCTATTTTGATACTCATTTCACAATCATATATTATATTTATACAATGTTGAGTGAGTTCAAATAATATTTTTAATTTTTTTTTATTTTTAATTCTCATTCAAGTTCCAACTCGTATCTTTCATGTCTATTTTTTTTATGTACAATAAAAGGTTCTCCTTTAAATATATACCAAACAATTAATTTTTATTTTTATATAAAAATTTATATTTTATCCATTTAATGAATTTGATATATTATATAATTAGCAACATGATTGAGGGTTTTACTAATGGATATTTTTATGGTAGATTAAATAATTAAAAATAAGAACAATCAAATGGAAATAAAAGTATTTTTTATTTAAGGATTTAATTTTAATATATTATTAGTATAAAAAATATTTACAAAGTCAATTAATCGTATATATATAAATCGTATATTATTTAAGGATTTAATTTCTTATTTACATTGTTGAATTATAAAAAAAAAATCATATATTGTCATATCAATAGTATTAGTTGATGACAATAATGTACAATATTTTATGCTATATCAAAATTAATTTCATTATTTAACTTAATATATACCCACATTATCTAAATTCTTAATCATGAAAACAACATCTTCACAAAGTGGAAATAAAGTTGCATACATTGTGGAAATAAAGTTGCATACATTGATCCTTTTCAAATCACACTAGATGATTAGAGCCTTATACACTGGCCGCATCCACACTATCTAAATTTTGTTAGAAACAAAATTGCTCTTATTTAGATGTTAGTGGTGTGTGTGTATATATATATATATATAGAAAAATGTAACATTACTCATGTTACCTAAACAATCATATTCCTCCCTTGTTGCAGTATATCAAGAGCATGACGCCAAAACACTACTATTTTAGAAGCAACATTTACAAAGAAACTGCTAGGGATATTTTCAAGAGAACACACGGGCCACTCATCAAAGATAGTAACGAGTGGCTCAAGGACACATCTGAATCATGCTCTGTCGTGGCGGCGCTAGTAGCCGGTGTCTCCTTTGCCACAGCCACTACTGTCCCCGGCGGCAACGGCAACAATGGTCAACCTCCATTAGAAGGCCAACCAGCTTTCGATGCATTTGCCATTTCATCCCTTGTCGGACTCTGCTTCTCCGCCACAGGACTCATAATGTTCCTCACCATCCTCACTTCCCGGAAAGAAGCCAAGGCTTTTCAAAGGGGGTTGCCAATGAAGCTCCTTCTAGGGTAAAGTTCTCTCTTCATGTCCATTGTTGCAATGTTTGTTTCCTTCTGCTGCGGCCATTTCTTCAACGTCAATCACAAGTACAAGGATATCTTGCTCCCCGTTTATGTCGCCACTTCTTTGCCCGTGGCTTTCTATGCCGTTGCGCAGTTTCCACTCTACAAAGATCTTCTAAGAACTATTTTTCGTAAGGTGCCTTTGGCCAAGGACAAAGGTGACACTTTATAGGTGCCTTCTGTCAATGTACCGTACATTATTGTTGGAACATCACTTGAATCTGTGTGTGATGGTGGCAAAGCTTTTGATTTTATTTTGTTTTTGTCTGTGTGTTGATTGTATAATAATTAAGCCAAATTAGTTTATTTGGTGTTTGTAATTGTTGGAAAATGGCGTGTGGTGTTGAATTCGTGTATGCCAAAGCTTTTGATTTGTTGCTGTGTACGTCAGTGTGTGTTTTGGTCATGTAATAAACCAAAGTATGGTGTTTTCATTAATAATGTAATAATCATGCTTGGAATAAGTAGTTGTGCGACATAGCTTTGATTTGTTATTATTTTGTGTTGTTATGGGTTGTTATGCTTGCGTCTTCGAGAGAGGTTTTGCATATTCTAGATGCAATACTTAATGCATCAAATTATGATTTATTACTTCAAGTTAATTTAATCTCTCTAGAGCTTAAATTATTAGATACAACATATGAATGTCTTTATGTTTGATATACATACCTTTTTTATACGTAGTCTTTTTTTAAACTTGAAGTATTTTAAAAAAATGAAAATAATAAAAATCAAATTTTAGATTACTTAATTATGAAAGCTTTATATACCATATCATAAATCATTTTAAATCCAATAATATTATTTGAATCCCCTAAAATACATGACACCCAACACTCATGACAAAAAAAAAAAAGGGACCCATCATGTATTTTATTTTTTTTCTAACTTCTCCACCAAACCCAGACAACAAACACACACAATATGCCACCGTGGAATAAAAAGACAAAATCCAACTAGTGGTATACCGTGTGGGTGAAAAAAATTGTGACACAGTAGACCCCTCTTGAAGTAAAAAATCTCAATTCCTCACTCAGCTCTCACTCTCACACTCACACTCAGCGTTCCTCACTGGCTCTCACTCTCCTCACTCTGGGTGGAAGCTCTCAGCACGCATTCACTGCCTGGAGGCCTGACTCCAACGGCCTGATTCCGATGGCCTCTCTCCGTCCGCCCTTCACCCTCAGTTGGCAGTGCTGTCTCCCTATCTCCCTCACTCTCAGCTCTCAGCTTTAGTGATTCTCAGGTCACATTCACTCTCAGCACCAATGAGTGAACGACGCTCTCTCCCTCTCTCCGCCACTTTCAACTCACAGGACACCAAGGTATTAGCCTCAATTTTTAGTATTAGCCTCTATTGTTGTAGATTTGTGGCTCTAGGTTTAGGGAAAAAAATGTTCTGTCTTGGAGAAGATGTTGTTCCTCGAAGCTACCGTGTACAGTAGAGTAGAAGGTCAGGAGAGTGGCGTGTTGGGTGGTGGGGGCTTGGGTCTAGCTTGAGGATATGGAGGAAGAGGAAGAGGGTAGTGGTGAAGAGAGTGAAGAGTTTCTACATTGGTGTGTGTGTGTTTTTCGTTGCTGCAATGTGTTTGGTTTGTTTGAGTTTCCTTTTTTTATTCCTAATGGGTGGAAGTTTTTTCACACATTGACTTAGTTATTATTTGTTTGTTTGTTTGTGCTGTTGGTTGGTTGGGTGTTGATTGAGGGTGTTGCTCTGTTTTTTCATAATGTGAATGAAAGAAAACTTGACAATGGTGAGTGGTGTCATTGGTGTGATTGATGTGGTTTTTTTGTTTAATTTACTTTAAATGTTTTTTCCTGGGAAAAGTTCTGTATTGTGTTTTGATCTTCATGTCAAATGTCACTTTGAAGTTTTGTTGTTGAATTTTTATGATTTCCAGGGAAGAAGGGAGGTAAAATATAAAATCATCTTTATTTGTAGTGTTACGTGTGATGTTTATTTTCTATAGTTGTTTGTTTGCTAATTATGGTACTCAATCTAGTCCTCTGATATTGGTAATGTTAAGAAATGACCTTCCCAGAGCAAAACTTCTAGACTTAGTATGCTAATGCTAAAGCTAAGCTATCAAATGAGCTTTTTCTCTAGTGCCAAACATGTACCTCATCATGATAGCTTAGGCTACAAAATTGTTCCCTTGATTTACAACTTTTTAATTTTCCTGGAAGCATATAAAACTTTTTTCTATTCAGTACATACATTTATTGATGGATTTAATTTAAAGGCACTAACAGTTTTTTTTTTCATATTATAATTTAATTAAAATCTTTCAGTGAGAGTAAAACTTGTTTTGCTGATATGAATATATGTAGTTTGATGGCTATATAAAAATGGTTTTCATTGGTAGTGCAGCAAAATTAAACTATTTTTTAAGCTCATTTGCACTCACATTCATATATTATATTTATATTATGCTCATGCATAATATCTTCCAATAACATTTTTCTCATTTTTTTTATTATTTCTAATTCTCACTCGAGTTCCAGTATGCATCTTCTTTTCATGTCAGCTTTTTTCTTGATGTGCTGTAAAAGATTCTCCTTTAGATACATACAAAAAATGTTTTTTATTATATATACATATATAATTTATATTTTATGTATTTAATGATTTTGATATATTATATAATTAAGTAGCAATATATATGATTGAGGGTTTTATTAATGTATATTTTCATGGTATATTAAACAATTATAAATAAAAGTTATCAAATAGAAATAAAAGTATTTATTATTTAAGGGTTTAATTTTGATATATTATCAGTGTAAAAAAAATTTATAAAGTCATTCAAGTATATATTATCATATTAACATTCATATATAAGATATTATCTTATTAGTTGATGATAGTGTAAAATATCTTATATTGATAATATATCAAAATTAATCTTATTATTTTGAAAAATGTAAAGTACATAGTTTTCTTGAATCCACTAATGAAAAGAAATTATATTTCATCTATGCTTAATGACACATTATATGACATATTTGATAAGATACATAGTTGAGAGAGAAAATGAATCCCGTCAATTTATGTATGTCCACACTATCTAACAACAATGTTATTTTTTAATCCCATAAAATTCAAGATACTCAACATCCAATGCAAAGGCATAAAAGTAAATTGTATTTCTTTCCTTTTTTTTAGTAATAATGTTTTTTTTAATATTGAGGAGTGAATTAGACACTTATTTTAAATCATTGAATGAGATGTTAGTCCTCATTCACGCTCACTTGTCCATTCTACCCTGCTGCAGTACATCGGGAGCATTGTGCCAAAACATTTCAATTTTAGAATCAGCAAAGGTTTAAAAACCGCTGAGGATATTTTTAAGGAATCACACTGGCTCAAGGAAACATCTGCATCATGCTTCGCCGTGGCGACGGTTGTTGCCAGCGTCTTCTAATCTCTTTTGCCACATCCACCGCCGTCCCTGGTGGCAACGGCGAAAAGGGTCAATCTCCATTAGAAGGCCAACCAGCTTTCAATGTATTTGCCATTTCATCCCTCATTGGATTCTGTTTCTCCGTCATGGGACTCATGATATTCCTCACTATCCTCACTTCTCGGAAAGAAGCCAGGGATTTCCAAAGGAGTTGCCAAGGAAGCTCTTTATTGCGTTTAGTTCCCTCTTCGTATCCATTGTTGCAGCGTCTGTTTCCTTCTGCTCCGGCCATTCCTTCAACATAAATCACAAGTATAAGAATATCATGCTCCTCCTTTATGCCGCCACTTCCTTCTATGACTTCTTGCAGTTTCCACTCTACTTTGATCTTCTATTTACTATTTTTCGTAAGGTGCCTCGGGCCAAAGACAATTGGTGACGATGATTTACGGGGGCCTTCTACTGTATCACATATCATGCATTGTTGGAACATCACTTGAGTTCTGTGTGTGATGGTGTCCTTGGCAAAGCTTTTGATTTGTTGCTTTTTGTCTGTGTGTTTATTGATTGTGTAATAATTAAACCAAATTAGTTTGTCATTGTTAAAACATTCCTTGAATCTGCGTGTGGTGTTGAATTCGGGTACGATAATTACTTTTATTTTGAGCTTTGGCAAAGGTTTTGATTTATTGCCTTGTGTGGGTGTGTGTTTCGGTCGTGTAATTAACAAAAGGAGTATGGTGTATTCTCACCCTTCAGAGCACTGTTAGTTGAAGTCATACGTAACCATCACAGCTATAACATAACATGTAAATACACACCATATAAGGCTGGATTTAAAAGCCTTTATAATATGGAATCAAAGTTTCTACAATAAAATATGTTGTATTAAGTTGAAGTAATGGCACGTCATTATTTGGCATACCTTCTTTTGCTCTAGTTCCATTAGTTTTTTGTTTCCCTCCATTTCAATACTGCGGGCTAGGTATAATTAAATTAGATTTAAAAATTCATAAAAGAAACTAATCATGAATATAACGTAATAATATAATAATCAAGTGTGAAGCTAATACGACATTTCTTCGATTAGTTATTATTTTGTGTTAGTATGGGTTTTTAAGTTTGTGTCATAGAGAGAGATTTTGCTTATTCGGATGTACTCCCACCCTTCATGAAAAAATGTCTTTCTAGAAAAGAAAAAACAAAGTTTATCCAATATTGTCTATCATTTGGTGATTTCAAAGAAGTATTAATCATTTTTTTATATTTACTCTAGATTAGATTCTCTCACACTTCTCATAATAATTATTGCATAAATAAAACAAAGGACAATTTTGTCAACATAAACTAATTTATTTTGATAGTTATTTTTTTTAAATAATCTCTTAATATATGTGTCTAAATCTTAAAAGATACTTCTTCATAGACGGAGATAGTAATACGTAATACATTAAATTAAGTTTTACTTCAACTTATTTTTGTTAAACAACATTATTATCACCTTTTTGCTTCAGTAAACAGAGTTGAGGAATCATTTTGACTAAATATTAAATTCATATGGTTAGCTGAAAAATTAAACTAAGCATCAAACCATGCATTGATCCTCATAACTACTGTTTCAACAAAGTTGCTTCATGCCCTCATGCGTTGGTTGGGATGTTAAATTCATGTTTTAAGCAGAGGTGCTATCTGAATATGCTCGATGTAGCGCATCAAATTTAATTTTGAATTCATCTTGAGGTAAATCTTATAGCTTGCACTTAATTTTTGTGCCATAACTCTGTATCAGTGGTTTGGTCCACTGCAGCAAGATTATGTCATAATTTCATGCTTAGGCAAGAACTCTCTGTTGGGCTCAGAGACTGATTCACAGTGTAATTAAATTATGTCAATGTGTGGCAATGAGTACCAAAACTAAATCTGATAGAGTTAAATCTACCAATCGACGCAGCGCAGTGAAAATATGAATCAGGATGAATAGTAAATTTTTCTACAGTGGGGCCCACTGGTCACTATTCACGTGGACCCGCTGGTCACTATTGATTCATTAGCAGGTTAAATGGAATTCAGAACTCTCCTTCTTACGGTTATAGCAGATACTTGGAAGAGCTGGAGACCCTCCTTCAAGCCCAATTAGAGGAGATTCTTAGTTACGAGGAAGCATTTTGGAGGCAAAAGTCTAGGGAAAAATGGATCACAGACGGGGATAGAAACACAAAATTCTTCCACACAAAAACTATTATTCGAAGAAGAAGAAATCAAATCTCTTCCCTCAGAACGCCTAGCAGTCAGTGGGTCACAGATGAGGCCCAGCTTAAAAAGATGGTAACAAATTTCTTCGAGCAGCTCTACCAAGAAGACAACCATTGCAGAGACCCCCTCTCCTGTCAAAGATCTTATCCCCCTTTAATGGAAAACCAATCCCGTCTGCTTCATGCTCCTGTAACCCCTGAAGAGATGGAACAGGCTTTGTTATCTATTGGCCCCTTGAAAGCTCCAGGAGAGGATGGCATGCCAGCCATTTTCTTCAAACAGAATTGGGGAAGAGTCCAACACGGTTTGTTTAACCTCATCAAGCATATCTGGCTTAGGCCGGAGTCAATGTCTCAAATCAATAATACCCTTATTGTTCTGGTCCCCAAACTTGATCACCCTGAATTTATTAACCAATTCAGACCTATAGCCCTCTGTAATGTGACTTACAAAGTCCTTTCAAAAATCCTTGCAAATAGAATCAAACCTACTCTAAACTCCAGAATATCCCCTTACCAAGCGAGCTTTATCCCCAGTCGGAAGATCCAAGACAACATAATAATTGCTAAGGAAATGTTGCATTTGATGAAGAAAGTTAGAGGCAAAAGAGGATTCATGGTCATCAAGATAGACCTTCAAAAAGCTTATGATCGCCTAAGTTGAGATTTTGTCAGAAAGTGCTTGCAAGAATTTAGCATCCAAGCTGAAATCTTGGAGCTAATCATGAACTGTGTCTCCTCCACGACTTACAACATCCTCTGGAATGGAGGTAAATTTGAACGCTTCCTCCCATCGCGGAGCATTAGACAGGGGGACCCTATTTCCCCCTATTTGTTTGTCTTGTGCATGGATAAGCTACCCCAAATGATAGAAGAGAAAGTGTCTGAAAAGAAATGGATCGCCATGAGAGCTAGGAGACAGGGATCTCATATTTCCCATCTTGTGTTTGCGGATGACCTCCTTCTTTTTGCTTAGGCTAACACTGGCCAGATGGATGTGATTCTGGAATGTCTGAATTCCTTTTGTGAAGCAGCTGGGATGAAAATCAACTCATCTAAAACCCATATCCTATTCTCAAAGAATGTGTCAGACTTGTTAAAACATCATATCCTAAGCAAATGTAAATTCAACAAGGTAAAGGAGATGGGAAGATACCTTGGAGCACAAATTGTTAATGGTAGAAACTCCAGCAAGGAATTTGGTCATATTACTAACAAAATTAAAAATCGGTTACAAGGATGGAAAAGTAGATGTCTCTCGTTAGCAGGGAGAATAACTTTAGCGCAAACAGTCATTGGCTCCTCGACAAACTTCACTATGCAACACTCCAAGATCCCCAAGAAAGTGTGCCAAGAGATCGAAAAGACCCAACCCTCGTTTATCTGTGGTGATACTGAAACCAAAAGAAAGACCTATTTAATTGGTTGGAACACTCTCTGTCTCCCCAAAGAGAAAAGAGGGCTTGGATTGAGGAAAGTGTCTAGCATGAATGATGCATTCATACTCGAGATTGGCTGGGAACTAATAACCATGCCCAATTCTCTCTGGGCTCAAGTCCTGACGTGTAAGTATGGAAGAGGAGTTGACCTGGAGTATGGACCAATTAGTAGGAAGGGGGACTCTAATTTTTGGAGGGCGGTCACCAATCTTTGGCCCACACTTAAGAACAATTTGATGAAACTCATAGGCGATGGTAAAGAAACATCCTTTTGGAATGATATATGGGATAAGGGCCTTGGTCTCCTTGCGGAAGTTGATACTAATGTTAGTAATCTACATCAATACCACTTGAGTGTTGCTGACTACTTTAACAACGACGAGGAATGGAATTGGTTGGCCCTTCAAGGTAAATTAAATCAACGCTCCCTTGATATTCTTGCTAGCAAGTTGCCCCCTCTTTCGACTGAAGGAAAGGACAAATGGTGTTGGGCGCGTGAAGATAATGGTCTCTTCTCGGTGAAAAGCGCCTATGGATCTCTGCAGGAGGAGTCGAACTCAGACAATTTCAAATGGAAGGACATTTGGAAGTGGAAAAGACCCCAGCGTATGAAAACTTTCCTCTGGCAGTCTGTTCATGATCGTATTATGACGGCACATAAAAGAAGTAGATGGTTTGGCTCCAACCCTCACTGCCACCTCTGTTACAGAACTATTGAATGCACTCTTCACACCCTTAGTGACTACCCGTATGCAGCCAATATCTGGAAGTCTCTAGTTAAACCTTCAGCCCGGGCCTCTTTCTTTGTGTTGGATCTGAGGGATTGGGTTTCTCTCAACCTCAATGCCAACCTTAGTGCTTCGGATTCATGGAGATGGCCAGACACCTTCTTTGTGACAGTTTGGAGAATCTGGAATTAGAGGAAAAAGGAATTGTTTGAAGACAACTACCACCGTTCCAAAATGCCCCACAAAATTATTATAAATCAAGCTAAGGAAATCTCCAAACTCATTAAAATTGAGCAGGAAATTGTGAAAAGAGGACACACCATCTCTCTTATCAGCTGGATGCCCCCTCCTCATGATTGGATTAAGTAAAATACGGATGGAGCTACTAAGGGTAACCCAGGGCATTCGGGGTGTGGAGGTCTTATTAGAGATGAAGCTGGAAGATGGAAGAAGGGGTTCAGCAAAAAAATTGGCATATGTTCTGCCTTCGTGGCCGAATTATGGGGCATTCTCTTTGGCCTTCAAACCGCCTGGAACTGTGGCTTCAGCAGAGTTATTGTGGAAAGTGACTCAAAGTCTGCTATTGATGCCATCAATGATGAAACAGGGGCTATTCACAACTCCAAACACTCGAAACTCCTCAATCGCATTGCCCGGCTCAGCAGGAAGGACTGGCATATTCTTTTTCATCATACTTACAGAGAAGACAATTTTGGGGAGGACAAGTTGGCTAACTTGAGCCTTGAGTTAGACACGAACATGAGAATTTGGGATGAACCCCCCTGTTGTATTAGAGAAGTTCTTATGTATGATGATGTAGGGGTTGCTATGCCCCGAAGTATTGCTTTGTAATCCCTTTGTTTTTTTCTGTTTGGGCCTCAGGCCCTCCCCATAATCAAAAAACAAAAAAAAAATCCTCTGCATCAGTGGTTTGGCCCACTGCAGCAAGATTATGTCATAATTTCATGCTTAGGCTAGAACTCTCAAATGCACTCCACTCTTTTAATTCACCCTCTCTCCTAACAGTGCTTTTTAAGAGCTATGGGAAAATAATGCAGACCTTCTTCAATAGAACACTTCCCTTGTTTCAAATAAAAGAACAATTAAAATTGAGTATTTGTTGAAGTACAAGCAATAAAATCACCCTACTGTAGTAAGAATTTGCATTTGTAAGAGACCAACATTTCCCTCCCAATTTTTTCCACTCAATTAAATTTCTTCCTTAAGCAGAACAGCTCCAATCAATTAATCAATTTATTCAAGAAGCAAGTAAATTAATGAGTTCATGCAGCCTTCATGGCTTGAAACCTTGGCTCCTTAGCCTGGAACTTGAGCGTAGCATAGAGCCTCATGTAGTCCTCAAACACAAATTTTGGGTACACTTGGTCCACTCCTTGTGCCTTTTCCTCCAACAATGCTGGTGCAGGGTAAATGACAGCATCACTGCCAGGGTTGTAGAATGATGCCACAGACATTCTGGTCCCATCACTTTGTGCAATCACACGGTGCTCCACACTCTTGTATTTCCCATTCGTGATCACCTATTTTGCCAAAATTATATCACTTAATGTTGGATAAGAACAATTATATAACCTTAACCTTAATATAGTAGTTAGTTACATTTGCATATATATATATATATATATGCATTAGGGATTGATATAAATGGTAGTCAAGGAATTTATTTACCTCAAGCTGGTCACCAAGGTTGACAACAATGGAGTGGCGCATTGGGGGCACATCCACCCATTGTCCATCTTTGAAAAGCTGCAAGCCACAGACCTTGTCATCCTGCAAGAGAAGGATGATCCCACCGGCATCAGTGTGGGCCCTAAGGCCCTTCACCAGCTCTGGCTTTGGGCATGGAGGGTAGTTGGCAACCTTTGTTCCGAAAGATGGACCCCTTGATCCATAAAAGGCCTTCTTCAGATACCCCTTCTGTAATCCAAGATTCTCACAGAACAGGTCTAGCAGTTCCTCTGCAAGCTTCTCTAATTTCTGTGCAAACTCCTTCATTGCCTTCCTGCATTATCATTAATTACCCCAGCTGATTCAGATCATATTATATATCATGTTTAGGCAATGATATGTTTCAAATTATCAATTCATATATATGCCAAATCCCAATTTCATCATGCACAATTTTTCTTTTTGTTACCATTGGTAACTTAAACCTATGCATATTCCATCAACATCCAACAATATGTCATGCATATATATACATCTCTAAGCTGTTAATTATTTGTCTGACCTGTACTCTTGGCTGAGATCAGGGATTTCAGAGATGTTGGACTCAGGGAGATGGCGCAAGAAGAAGGTGCTCTCCCAATCCATGTCCTTAACTTCAGCTTGGACACCCTCCAACCCCTTGCTTGCCACATGCTCCTTGAACCTTTGCTCCATGCATTTCCCATAATGCTCCTTAGTTAACCTTTCCACAGTATCCAAGAGTTCATGGGGTATTCCATGATTCACCAACTGCAATCACAAAAATCAGCATATATAATTAATTAATATAGATGTACAAAATGAATAGCATGAACAAAATTTTGGGTTGCAAAGTAGTAATTTGTGGGGTACCTCAAAAAATCCCCAGTTCTCACAAGCATCTTCAATTTTCTCAAGTATAGCCTTCCTCTCAACACCATTGATATTCTCCAAGCTGATCACAGGGAAGTTCTCCATCTCTCACACTTTTCCTTCTTCTCTTGTACCCCTCTTCGCTATCTTTATTTGTATGTCTATGCAAATTGGGAAACCAGGTAAGTGGTATTTATAGGAATGCAAAGAGTAAAGGGTGGACACCAAGGACAGCACGAAAACTTTCTTGTGTTCCTCATGTATATCATGACATGCATGCTTGCTTATCAATTGGGCCGACACATGCCAAGATCAAATTGCGTCGTTGAATTGTCAACTTTGCTATGAATTAATCTCGTCTTGAGGCTGCCGCAACCTTAAGAATTTCCGTTTGTTTTGAGTTTCAGTAGGTGATTTCTTAGAAGGTGGCACAAACTAGTAGTACAGTGGTAACATTTAATAGCATCTATAGCTTTAGCTTATAAGCCTCTAAATTGTAAAATTTCATAGGTTTGAAGATAAAAGTTCAAAGGTTTGGAATGGAAATAGAGAGACTGGTATTATATTAATTTTTACTTGAATTTTCTTTCGTCCTTTATTATGAAAAAGTGCAGTCATGGGTCAATTATTGTGACATAGCATAGCATAGCATATATAGCTGTAACAATGTTCAAGTTGAAAATATTCTATTCCACAACTACTGTTGGATCACGGGTGTAATAGGATTGTGCTTTTCACCTTCCTTTCATAAATCCGAACTATTTTTTTTTTTTCACATCTGAAAAGTAAAACATATCATTTATTTTTGGTTGCACTCCTGCCAATCAAATTAAGATCGAAGTTTTTTAATTTTTATAATTAATAACTGCTAATCTCCCCGCAAGAGTGACAAAATGTACATCAAAGTACCAAAATAATAAAAACTACCAATCTAAACAAAACGACAGCAAAACCAACCCAAACAACAAACTAAAGGTCTCAGCAAACCTTCAAAATTAGGATCAAAGTAAGAATATCCTTTCAAAAAAGTAAGAATGAATTAATAACTTTCATGTCTTTTTTTTTTTTTTGCCATATAAAGATGAGAATATTCTGATAAATAAGTAGGCGTATTAAATATGATAGGACTAAATATGAGTACATTAAAGAAAAAGTTGGTGTCACACTTACGATAAGAAAGACTAGCTAGAGAATCTCTCATAGAAGCTCCAGTTAAAAGAAAAAAGGAAGAGAGTTAATCAGATACAAGATAACATAATAGCTCGATACACAACTAAACTGAAAACAAAAAAAAACAGTTATAGGCGAAGTTATTATAAAAACTATATTTATTACCAAATATATATATGTATATTAAGACGGTTTGATGATACAATGTATATATTACTTTAGACATCATCCAGGAAACCATCAAAAAGGTAATTCTATTCAAGTATTTGAGATCTTACATGAAAAATAACTCTTCTGCCACCAATTTTTCTATATCTAGGGCTTGAACCCTAAGAGTATTGGTTAAGGAGAATGTGCATCTAGCCACTCTAATCAATCATGTATTGGCATATATATTTTACTTTTTAAGATAAGACTTAATTGTTGTAATGGTTTGTGTATCAAATCATGGCTCTCAAACCCAAACAATTTTACTTTACACCGTTCCATCATCCCTCTTAAAAGTGTTTGGTTTTAGTGTTTTTTTCCTATGTGTTTTGGCATATGGCAAAAAACAAAAAAAAAGGAACCATTTAGATTTATGTCCATGCAGGGATTACTTGTAACCTGAACAAGTATAGGGATTACTTTGGTTTCCATAGGAATATACTCTATCCCTAAACCCGATACTTTATCCCAATTTACTAAACAATTAAAGCCGAGGAGGAGATGAGATCACGCCCCCATTGAGACAAGATAAGTTGTTTTACATATATATATATATATATATATATATATATATATATATATCATATATTTTTATTGTTAATTTGGACTATGTTGTGTCGATAGTGTTTTAATCGAACACAATAACATGTAAATTATTTCCGTATATTTGGTCAGCTATGATGCAGATGGACATTACCAATTAATAAACATGTAAGCCATCCTAACATGTGCCAAAATGAAGATAAATATATATATTTAAATGGCACAAGCGTGCATGACTCATCACAAACATGTATGAATATTTTATCATAATCACGATATGACATTTTGCTCTTGGTCGAGTGATTTATCCATTTTTGAAGATTAGGTAATTTGCGCCTAAGTGAATATAAGAAAATACTATTGTATAGAATTTAAGATGTTTAAATAATGAGTATAATTTTGATACACAACGGTATAAAATCATTTTATATCATTGTTCAATCAAAATATTTTATTTTAATAGCTTTTCAAATAGTAAATATAAAAGTTAATTATTATTACTTATGTGCTAATATATGATATAACGAATTTATAAAAAAAATTATATTATTAATAGATGACAATTAAATCTTTTAAAAAAATAAGTGGGATTCAGTTACTGTTTAATGATTATTGATGAAAAGATTAATAAAAGTGTGAGAAATTTTTATTCATACAATTATTCAACAATATATATTTAAAGTAACAATTGATTTAACGAGGCACTGGGGGCAGAGGATTTCTTTCCGTATTTTTGTATATTTGGACTCCAAAAAAGTACCGATCATCTCTAAAATTTACTGAAAAATGTTATTTGCACTATTAGAATATAGGATATCATATTGATTCACACATTATTTATCATTAGATGAGATATAAATAAAAGGAATTCATATCTTATCCAATAATAAATGAGGTATGAATTAATATACTATCATACACCAAATAAATATAAATAATACAACTCAAATTTACTGGAGCTACAGGCTACAACACATGACAAAACTTTCACCTGCCGGGGCGGAGGTTGTCAATTGGTAATCGAAAATTTAGAAGTTTCTTAGCAATCAGACGCCATTAATTGAAAACTGTCACGTGAGAATTCATTTTCTTGCAAATAATAATTATTGATGAGAAATCAGCTGACAAAGAGTGAAAAAAAAAATCAAAGGATTAAGTCAATAAATATCACTATCAGACTATTATTCTGTTTCATTTTCTTTGACCACTTGACCAATTGTGAGGCTACAGGGGCCACATATATAATAAGGAAAAATCAAGGTGTTTTGGTCTTCCGTTAATTTTTTGTCAAGTCTTCCATATTCTAGTCACAGTGTCCTATCCACTGTGTAGTCCTTTCAGCAGGCTATTTTTTCCGTCTTGGAATGTATAAAAACTAGCAGTGTACCCGTGCTGCACCACGGTCAAATATTATTTTCATCCTTTTAGAATATTTTTTTATTTTTAAATAAAATTATTTTTTAAAATATATATAAATTTTATATTTCAACAAAGTATTTTTTTTATTCCATCAACACTCTGAGTAATTAATAAATATTAATATAATATTTCATTTTTAATAATTTGATATGCCCTATAGTTAATGATAATTAGACTATATAGATCCATATACTATAATTTTACATAGGACTACTCTATTAGCATATTATTTATCACTTTTTAAAATATATATTTGTTTAAATTTGATGAATATTTTACAGTAAGGGGAGTAGTTTATAATAGATAACATATAAATGATTAATGCGCACTATTATAAATAATTAAATATACACAAATAACATTTTAAAAATTCAGTATTAATAAAATTCGAAAATTGAGAAGGCCAATAAATCCATGAAAGAAAAAATGTGATCTTATAAAAATTAGGCAAGGATCCTCGAAAATGAAAATCTTATTTTAGAGAGTAAAATAAGGAGATTTTACTTTTAGATCAATAAAGTTAAAAGTGAGGGCCCTCTATTGATCTAATAGTGAAATTACTCATTTTAAATCTTCACTTTTGAGGATTAAAATACATAAAAATTAAGTGCATAAGTCTTATACAAAATAACAAAAGAGTTACAATTTTATTATATTTTATATTCAAAATAATTGTTCTTTATCAATGCGATTGACATGATAATACCTTCCATAGAAAGGTTCTCCCTCTCTTGATGTATTGTTAAAGTTGTTCAAAAAAATATATAAATATATTAAATCACTAATTTTACTTAATATGCCATTGACAATATATATATATTTGTTGTTTATCATCTATAATAAATGGTAATATTTAGTGTAAAATTTTATTTATGTCTCTTGCATTTTATCAAGATTTTGATTTAGTTCATTTTCTTTTGTTTTATTTACATCTTTAACATTTTCAAAATATTTTAATCTTACCCTTTCAATAGACGAAATATAACTTATGAAAAAAAAATTGATGTATAAGTCAAACTACAATTTCAAAAAACTATAACAAAACATAAAATATCAAATTATCATTTTAAAGAATCATAATAAAACATAAAATGTCAAGTTTCCATTCATAAATTGAATATCATTTACACTTTAAAAATAATTAAACAAACAAACTTTGAGACTAAATTGAAACTTTAATAAAATGTAAGAGACGTAAATGAAGACCTATTTGCAATGTTTATTATGTTTATTAGTTATTTCTTTCCTTTTATAATCTAGTTCGTTTAGTAACAATAGATTATCGATTTAACCCATAAATTCTAAACTTATAAAAGTCATTCCAACAAAAGCTTTTGAAGATTTTTCATTAGTCAAGCAAATTTTTAATCATGACTAAACACAATTTCTTCATATTTTTATATGAGATTATCAACTCTATATACAAATAAAAATATTTAAAATAAAAATCTAACAACAACCACTAATAAATTAGTATCACCTATATGGGTTCAAATTAATATTACATGTATGGGTCAAATATTTTCTTTATAATAGTACATTTTTCCAAATTAATTAAATTTAAGTTATTTCATGAAAAAATGATTTCTTTAACTGAAAATTAACTGATTGAATGCTAATACTTCAATGAAATAATTCATGAAAACTAAATTACAACATTAAGGTTTTCTCCTGAACTAATGAATTTCATACTTTCTCGTTGTGAAGTACAATATATATATTTGGTTGATTGATGTCATATTAAAACTTCAGAAAACATTTTTTTAATCAAGTGGGTAGCTACTCAGTGCATTAGGTTAAATATTTTTAATTTCAATCCTTCAATAATAAATCAAATATTTAAAATAATTTTCTAATATGTTATTTAAAAAACTGAAAACAAAATCCACTCATTTTGATTATACATGTTGAGAGATAAAAACATGTGAAAACTAATGGAGAATAAAAATAGTGGAGGGGATTGCGATTTAATTTATGTACATATTTTGATTAGATGGCGTTTAATTGTCTTAATTATTTTGATTAATTTGTATTAAATTGTTTTAGAGATAATCTTTTATTTTTTTAAAAAATAAGATTTTAAAGAACCCAACTTTATTATAGTAATTCTTAAACTCTAAACTACACAAATTAATACCCACACAAATTATCTATCTGGAATGGGTACGCCTGGTTGAAAATTTTGGTTTTTTGAGCCAAAAAATTGATAAGATTTTTTTTTTTGGAAACCAACTTTTGCATATGAATTCTTAAATTTCAAACTACAAAAAATGTGTTGTCACAAAAGAAGAGCTTATAGAAATTATTTATGTACAAAAATATTTAATTAATTTTTTCAAAGTTTGCATGCAATTAAATTATTGCAAATTAAATTAAATTTGAGCCACAAACTATTTTAACCTATAATATTATGAAAAAAAGTATTAAGAAATTTAATTTTCAATGAATGGGTTACTTTTTTCTCAAATAACCTTGCAAACCATGTTCCATTTAAACATGTAAAGCCAAGTTTGGAAATTTATTTTATAGTTTCAAATAATGTGACATCACAATTTAGATATATTGTTTTTTATATTTTCCAACACAAAATAGCATCCCATACAAGAGTAGCTGGCAAAGGGTAATATAGGCACCTAGTTTTATGGGTACTCCTTATTTGTATAGTGTATAGATGTAGATCTAAGGATTAATATGTTGTCATTTCTTCCCAGAGGATCTCATTCAAAAGAAATGAAGGACTAATTTCCTGAATTACAAATAGGCAATTAAATAAGAATTCTTTTCAATAGTATTTTTTATATATATACATATAAATTTCTAAAGTAAATTTAAAATTTTATATTTCATCCATTCCACTCCATTTATTAATTTTTTGTATCAAAATTTCTGTCCAATTGTGATACCAAGAAATCAGTAATTATTTTTTACCACTATTATCTTTATTGTAATTAATTATACTTACTTACTTTTATCTTTTGATAAGAATAATTTTGACCATATACACAATTTCATACTATTATTATGTTTCATTTATTATTTTCTTGTGATATGTGTTTTTTGGTTTATTGATAGACCGAGTAAAACAGAGTACTTAAAAGGGCGCAAATCCGTTTTATCCGAACCAACAATTTTTCGGGAATAATATTGTCTTTTAAATTTAGACAAGGCTAAAAAAACATAAGGCTGCCATTAGTTGACACTTGAGGAAATAAAACAACGACATAAGACAATACCACTGATCAAGGAAGGCAAGAAAAATGAAGATAAAAATAAAACGTATCTGCATGTTTGTATTCTGAGCAGTATCTATTTTCTTTGATAATAAATTGTCAAATGTGTAATTTTAAATATTTTTCATTTTTGTACTTTCATCTGTGGCGTTTGTGCTAATTTCCAATGTACATGATCGCATAGCCTTGGCGTGGAAGCCTCCGGTTCACCATAGTTACAAAGACAATCTTGACCTTATGATCTTGGAATTTTAGAGACTTTGTTCAACATTTTTCTACAGAAAAAAAAAAAGGTATGAAAAGACCGATAGGGAGGATTCTGACTAATATGTTTAAGAATGTTTAATGGAGGAATAAAACCAAAGATGAAACAACATTGTATACAGAACAGAAAACGTTTCCAATAACTGTAAGTGACACGCCTTAATTAATTTTCTTTGACATGCGGCTCTTATAGTTCCAATGGCGATATTTCCTCACTTCTTCCTTTGAATTTTTAACTTTCTGTAAGTTGGCTTTCTTTCTTTTTTTTTCCTTTCTTAAACTGGTTTTTTATTTGTACTTTCCTATTTATTAATTGACAAGATAAAATAATGAGCCAAAAATGGGACCCACAAATTTCACTTGTTGAGATATATTTATTCAAGAAAAATATATATGAATGTATAATATTTTTGTACAATATATTTAGAATATAGAAAAAAAGCATGCACTCATTTTGATTTTTTATTTTTCTGGACTCATCACCTTGTTTGTATCTTTGTCTATGTTATAAGTATATCGTATTATTATATAAAAATATTGTACACAGACGGCAAGGTCTAGCACTTTTAAAAACTAATTAGACTCGTTAAACATTTAGTTAGAGTTTGATTCAAAAACTCACATTTGTTAGGTCTACAGATTAGTCACTAGTATCATTTGGCTCTATTTAGTGCCCGATTTGGTACAGAAAAAGAAGATAAAGGAGATTTGGATTCATGTTAGTGTAGCAGTCCTTTGTATCCCATTCCTACCATTCAAACTTTATCTTCGGTACAATGAAATTTGCAGCGATGAGAGGCTCTGAGAGGAACAGGAGCTGCATATAGCTTGTGTCACCTTCTAAGAAACCACTCACATCCAAGAAGCAAAGTTATTAAGGGAAAATGCTTGGAAGGTTGGCTATGGTATGAGTCCAACCTGTACTATATAGTAGACAATTCAATTACGCAAATTGATCCTGGCATACGTGGGACTAAGAACGCATGCACATCATGATTCATGAGGCCTAATACTAATCAAATGCTAAATTGAACTATTAAACATCAATTTAAAGTTTATTTGTCCTGGTGTTTTAAGGAGAAGTAAGGAAGATAGGAAAAGAAAGCTAGAGAATGAGAGAACACAATCCCTTGAATTTCTTGGTTTGATTTGATCAACACAAGTACATAGGTATTTACAGATGACAAGGAGTGTCTATAGACTATTCTAAAATTGACCACATGACTAAGCATATTTACTATATGCACATTGAAACTACAAAGTCTTTAAACCATAATAACACACAAAAGACATGTTCCTAAATATAGAGATATAAGCACGTAGAAAATAGGATCAAGTTTAATATTTATATTTTTCCAACAGTGTTCACCCTTTACTCCCCGAACTCCTATAAATACCACTCCATTGGGTTCCCAATTTGCATAGACAAACCAAATAGGATAACTAAGAGGGACACGAGAGAAAAATCAAAAGTGTGAGAGATGGAGAACTTCCCCGTGATCAACTTGGAGAATGTGAATGGTGTTGAGAGGAAGGCTATACTTGAGAAAATTGAAGATGCTTGTGTGAACTGGGGATTTTTTGAGGTACCCCCACTAATCAACCAGCTCTGCAGCCCAAAATTTTGTTCATGGTGTTTATTTGTACATCTATGCTAATTATATATGTTACTTTTTGTAATTGCAGTTGGTGAATCATGGAATACCCCATGAACTCTTGGATACTGTGGAAAGGCTAACTAAGGAGCATTATAGGAAATGCATGGAGCAGAGATTCAAGGAGCATGTGGCAAGCAAGGGCTTAGAGGGTGTCCAGGCTGAAGTTAAGGACATGGATTGGGAGAGCACCTTCTTCGTGCGCCATCCCCCAGAGTCCAACATCTCCAAAATTCCTGATCTCCGCCAAGAGTACAGGTCATAAAAGTTAATTACTATATATATATGCATGATATGTTGATAGCTTGATGAAATTGGGATTTGACTTATGAACTGATAAATTGAAACATATGATTGGCAATGCATATAATATATTCTGAATTCTGAACCAGTTGAGGTAATTAATGATGATGCAGGGAGGCAATGAAGGAGTTTGCAGAGAAATTGGAGAAGCTTGCAGAGGAGTTGCTAGACATGTTTTGTGAGAATCTAGGATTAGAGAAGGGGTGTCTGAAGAAGGCATTTTATGGATCAAGGGGTCCAACTTTTGGAACAAAGGTTGCCAACTACCCTTCATGCCCAAAACCAGAGCTGGTGAAAGGCCTTAGGGCCCACACTGATGCCGGCGGGATTATCCTTCTGTTGCAAGATGACAAGGTCAGTGGCCTGCAGCTTCTCAAAGATGGACAATGGGTGGATGTGCCCCCAATGCGCCACTCCATTGTTGTTAACCTTGGTGACCAGCTTGAGGTAAATATATAAATTCCTTGACTAACATTTATATTAATTCCTAATGCATATATGCGAATGTAAGTAACTCCTATATTAAGGTTAAGGTTATATAATTGTTCTTTAATATAATTTTGGCAAAACAGGTAATCACGAATGGGAAATACAAGAGTGTAGAGCACCGTGTGATTGCACAAAGTGATGGGACCAGAATGTCCGTAGCATCATTCTACAACCCTAGCAGTGATGCTCTGATCTACCCTGCACCAGCATTGTTGGAGGAAAAGGCACAAGGGGAGGACCAAGTGTACCCAAAATTTGTGTTTAAGGACTACATGAGGCTCTATGCAACGCTCAAGTTCCAGGCTAAGGAGCCGAGGTTTCAAGCTATGAAGGCTGCGTGAACTCTTTTTAGTTTTCTTGCTTGAATAAATTGAATGATTTGTGCGGTTCAGCTCTAAGAATAAATTTTATTGATGTTGAAAATAGTGGGAGGGAATTGTTGGTTTCTTATTCAAATTCTTTCTACAGCAGGGTGATTCGATTACTTGTACTTCAATGAATGGCCAATTTTTTTCAACGAATACTCAATTTTAGTGGATCTTTTATTTGAAATTGATGAAGGTCATCAGCACTATTTTTCCCACTGATAATGCATTGGTCTTGTAAAAGGCTGTTAGCAGAGAAAGTGAATTAATGAGTGGAGTGCATTTTAAGAATTCTTTCCAAAGCGGTAAGCACGAAATTCTGACATAATCTTGCTGCGGTGGACCAAGCTTCAAATCACTGATACTAAAACATGAGTTATGGCACAAAAATTATTTGCAAGCTATCAGATTAACCTCAAAATGAAATCAAAATTGGATTTGATGCGTTACACGGAGCATATGAAGATAGTAAGTCTGCTTATAACATGAACGTAACATCACAACGAACACATGAAGGACCTTTGTTGAAACAGTTGTTACAAGGTTTACCGCATGGCTAACCATATGAATTTACTAATTTAGTCAAAAACGAATGGTAGTGTTGCTCAGCCATTTGCAAAATAAAAGCTTGTTATGTATCATGGATGCGTTTCTTTCTTTCCTCTTCTTCTTCTTCTTCTTCTTCTTCTTCTTCTTTGAAAAAAAGGAAAAATAAAAAATAACTTTGTTTAAAAGCAAAATACTTCATAAATTTATGTAAATTGTTTTGAAAATTTTAGAAATAACAATCAATTAAAAATTAAACTTTGTAGGAACATATTTATAGCTATTTTTTGTTTTTGTATATTCTCTTAAAAGTGCGTTTTATAAAATATATCTCGTCTATTTCAGATTATAAGTATGCAATCACACAATTATATTTAAGGGATTAAATTTTAATATATTGTGGGTATAAAAATCTTTCAAAATCAAATAACATTATAAACATGGCTTATGAAATAATTATTATAAAATTCAAGTGCTTTTACATATAACACAGCATAACAATTAATTTTTTCAGGCGTTAGGTTATTTAAAAAAAGAAAATTTAATTGATGTATGACATATACAAGTATAATTCAATTTATAGATATTAACATTGTAAAATAAATTTACATTACTAATCGATGAAATTTTATCAAAGTAATTTATAAAATATAATTATCTAAAATTGTAATCAGTTATCATGATTTATCTTTTTGTGAAATTCTTTTGACTGATATTATAAAATTATTTTATATTACTAGTGTATAAAAATTTAAGTTACGAAACTATATCAAAGTTGATCATAAGTTAATTATAATATTATATTTTGAATTTAATTTAACACCCTTAGTTATATCCAACTAAATTTTGATACATTTAATTATATTTATTCAAATCTTTCGGTTTATATGATCTTTTCAGCCATGGATGTTAGAATTTGAGAATTATTTATATTTACTTACTATATAATAATATATATAACTTGAATATCAACGTAACATATTTTTTTACACCTTAAGCCGAGAAAATTAAATCCTTATATATGTAAGTAATTAATAATTAATAATGATTCTCTAAGCTAATACCCAAATTAATATTTTGTGGGGAGGTGCAGGTCTAAGATCTTGTTCCATGTGTATATGAAGTTTAATTAAGAAGAACTTATGAAATAGATGTTGTATATGAAGATTAATTAATAGCAAATGTTTAGAGAGAGAGAGAGAGAGTGATTATGCCAACTCAAGTCATTTTATATAATACATTTTATATGAGTTTGCATTTGCTAATAAGAAGTGTTTTTTCGCTTGTAATTTGTGCACTTTATGCTGATAATTAACTTTGTCAAACAACTAGTCATTCATTAGGTTTATGAGAAAAAGATAAAAAAAGGACTTTACCAAGCTTGTGAATATATAGTAATTCTATGTGCAAGTGTATTGAAATTTTAGGCTCCATTAATTGTACTCTTATGTGAGGAAATCTAATGGCCAAATGGTAATTTAATACCGCATCTATACGAGTTTATTTTTGCTGATAAGAAGTGTTTTTTTTCTTATAATTTATGCATTTTATACTAATAAATTGGTCCAATATTTGGTAATTTATTACCTTTATGCGAAAAAGGCTTAACCATACAATCTGAAACACTTTAATACACTTGATTATTAAATTTTTAAAAACTACAAGATGACCTACAAAGTGACTCAGTTACATGCATTTATAACTATACTTAGCAGCATATTTGATAATCTTATATGCTTGGGCAAAACATGGCTAGCTATAGTAATCATTCTTTCATCCATGCATGTAGTATATAAATGCATGTAACTCTTCTATGTTCATACTAATATTTGATTTAGGTTGTCTTGGTTTACTGTTTTGGATGTAACAATGTTTTGTCATAACTTTCCATTTATTAAAAATTTTACACTTTCATAGAAGAGTCTAAAACCAATGAAAAACACATCCAAAAAGTAAACCAAGACAAATTAAACCAAAAATTAGCATGAATATAGAAGATATACTACAAAGATAAGGGAACTAATACTATAGTCATGTCCTACATGCCCATGCATGTAAGAATACCAAATAAGTAGATAAGTTTAGTTAAAAATGCACATACCTACATTACTTTGTTGGTCATTTTGCAGTTTTTATAAATTTTATAATAAATAACAATAGCTAACACTATTTTTCCAATATAATCTAAAAAACAATCACTACTCTATCAAAAAACTAAAAAGAAACAACTAAACAAAACCCATCTTTGTTTTGCCTCACGATAGCTTTTCTTTTCTTTTTTACCTTTCTTTGATAATAAGAAACTCAAACTCTCAATTTGAGAAAAGTCACAAAAGTGCACACAAAAAGGAAAAGAACATTATCCAGTCAATTTGAAGAGTTGTCATCCTTTATACTTTTTATAACCATCCCCTATGAGGATAGTACAAAACCAAATATCAACATGATTATAATTAGGCCATTCGACAAGTTGGAATGACTTATATGTGAATATTGCTTTTTTGGTTGATAAGTTGTTGATAAAATACAAGTAAGTTTGATGTTATTCTTGTAAGTGGTTCAACTTCTAATAAGGACATTTACTTTGTTTTTGAATATATATATATAGTAATCCCATGGTTAAGTTTGTCGAAGCATTCCAGATTGTACTATTACTCTCTTCTAAGAAAATCTATTGGTAGAAAATAATTTCAATTTGTTATTGATAAGAAAGGCAACAAAATTATTGTAAATTTCAAGGAAAAGGCAATGTGGGTGAAGCAATTTCCACTACTATAGTAACTAGTTTACTCTGTTGGAGGAAGAAGGTTGGAGGATTTTGAAGATGCTGATGGAAATTAGTTTTTTTTTTTTTCCATTGAACGTTAAGGGAGGACTGAGGAAAAGGTGGTGATGGCGGAGGTAGAGGTGAGGGAATGAGGAAGGAGACTATGAGGAGAGCAGAGAGTGTGTTATCGTTCAACTATATGTTTAATTTCATATAATGACATCATTAAAAATGTGGTTATATGCATCCAAATTTTTAGGACGTGTCATGCCCATACTATACGTCCACCTGCAGCAGAAGGCATTAACTGCCTTGCCTGAATAAGAAAAATTTACTAATAATAAGAAGGTGAGTAATACAAGTGGCACATAACCTTATGTAGGCTAGTTAATGAGTGCAACTTATCACCTACTAATTAACTCTGCTGGCTTTTAATATCAACCGTACCATAATACTTCCATGTTATCCAATGCTTTGCAATTATTTAAGAAAAATAGATATGTTATTTATATTTACTGTTTGTGGAATACTATACTAATATATTTTTATCTATTAATAATTAGTTATGAATCTAATCTAGTTTGAAACCCATATATTATCCAATAGTAAATAAAAAATTATATATTATCCAATAATAAATAAGAATATATTGATATAATATCTTATAAATTCTAAGTACAAAATAAGATTACTCAAAAAATAAAATGTCCAAACTCAGTCTTGTCACTTGTCATGTCTTGCTGGAGCGATGAATAATTCTTTCCTCCATTTAGGGTGCACTCGAGGTTTCCTTTTCTTACCAAGCAAAAAAGGAAAAAGAGAAAAGGAAAAGAAAAAGGTGGAAAAGAGCAGCAAAGACCAAGTATTACTGTTAGTTCATCCTACTCTCTTGCAAAGCACGCGGTATTGAACATAAAAATATTATTCCAATATTAAAAAATAGACATTCAATTGAAACACCATTATATTGTTATTGAATGTGATAGGAGTTTGATGTTCATCATTCACCTATCACATTTAAAGATAATAGAATAAATATCCTGGTTAGATATCAATTTTTAGGTGTTAGAATAACAATAATATTTGTCAGAAAGCCACTTGAAACACAATGATATAAAGGTTTCAACAGCTACATAATATTGTATTATATAAGAATTAGAAATTGTGCATCAAATTTACGTTTTTCCATTTTTTATGTCATTTGTATTGCATATGTATAAACTTTTTTATAGCTCGTTTAATCATGCATATATAATTTTTTTTTTCACTAGCTTTAATGGTTTATTGGAATATGCAGAGAAAATGTAAGGAAAAAAAAAGAAAAAATATTTGAATAAAGAAAAAATTAGAATAAAAAAGTAAAAACTATGTAAAATGCCATATGTTTCCTTATCGAATAGTAAAATATGTAAATATGCTACTTATATATAATTTTAAATAAATAATTTTATAATAAATACTAATTATTAAATAATAAAATTTTTAAAAATAATTTAATTTAATTTTAATATATCAACAATGTTATCAAATTAAATCATTTTATTTATATGAAGTTTTGAATGTAATGAATATTAGAGTGACAATACTTATTAATGTGATAATATATAATTTGAAGATAGTATGAACTATGAAGTATGAACAAATCAAATTTAAATCTAAACTACTATTAATAGTTGAAAATATTTTTTGTGATTCTCCTATGACTAAATGTTTTATATGAAATATTAAATTATATTCTTCAATAGATAAATGTTTTATAAGAAATATTAAATTAAGTTTTAAGTTATTAATTTTTTACTCCGCGCTTTTCGGGCCACATAACATCTTTCCCTTCTCTCTTCTTTCTAGGCACAATTTGATCTTCCTCCATTTTCTTTCTAGTGTTTTCTACGCATCCAAATCACGGACCATTTCTTTTGAAATCCTAAAAAATGAAGCTCGAAATACATCAATGATTATATATATTTATTGTTTGGTACACAACACTCAAAAAAGAAGACAAAACTAATGACAGCTTCGAAGTAAAACCTCAAAAGAGAGAGAGAGAGAGAGATAATGAGAAAAAGCATTCCATACGACATAGAAAAATTATTCTGTACTTGAAGGAGTGAATGATTTGTTTCCTCCGCATCAGCACACCATTGAGTCTTCTATCACTCCTTTTTTTATTTTTCCGCTCTATCTTTCGTGTAAAAATCAAGAGCTGAGATGCAGTAGGTAGAACTTCTTCCTCCGTATGAAAGAATGACTACTCACACAACACTTCAGCAGTTCCAAATCAATCAATTAAAGCTAATCCCAAAACAGTCTTCAATAAACATCGATCGATCGTTTTCTCACTTTCAATTTTATTCTTCCCTTGTCATGCAGATAAAGTGATATACTCACACACGATATTCACATTGCGATAGAATTAAGTTGAAGCATCACATACACTCGATCAAGTGTATATATATCTATATATACCACCAAGTAGCTAGTTAGTTACACATACACTCACAATAATACAGTTAATGAATTAATTATATACATCATCGTTCATTCCAAGTGGAGATAATGTTGGTGGTGACGACGAATTGCTCGACCGCTTGATTGCCCACCTACCTGGGTGGACATTGGAAGGCAAATGGGAAGAGGTTGGGGAGATGTGCGAGAAGTACGAAGAGGCACACACCACAGAAGATATCAAAAAGTCTACATATTTGGGCGCTGCTTTGCGCGTGGCCATTACGTTTAACAAAGAGGACGTTGTTAGAAGGCTTGTGAATGCAATCATCGAGCACGGAGAGAAAGGACCAAATAATGTTCCTAGGGCTCTGGTGAAGGGGAATGAGCGCGGGCATACCCCTCTGCACGTGGCAGCATCAAGGGACTTCCCGAGGCTATGCAAGTGTATCGTAGGTGACGACAATAATAAGAGGGTAGATTTGTTGACGAAGAGGAACAACCATTGGGAGACACCTCTGTTTGTAGCGGTCGCAACGGAAGTGAAGCTGCGTTTGCTTACTTCTATCACACAGCCGGAGACAATGTCGTTCCAATGAGAGATCTTGTACGCAACGATGGATATAGTATTCTTCACTTAGCCACCAGGAAGGAACTTTTTGGTAAACCCATATCCACCCTCACTAAATTACATACTTTAATTTGATTTAATTTAATATAATATGTCTTATAATTGATTAAGTCTAACTCAACCCCAAAATCTAGTTCAAAAAATAAGTCTTATAAATACTATATAGGTATTATCTCTAGGCAATATGAAACTTTAATAATATGAGCAATGTTATTTCTAGGATGAAAATCTTTTAACTATAAATCTTGTCTCATTTCTTGTCCCACCAAACATATATTGACACTTAAAAAAAAATTATATATTGTGTAACTATTTTAAATTTTTAACCTCTTTTAATTTGTATTTCCTATGTGACAATGCATGATTGGTGAAATATAGAAGGGACAATATGGTTTACGGATAGAGTTGTTTTCACATCTAAAAAGTGAAAGTCTTTTTTGATATCTACCTTATTACTATTAAATGAACTTATTGAGTTGAGTGGACACGATCACAAAATCGTCCTATTGTGATAAAATGGATGTTGAATGAGACAACTATTTTTTGGATGCCAAAATCGCATTGCTCAAGTAATATATAAAAGGAAAAAACTTAAATTGACTTTAATTTGCCACGTGGGTTTTGACTTTGTCATTTGAAAAAAAATAATATTTTGACATTTTTCACATTTTACATATCTTACTTCTTTTCAGTTTTAAAATGGACTTTTTGAAAAACAAAAAGATATTTATTGTATATACCAACATTTCATAAAATCTACCTAAATGATCTCATTTATAATAATCTTCTACAAGAAGTCACTCATTCAAATTAAACAAACTTAAAATTTATCAAATGAAATATTAGTAGTAAAAGACTTTTAACTTTTGAACTGAATTTTTTGTGTGTATTTTAATATGGTATATTGTTCATTTCCTAATTAGTAATAACATGACTGTTATGTGTTATTAAAAATAATTATTAAAGCTTATTCGAATTAGAACTTTTAATTATTCTTATGATTAAAATTTAAATTAATTTTATAGTTTTGAAATTATAATTATGACAATTATAGTTTTATACTTCACATAATTCACGGAGCACTATGCTAGTTACATATGAAATGAAGTGATTTCTTTATTTTGATTATTTTATTTATTATTGATAAAATATCATATTTTAATAGCATACTCAATTAATTTTTAATAAAATATCATTATAAGTATTTTTGGTATATTAATTTTTAACCTTAAATCCACCCCGTTACTATAGTAAATCAGACCTGTTTTGGCCTAATTTGTTTACATAATCAAATTCTCTTTGTATTTAATTTCGTGTCATTAGTAAATTCAAAATCAAGAAATTTAATTAATTCATTTCCTGGAATGAATTTAATTCCAACATTTTTCAAACACCAAGTTAATTCTGGTAGCCTGAGTTGTTTGCGAGTCTCACCTTAGTTTTAGTCTTTAAATTTTGTCAAAATGAAAATAATTTAATTAAGTTGGTCTTTAGGATGGATGAAAATTTTCTATTCCTAAATAATGTCTCTTCCTTGTTCCTCAATCATTTATCGTCACATGAAAAGATAAAAATAAAAAAAATTATAAATTTATAAAATATCAAATATATAATATTTACATTTCATGTGTTAGTAAATGATTGTGAGATAGGAATGGAAATACCATTTGAGGAGCTCAAATGGAAATATCCATCCTGTTAGGATGATATTCTTAATGAATTCATCAAAAGGTATGAATGTTCCTAATGAAGAAGAGAACACTATTATGTATGAAGAAAAAGGAAAAAGAATCTCATTCTCAGCATATCGTCCTAAAAAATCTACTAGCTCCTCTCATTTTCTAGGCAATGTTCTTCTATTGACCTGATGCCCTAGCAGCATCTCAAGCTCAGTTTCTTGAAGAAAATATCAAATAATATTTGTTACGTACCTTTCAATCCAATCAGATATGATAGAGATAATTTCTTGATGTTATTATTGTCATTTCCTTCATGTTTGGATAGTTTGTGCATACATGCATTCAACTATACCTTGTGATTCATATACATATATATATATATATATAAAAGCCAAAAACCAATGTTGGTTACTTAAAAAATAAAATATTTATTTATGACATTTCTCTTATTTTGTTTCATCCTTGCATTTTCCAGGAAAAAAAAATTGAATGTGGTGCAATAAAACCAATATTTTATATGCGTAGAAATAAAATAAATATTTATACGGGTTGCATTAAAAGTGGAAAATGTGCTTGCAATAAAATTAATATTCTTTGTGATTATAATAACACTACGGGGAGGTGGATTATCGCAAAAAATCATATTGCAATGCGTTTTATTGTAGCGCATACAATTTTTTTTTTCAACGCATACAATTATTACCTATTATTCTATCCATGCAATTACTATTTTCATTCAGAAAATGCAAGGAAACAATTAAAGTAATAGAAATTTCATTGATAAATATTATTTGCATGTAACTAGCATTATTTTTTTCTTATAATTCTTGAAAGAGAAAAAAATGAACATGGTTAAAGCGAGAGAAATAGTGAAAAAATGATATTAGTGAAGTGAAAGAAAATTATAAAATCAGTCATAGTTCATAGATTGATTAATAAAAGAGAGTTATGAACATTTTTTTTCTGAAAGATAACTTTTTATTTGTGTAATTGTTTTTGCGAAACCTATTGTTGGATTAGATATTCACACCATATAGGTCACACACACATATACATATTTTTTCAAAATCATTTTATATAACTTTTATGCACGTTAAGATTAACATAATATATATATTTAAAATGAATATAAGTAAAAGTTTTATGATTACATTATTGCTATGCTGCAACAGATTTGGTGGTCATGATAGTGAATTTTTATCCTTCCCTCGCCACATATGCCAATGACAAAGATAGATACACTCCTCTTAAAGTCCTTGCAACTAGGCCGTCAGCCTTCATAAGTGGAAGCAGCCTTACCTGAATGAGAAAATTTTATTAATAATAAGAAGGTGAGTAATACAAGTGGTACATAGCCTTATGTAGGCTAATTAATGAGTGCAACTGATTATCAACTAACTCTTCCAATAGTTAACCAAATCAGCTGACTTTTAATATCAACCATAATACTTGCATGTTATCCAATGCATTGCAAGTATTTAAGAAATAACATGTCCAAACTCGGGTCTTGTCACTTGACTTGTCTTTGCTGGAGCGATGGATAATTCTTTCCTCCATTTAGGGTGCACTCTAGTTTTCCTTTTCTTACCAAGCAAAAAAGGAAAAAGAGAAAAGAAAAAGAAAAAGGTAGAAAGAGTAAAGACCGAGTGTTGATGTTAGAAACAGTAAAAAGCACGGTATTGAAAATAAAAATATTGTTACAATACCTAAAAGTAGACGTACAATTGATATATCACTCTACTATTATTGAATGTGATAGTAGGCTTATGATCACCATCCATCTATTACATCCAAAGATGATGGATGAGACATTCACTTTTACATTTTGGAATAACAGTGCTCGTATCAGAAAGCCATTTGAAGTAAGAAGATTAAAAGGTTTCAACAAATACAAAATCTTGTACTATATAAGAATTAGAAATCGTGCATCAAATTTCCGTTTTACCATTTTTTTTATGTCATTTTTATTGCACATGTATAAACTTTTTTATATCTCGTTTAATCATGTATTTTTTACTAGCTTTAATGGTTTATTGGAATATGAAGAGAAAATATAAGGAAAAAAAATAAAGAGAAAATAAGAATAAAAAAGTAAAAACTATGTAAAATGCCATATGTTTCCTTATCGTATAGTAAAATATATAAATATGTTACTTACATATACTTTTAAATAAATTATATAAATAAATAATTTTACACTAAATACTAATTATAAAATAATAATTTTTTATAAATAATAGAATTTAATTTTAATACATCAATAGTGTTATCAAATTAAATCATTTTATTTATATAAAATTTTAAATATAATGAATGTTAGAGTTTATCATACTTATTAATATGATAATATATGATTCAAAGAAGTATGAATAAATCAAATTTAAATCTAAAGTACTACTAATAGTTGAAAATATTTTTTCTGATTCTCGTATAAGTAAATGTTTTATAAGAAATATTAAATTAAGTTTATTAACTTTTTACGCCGCGCTTTCCGGGCCACACAGTACCTTTCCCTTCTCTCTTCTTTCTCGTCACAATTTGACCTTCATTTTCTTTCTACTGTTTTCTACGGATCCAAATCACGAACAATTCTTTTAAAATCCTAAAAAATGAAGTTCTAATACGTGAGTGATTATATATATTTAATGTTTGGTTCACAATACTCAAAAAAGAAGACAAAGCTAATGCAAACCTCATAAAAAAGAGAGAGAATGAGAAGCATTCCATAGGACATGAAAACATTTTTTTTTTATTTAATTGTTCAAGGGTATTCTTGATTCACAGCTGAAGACTAATCCCTCCAAGGCGTGGAGATCATCGGAGTGAGTTTTATCTCTCCCAACAAAGCTCTCTTCTATACACATGATAGGATTCGAACTCCTAATATATGTTTAAAAGATCCAACCATCTTACTAAACGTGTCACGCTTTGTTGGTATGAAAAAATTATTCTATACTCGATGGAGTGAATGATTTGTTTCCTCCGCATCAGCACACCATTAAGTCTTCTTTCACTCCTTTTTCTTTTCCCCTCTATCTTTCACTCCAAAATCAAGAGCTGAGATGCAGTAGGTTGAATTTCTTCCTCCGTACGTAAGAATGACTACTAACACAAGTCATGATACAGTGAATACTGAATAGAAACAAAGCAATGTAACGTTATATTTACGCTTCAGCAGTTCCAAATCAATCAATTAAAGCTAATCCCAAAACAGCCTTCACTAAACATCCATCGTTCGTTTTCTCACTTTCAATTTTATTCTTCCCTTGTCATGCGGATAAAGTGATATATGCACATTGCGATAGAATTAATTAAGTTGAAGCATCATATATATTCGATCAAGGGTATATATATATATATATACACCACCAAGCAGCTGGTTAGTTACACACACACCTACAATAATACAATTAATGAATCAATTATATACATCAACGTTCATTCCAAGTCTTCCAAATTATTTCCCACTTTGACAAAGAACCATGAGGCCAGAAGATGATATTGTTGTTGACGACAAATTGGCCGACCACTTGACTACCCAACTATCTGAGTGGACATTGGAAGGCAGATGGAAAGAGGTTGTGGAGATGTACGAGGAGTACAAAGAAACACACACCACAGATATCAAAAGGTCTACATATATGGGCACTATGGGCACTGCTTTGCACGTGGCCATTAAGTTTAACAAAGAGGACGTTGTTAAAAGGCTTGTCAAAGCAATCATCGAACCCGGAGAGAAAGGAACGAATAATATTCCTCCGGCTCTGGTGAAGGGGAATGAGCGCGGGCATACGCCTCTGCACTCGGCAGCATCAAGGGACTTCCCGAAACTATGCAAGTCCATCGTAGGTGACAATAATGAGAGGGTAGATTTGGTGACGAAGAAGAACAAACAAGGAGAGACGCCTCTGTTTGTAGCGGCTCGCAACGGGAGTAAAGCTGCGTTTGCTTACCTTTATCACATACGCAGAAAGAGTGTCGTTTCAATGACAGATCTTGTACGCAACGATGGAGATAGTATTCTTCACGTAGCCATCAGGAAGGAACTTTTTGGTAAACCCATATCCACCCTCACTAAATTACATACTTTAATTCGATTTAATTTAATATAATATGTCTTAGAATTGCATAGGCCTAATTCAACCCAAAAAATAGCTCAAAGAATAAGGCTTATAAAACTATCTAGACATTGTATCTAGGTTATTTGAGACTTTAATAATATGAGCAATGCCATTTCTGGGATAAAAAATTTTTGACTCCAAATTTTATCTTATTTTTTGCTCCACCAAATATATATTGACACGTGAAAGACAATATTATATATTTGATAACTATTTTAAATTTTTAATCTCTTTTGATTGGTATCTTCTATTTGGCAATATATGATTGGTGGGATAGGGAAGAGACAATATGATTTAGGGATAGACTTATTTTTACATCTAAAAAGTAAATGTTTCATTTGATATCTACCTTATCACTATTGAATAAGCTTGTTGAGTTGAGTGGAGATGACCACAAACTCATCCTATGATGATAAAATGTATGTTAAATATAGCATCTATTTTTTGGATGTCAAAATGACATTGCTCATGTAATATATAAAAGGAAAAAAATTAAATTGACTTTAATTTGTGACGTGGGTTTTGACTTTTTCATTTGAGAAAAAATATTTTGACATTTGTCACTTTTACATATCTTACTTCTCTTAAGTTTCAAAATGGCCTTTTTGAAAACCTAAAAGATATTTATTGTATATACCAACATTTCATAAAATCTACCTAATTGATCTCATTTATAATATTCTTCTTCAGGAAGTCACTTATTCAAAGTAAACAAACATAAAATTTATCAAATGAAAAATTAGTAGTAAAAACTTTTAGGGCCTGTTTGATTTGAGGTTTCAGTATTCAGTTTTTATTTTTAGTTTTTTAAATTTTGTGAATAAAATACTGAAAATTCTGAAAACTACAAATTCTAATTTTCAGTTTTCATTGTTAGTTTTCAATTTTTTTCTTCACAAAATCCTGAAAGCTAAAAACTGAAACCAAACAGACCCTTAATCTTAGAAAAAATTAGAGCTTATTTGAATATATAACTTTTAATTAATCTTATTATGATTAAAATTTAAATTAATTTTATAGATTTAAAATTATAATTATGATCATTATAGTTTTAAACTTCACATAATGCATGGGGCACTATGCTAGTTACATATGAAAATGAATTGAATTCTTTATTTTGACATACTCAATTAATTTTTAATAAAACATCATTATAAGTATTTTTGGTATATTAATTTTTAACCTTAAATCCAGCAAATTAGTTTTGGCCTAATTTGCTTTTGATCATTTTTACATAATTAAATTCTCTTTGCATTTAATTTCATGTCATTAGCAAATTCAAAATCAAGAAATTTAATTAATTCATTTTCTGGAATGAATTTAATTCCAAGCTTTTTCAAAGACCAAGTTAATTCTAGTAGCCTGAGTTATCTAGGAGTCTCACCTTAATTTTAGTCTTTAAATTTTGCTCTTTAGAATAGATGAAAATCTTCTGTTCTTAAATAGTATTCATTCCTTATTCCTCAATCATTTATTGTCAGATAGAAATATGAAAATTTATAAGATATCAAACATATAATACTTATACTTCACATGTTAATAAATGATTGTGAGATAAGAAAGAGAATACTATTTGAGGATTGAAAATATTCATCCCATTAGAATGATATTCTTAATGAAATCAAATCAGTAGGCATGAATGCTCCTGATGAAGAAGAGAATGCTATCACGTATGAGGGAAAAGGGAAGAGAATCTCATTCTCAACATATCATCCTAAAAAATCTACTAGCTTCGTGTCACTTTCTAGGCAATGTTCTTCTATTGACCCTGATGCCCTTGCAGCATCTCAAGCTCAGTTTCTTGAAGAAAGAATCAAATAATATTTGTTACGTACCTTCTAATCAAATCAGATAAGATAGAGATGTTAATTTCTTGCGGGTATTATTGTCATTTCCTTCATGTTTGGATAGTTTGTGCATACATGCATTCAACTATACCTTGTGATCTTTTAACACATTTTTACTTGAACAATGTAGATTAGAAAACTAGGTATATATTATATGTTCATTTTTTTTTTCTCTTTCATGAATTATACATAAGCAAAAAAATAAATGTTGGTTACTTAAAAAATGACATTTATCTATGGAATTTCTGTTATTTTGTTTCGTCCTTGCATTTTGTAGGGAAAAAAAATTGAATGTGGTGCAATAAAACCAATATTTCACATATGTATAAATAAATAAATATTTACACGTGTTGCATATTAAAAGTGGAAAATATGCTTGCGATAAAATTTTTTTTTTTTTTGTGATTATAATAACACTACGGGGAGGGGGCCGGATTATCGTAAAAAATCATATTGCAATGCGTTTTATTGTAGCGCGTACAAATTTTTTTTACAACGCATACAAGTATTATCTATTATTCTATCCATGCAATTACTATTTTTATTCTGAAAATGCAAGGAAACAATTAAAATAATAGAAATTTCATAAATAAATATTATTTTTGCGTAACCAGCATTATTTTTTGCTTAAAATTCTTGAAAGAGAAAAAAATAAACATCGTTAAAGTGATAGAAATAGTGAAAAAATGATATTAATTAGGTGAAAGAAAGAGTTAAGGCAACAATTAATAATGTGAATAAAAAAAAATTATAAAATCAGCCGTAGTTTATAGATTGATTAAGAAAAGATAGTTATAAACATTTTTGTCTAAAACAAATGTGTACCTTACTAACCTCTATATAAAAGTGTGGGGGTTAGCGATATATATATATAGGTTACACCAATATAATTTTAACTGAATTTGATATTATTAAATGACTTTTTATTGGTGTAATTTTTTTTACGAAACCTATTGTTGCTCTGTGTACGTGCGCGCACGTGTGTGTGTGTGTGTGTGTGTGTGTGTGTGTATATATTGCTATGCTGCAACAGATTTAGCGGCCATGATAGTGCATTGTTATCCTTCCCTCGCCACACATGCCAATGAGAAAGATGGATCAACTCCTCTCAAAGTCCTTGCAACTAGGCCGTCAGCCTTCAAAAGTGGAAGCAGCCTTTCGTGGTGGTTTCTAATCCTGTATAAATGTAAGTTATAGCATGGAATTAAAATGAAAAATATAGACAAAAGGTTATACTCGAAATTGAATTATACATGTTTAGATTATATTGTATATTAATGTTTTAGATATATAATCTTGCAGGTGTGTTTACTTATAGTTCATTATATGGTAGTAGAGTCTTAATCACTAAGTAGTCTAAAATGCAATCTTTGTTATCCCTTAATTGTAATAGACAATTTACACTTCAAAATCCAAAATAGACTTAAAATAACATGTTAGATAAAAATTCATTCAAATGTCTGGTACCAAATAAGTTAAGTTTTTGGAAGAGCCAATTTTTCACATGTTCAAGTCAAATGTGATATTTGTTTGGGTATATGATTACAACTATATATATATGTGTGTGTGTGTGTGTGTGTGTGTGTGTGTGTGTGTGTGTGTGTGTGTGTGAGAGAGAGAGAGAGAGAGAGAGAGATCTGTTGACATTGGTATAAGACACACTTATACCTTAACTTTTAATAGAATATAGTTATTATCAATCCAATCATTGAATTATAACTGCATATTATGCTGATTGTTTGTGCAATTTTTTAAAAAGAATTAGACACCTGTAAGATTGTGATCAAACAATTTTTATTTACATATATTTACGAGAAATTTATTACATTGATTTATATATATATATGAAATATATCAGATGATTTCGGATTAATATAAAACTTTATAGAGATGATCTATAACATAAAATTTCTATCCAATTATGGGTTTTGTAAAAAATTTATTCAATATATATATATATATATACCCCGCAATCAAGAAATTCCATTGAAAAAAAAAAACCACATTCATACACCACAACGCTATTTTGTCCCCATTTTGAATATTATTTATAACGATTCAAAAGTTGTATATTTAAAGTAATATGCATTCGCATATGTTATTAATAAGATATTACTTTACTTTTATGAAATAATTGAGTTTCACTTATTTATCGAGTATAAATCATTTCAATATAAAAAATGGACATTCAAAGTCATTAACCATTAAGATCGAGTTTGCAGAACAACCACATGTAAAATTATGCTCGAACAACCGCATGTAAAATTATGCTTATTCTTCTCCCTGTTTGCAAAGGTATACATGTAGAACCACTTGACGCTACACGTACGATACAAAAGCTTTTGGACGACCAGGACGAGATAGATCGGGGATGCTGCAAGTTTCCGGGGAATTATGATACTATATGTGGATTCTGGAAATTGTTTATAAAGTCAACATTTGGTATGTAAACGGATTCCTAAGCTCTCCCGACTATTTTTATTTAATTAATTTACTCAAGACTAAATACTTATTTTGGGTTTTTAAAAAATATATCAAAGATTTGTCAAAATTTTAAAACCCTTTGTTTGTTCCTCACAATTTAAAAGTAGCGCCGGGGGGGGGGGGGATTGGTCCATATTTATACATATCCATATCAATTATTTTATTTTAATTGTACAAATCATATGGAGAGATCCATTTATTTCCTTTTCTTTTAAATTGAGAGAGACTAACATAGGATTTTCAAATAAGGACTAATTTGACTCTAATATATTTTCGAGAACCGAAAGTAAAAATGAGATTTACTCTTTACCATTTTCTTTAATTGCACTCAATACTTGCCAATACATATTTATTATCTATCGTCGCACATGCAACATCGTATGTGTATTGCTTGTCGAAAAGGAAATACGGAGTAACAATTTATCTCAGGCATAAAGAAGGAAGCTTCTCATAAAATATATTAAGCCTTAATTAATTGGCTTTTCAAAACTAAAGGTTACGAATGAAAATGATATGAAAATGATGTATACATCGGATAAATCACATATATTACTCTAAAGTTTAGTCAAATTGCATTCCATCCCTTTTTTTTTTCCAAAAATTATAATCACCACGTTTAAATTTAAATAGTCAATAAAAATTATTATTTTAGTATAATTTATTTTTCTTTATAATATATGATAAAAAGTATAAGTAACAGATATTAAAATATTTAAAAGCAATAGAATATTATATATATATTTAATTTTTTGTATTTGATTAAATTGATAAATAATTATTAAAAATTAAAGTAAATAATAAATTACTTTAATGTAAATTATAGTTCTAAATAATAAAAAATAGAGGTTATAAGTATAAAAGAATTTTACATTATCATTCAATCACTTATTTCTATTTGTAAGACTTTTAATTAAGGTAGAGGGTGATTAAGTTAAGAGTTTAATATTTGTAATAACTATAACTACAAATAATAAATATTTTTATTTTATTATAAATTTACTTTTTAGTTAATATTTACTTGTGATTTAATCTTTTTATAATAGTAAAAGGATAATTATATATCATATGATATAATATCTCTTATAATATCACATCAAATACTCTTAAGTATTACAATTTTAATAAGCCTAATACCTTTGAGTATTATCCTATCAACCATACAAAGTGGGCCCTTAGAGTTAGAGTACTTGAAATGGAGTGTAACTTTTTAATAAAAATCTGATGAAATGCACTTTAGCAAATCTCAAAGATAATTAATTTGTATTATTTATCCTGTACGTGAACTTTTGATACCGCTTCGAAAAGTAGAGGCAACTCTTGATGTACTCAACCTTGACCTGTATACTACTCGTTGTTGAGAATGTTAATACTCATACATATATTTACTGTACCTTAGACATTGAATGAAGGAGTAGAATTTGTTTTTAGAGTAAAAAAAGCACGGAGTGCAGTTTTAACTCATTTAACTGAAGAAGAAAAGAACTTTACATTAATTATATTAATGAATCATTTATAAAAAAAAATTATGAAAATACCCCAAATTAATCCCTATTAAATTTGGCATAGGAAAATTAAATTTGGTTTCTACAGGAAAAAAAAATCCAAAAAAATTCCTGGTAATTTAAAATTCTAGATAAATCGTTTCTCTATAAAAAAAAATTGGTCAAAATTGGTCCCTATAGATCATGAAAAATGTCAAATTGATCCTTATAAGAGGGATTGATTTGTTATTTTTTTAATTGATAGAAAATTCTTTAGATTTTTTTTGGAGAGATCAATTTGTCTAATTTTTTTATTTTTCTAAAAGGAACAGTTTGACTAACATAAAATTTAAAAGGGCTATTAAAAAACAATTAATGAATCAGATGATGATATGGAGAGAATTACATTGCAAATTCCTTTGGGCCAGGTAAAGCCGAAAAGGATCCGCATGACACAGAAGACCCTCCGATGAGATCAGAGGCTGGATTTTTCCCCCCAAATTATGCCACCTGTCAACAGTTTTTTAGCTCGGCATACGTGCATGCTCTTCGCCTTGTAGGAGTGGGTATGTTTGCTAGATATCAAAAATGTTATTTTGACATCCAAAACTTGAGTATCCATGGAGACATCTGCATTTTCATCATTTGATCATAGTGGACAGCCACTTTTTTATGTCAAAATGATAATATTCTGTGGATATCCAAGTTTCTTTGATCCATTGCTAGCTAGGTAATTACTTCTTTAATACTGATATGCATGTATCTTCCGCAATGCATCTACGTATTTTCTTAAGCCTTGGACGAGATAAGGCAGACAAAGAAGAAGCACACATGGAGTCGTCAACTATTGGATGCACTCATGAAAGGATCTATTAAGACAATGAAGCCAGGTAGATGTGGAAAGTAGAGTGTTTGGACAAAAGGAATGGCTTAAATATCTATGAATTTAACTTTTATATTTATTGTGAAATAGTTTTATGGATATTCAATCATATATTATTATATCAATAAAATTGTTAGATTCAATAAGTTATTCACTATATAAAAAATCTTATAAACAAAAATATTTGATTGAATAATTACATAAAACTCTTTTACGAGTTGGTACATCAAAATTCATCTATTAATTTATATATATATATATATATATATATATATATATATAATTTTTTGAAAAACATTATTATAAAAGTCAAATACTTCTGCAAGTTGAATAAATAATACTTACAGAAGACATTACAATCTCTTTACGGTCGCGGCTGCCAGATAGCACAACAGAGACAGCCAAACGCGATGCAGCAAAGGATTCTGTCTCAGACGAGACACCATTGTTATTAGCGGCGAGAAATGGCATATGCGAAATGGTGACCGAGATTATAAGCAAATTTCCAAGTACCGTCCATGAGAAAAACTCGAAGAGGGAAAATGTGTTGCTGGTGGCAGTGTTACACAGGCAACCCGATGTTCTTGAGACACTGAAGAAAAAGGCGGCACCAGGAGTTTGGAGCAGCTTGATTCTGGCGGAGGATAAGGAGGAAAACACCATGTTGCACTTGGCGGCAAAAGCTCAATACGACGAGAAACACAAGCAGATTGCTGGCTCTGCCTTGCAAATGATGTGGGATATAAAGTGGTATGAGGTAGGGGCTTTCTTATTAGGGACATGCATGATATATACGAGTTACAAAACACTCAATTGTTTTTCTTTTGAAAGTTTTCAAAAGTAACGTTATTTGTAAATAACTTTTCTGTACTAAATATAGCTTCGATTATCATATAAGTATCCATATAAAACATTTTTTTTATTCTCGATACATATATTTATTGATGGATTTAATTTAGAGGCATATTGATATTGTAAATTTTTTTTTACATTATCATTCAAATAAATTCTCCAGTTTAACATCAAACTTATTTTAGTAATGTGAATATATTTGATTAGATCATGGATTGAAAAAGTTTTACATTATCATTGGAATAAAATTAAACTATATTTTGATACTCCTTTGCACTCACATTCATATATTATATTTATACAATGTTCATGAGGAGTGAATTCAAATAATATTTTTTATTATTTTTAATTCTCATTCAAGTTCCAACACGCATCTTTCATGTCTATTTTTTTATGTACAATAAAAGGTTATCCTTTAGCTATATACCAAATTTTTTTTTCGTTTTTATATAAAAATTTATATTTTATCCATTTAATGAATTTGATATATTATAATTAGCAACATGATTGAGGATTTTACTAATGGATATTTTTATGGTACATTAAATAATTAAAAATAAGAACGATCAAATAGAAATAAAAGTATTTCTTATTTAAGAATTTAATGTTGATATATTATTAGTATAAAAAATATTTACAAAGTCAATTAATCATATATTGGGTTTTTGCATTGTTGAATTACCAAAAAATAAAAAATCATGCATTATCATATCAATATTATTAATTGATGATGATAATGTAAACTATTTTATGTTGTATCAAAATTAATCTCATTATTTAAAAATTTCTTAATGTATGTCCACACTATCCAAATTCTTAATCCTGAAAACAACATTTCCACAAAATTGGGGTAAGGCTGTATACATTCATCCTTTTCAAATCACACTAAATGATGGGAGCCTCGTATACTAGGTCGCCTTTATATGTCCACACTATCTAAATTTTGTTAGAAACAAAATTGCTCTTATTTAGATGTCATCAGTGTGGTGTGTGTGTATGTGTGTATATATATATATATAACAATAATACTATTTCAACATTCATTTTTGGGTGTCTCATCCATACATCCATTTTATTATCACTGAATAAGATTGTAATCTACATTCATCCCTACTCATCTATCTTATTCAATGATGATGAAATGGATGTCTGGATAGAACACCAAAAAATGGGTGTTGAAATATCATTATTATAAAAAAAAAATGTAACATTACTCCTGTTACCTAAACAATCATATTCCTCCCTTGTTGCAGTATATCAAGAGCCTGATGCCAACACACTACTATTTTAGAAGCAACAAAAACAAAGAAACTGCTAGGGATATTTTCAAGGGAACACACGTGGCACTCATCAAAGATAGTAACGAGTGGCTCAAGGACACATCTGAATCATGCTCTGTCGTGGCGGCGCTTGTTGCCGGTGTCTCCTTTGCCACAGCCGCTACTGTCCCCGGCGGCAACGGCGACAATGGTCAACCTCCATTAAAAGGCCAACCAGCTTTCGATGCATTTGCCATTTCATCCCTTGTTGGACTCTGCTTCTTCGCCATAGGACTCATAATGTTCCTCACCATCCTCACTTCTCGGAAAGAAGCCAGGGATTTTCGAAGAGGGTTGCCAATGAAGCTCCTTCTAGGGTTAAGTTCTCTCTTCTTGTCCATTGTTGCAATGTTTGTTTCCTTCTGCTGCGGCCATTTCTTCAACGTCAATCGCAAGTACAAGGATATCTTGCTCCCCGTTTATACCGCCATTTCCTTGCCCGTGGCTTTCTATGCCTTTGAGCAACTTCCACTATACAAAGATCTTCTAACCACTATTTTTGGTAAGGTGCCTTGGGCCAAGGACAAAGGTGACACTTTATAGGTGCCTTCTATCAATGTGCCGTACATCATTGTTGGAATATCACTTGAATCTGTGTGTGATGGTGGCAAAGCTTTTGATTTTTTATTTTTTGTCTGTGTGTTGATTGTGTAATAATTAAGACAAATTAGTTTGGTGTTTGTAATTGTTGGAAAAAGGCGTGTGGTGTTGAATTCGTGTACAGCAAAGCTTTTGATTTGTTGCTGTGTGTCAGTGTGTGTTTTGGTCGTGTAATAAACCAAAGTATGGTGTTTTCATTAATAATGTAACAATCATGCTTGGAATAAGTAGTTGTGCGATATAGCTTTGATTTGTTATTATTTTGTGTTGCTATGGGTTGTTATGTTTGCATCTTCAAGAGAGGTTTTGCATATTCTACATGCAATACGTGATGCATCAAATTAGGATTTACTTCAACTTAATTTAATCTCTCTAGAGCTTAAATTATTGGATACAACATATGAATGTCTTTATGTTTAATAGACATATACCTTTTTTTAGCATAGTCTTTTTTAAACTTGAAGTATTTTAAAAGAATGAAAAGTAATAAAAATCAAATTCTAGATTATTTAGTTATAAAAGCTTTATATACCATGCCATAAATCATTTTAAATCCAATAATATTATTTGAATTCCCTAAAATACATGACACCCACCACCCATGACAAAAAAAAATGCACCCATCATTTAATTTTTTTTTTATGTTTGAGAAATGATACACAAATAACAAACCTAGACAACAAACACACATTGTATGCCACTGTGAAACAAAAAGACAAAATTCAACTAGTGATGCATCGTGGGGGTAAAAAGAAAAAGTGACATAGTAGACTCCTCTTTAAGTCAAAAATCTCAATTCCTCACTCACTCTCACTCTCCTCACTAGGCGTGGAAGCTCTCAACTCTCTTGTCTTTTGGCAGAAGCTCTCACCACACATCCACTATCTGGCAATCTGACTCTGACGACCTCTTCATCTGTCCTTTACCCTCAGTTGGCGGTTATGTCTCCTTACCTCCCTCACTTTCAGCTCTTAGCTTAAGTGATTCTCAGGTCACAGTCACTCTTAGCACCAACAAGTAGATGACGCTCTCTCCCTCTCTCTTCGTCATTTTCAACTCACAGGGCACCAAGGTACTAGCCTCAATTTTTAGTATTAGCCCCCATTGTTGTAGAATTGTGGCTCTAGGTTTAGGGGGAAAATGTTCTATCTTTGCCATCCCTTGAAGCTACCATGTATGACAGAGTAGAAGGTCAGGAGGATGGCGTCTTGGGTGGTGGGTCTGAGTCTAGTTTGAAGAAGAGCAAGAAGAGGAATAGGGTAATGGTGAAGAGAATGAAGAGTTTCTACATTGGGGTGTGTGTGTGTGTGTTTTTTTTTGTGTTGCAATATGTTTGGTTTATTTGTTTTCCTTTTTTTCTAATGTATTGGGCATTATTGGACCTATTGGGCTTTAGTAGTGTAGTAGTGTTATCTACTGTTTATTGTAGTCCATTGGGTTAGTTACTCATTGAAGTTACTTAGAATGTATACATATTATCTTTTGCTTATTCAATGAAGTATGTAGATCATTCATTCACTCAATATGGTATCAAGGCCTTTATTTTTTAGCTTCTTCTTCTCCCTATCTTAGGGCATATGCAGATACATATTGGGCTTCTTGTACAGACTCACATAAGTTTGTTTCTGGTTTTGTGTTTTCATTAGTGATTCTTTAGTTTCCTAAAATTCAAAAAAGCAAACAACTGTTTCTAGGTCTTCTATTGAATTAAAAAATAGATCCCTTGCTACTGTTGCTAGTGAATTAATGTGGATGCAATCCTTGCTACGTATAATATCTTCCCAAATATAACATCATTCTTAAATCATAACATCGTACTCGAGAGTTATTACTTATTAATGACATTTCTTAAATATCTATCGCAAGCTTGATTAACGCGTGTAATAACTAAGCGTAATTCTATTAAAATATATAACAAAGAAATACAACATTTATTGAATACATAGTTAAGTACAAAAGGATACTCTTCTATGAGTTTAATACATATATGATCTTTATTACATTTACATACATATAACACCAACTAATTATAGTAAAATTAAAACTTTGACTACTAACTATTGCAATCTCGAGTTCCTTTGTGTAGTAGCTCCATAATTCTCTGGATCAACCTGGAGATGACACGAGAACACAAAAATAGATAGGGATAAGAATTATACAATTCTCAGTAAGGCAACTCCCCAAATACACAATCTTAATGTTATCTTCATCGTCCCGACCACTTCGGTTTATTAGAAAAAGAGTGATAATGCATTTCATAACAATGGTTTATTTTTAAAGTTCCAAATCATACTTCCGAAGTTGGTAGCTTTTAGTGATCATGATGTTCAAACACCTAGTAAATCATCCTAAGCAGACCATTCAAAATAATATGCGCATGTATATGATAAATGCTAAAATCTTTAATGAAATCATCTTTACTTGTTTTGAATATGTCAAAGGGGGTTCCCTAGTTTTTCTTATGGCTATAGAACTTAATTTAGTGCATTTTTCTCTTTTCATCGACATACGAAAGATTTAGTTCATATCAATTGCAATTTATAGTGGATAAACACCACACAAAAGAAATAGATTGCTTATCAGGATTGAGATCATTCCTATACGTGATCATCAGACTTCATTTTATTCCATTTCCGAATCACACACAATTCTATTCCTAGCCGATATGTCTACCGACTCACAATATCTCGGGGAAGTTCTTCTTTTTGCCTTCCCCTCAATTAAACTTAAGTCTTGTTTCTGTTTTCTCCATATGTCAGAACATGCATGATTGAAGTTCACATAATCTCTATTACTACATATGCGTTTCTTGGTAGTCAAGTTTACTTTCCCTGACAGACTGGGTTTACTTTCTCCAGTCCAAGAAATATGATCTTATGCTTTTCCTTTTTGTTCATGTATGCAATTATAAAAAGCATTCATATCTATGTGTGTCTGATCTTATCAATAGGTTTACATATATTCATCATTCAATTTTATTTTCCAAATGCATACATAAAGTGCATATATGCATTTATTTATAATATGATTTCTAATCATGCCACAAACCATTCCTTAAAGTCATTATTTCATTAATTCAAAGTATCAATTCATTTTTTGCACAATTACAGACTTCACACCTTCATAGCATAAATTATTCTGTATTTCAAACCATCAAATCCAAAGCTGTAAAAATTACCTATGACACATCAATGTATCCCCAAGGTTTTGTGAAAATTTCAGAGCAAAAAGAGTTCTCTAACTATATTAACAAAATTCTACAAGTTTAATGGTCATAGACCACTTATCCTTAGCTAAATTCCAAAACTCCCTAATTTTTAATCCCTAGAAAATGAATGAATCAATTCAGAATAAAAATAATAGTTAAACCTCAATATATTTCCAACACCATGTAAAATTTTTCAAGGAAAAATTAATCATTTGCTATAGTAAAAAAATTTGACGAATTCGAAAGACCAGAAAATCAAGCAGTGCAAACATAGTCTCTGTTTATGATTTTTTTTTTCAGATAGTAAAAGTTCAAAACATAGCTCAAAAAAATTCGTGGAACTAGCCTAAGATGTTAGCTTCAACATATATTTTTTCTAAGTCATAAGAATACTCATAATTCCATTAGAAAATTCTTGATCAGTCGCTGCTTATACAAAAACCAAAAATCCAGTAATATAGTTAAAAATCTCTTCTCACAAAAATGATTTTTCCATAACAACAAAACTAATCCACCAAAGCAAATATATCTATATATATGTGTAATCACATAATAGAACCAGAAAATATCAATTTTAAACCATCAAAATTTACAAGAAACAGAATTTCATTAAACAAGACAACAAACCCTACTTTGCAAATCTTTAGAGCTTTATACTTCAAAGGTGTTCCAAGGGATTTTCTCTTCACTTCAAGGACACCAAAGCAAGCCCAAAGACTCCCTTAGGCAGTGAGGAAGTGAGGTATCAAGGTGAGGATTGATAAAGAATTGAGATTTCAATTGGTTAGATTTGTTTTCATTGATGAAAGGAAGAAGTTTAGTGAAGAGAGTTTGTGATTTTAGTAAGTCTAGGCAAGGATTTGGATCAAGTTTCATGGTTTTTGTGAAGAACAAATAGAGGTGGTTGTTCTCTCCACGCATGGCTGAGAATATACTTGGCTTCTTGGAGAAATTGACTTTGTGTTGATCTTATAATAAAGGTTTAAGAATTTTATAATATAAAAGAATAATTCATGGAGAAAGAAAGTAAAATGGATGGCTAGGATTTAATTTTGTAAATCAAGATTAAATCTTAGCCTTTCACTAAGTCAAAAGGGATATACATTATCCTTTTATAAAGATTAAACCATCTTTCGGTGTTAGAAATTGCACGCCGAAATTTTACCAAATAAGTAAAACAATGTACCTGGTAAATCAAATATTTCCTGAAAATTAATTTTAAATATAAAATTTTTATTCCTATCCATTTCAAATCTTAATCCTATAATTTCTCAATTTCGGACATCTCGGAGCCCCAATTCTAAGATTTCGGCTGTCACAATAGGCCCGTGGGACCCACAAGTTTACTATTTATGCTTGGCCCGGAAATTTTTTTTTTACAGATCCATTGGATCGTTCTTATCATTACTACGTCTATCAGATTTTTGAAATTATGACTAATAAAACTCAAATTAATTTTTAACTAATTTTTAGAGTGTTACAACGTAACTTCTAAGTAGCAGTAGAATTAGTAGCTATTTATTGCGATAATCAGGCCGCTATTCTCATCGCCTCCTACCTGACTTACCACAAGGGCACGAAGCATATTGAAATAGGTTGTCACTTTATTCATGAAAAGGTGCAAGATGGAATCATTAGACTTGTACACGTTAGAACCCAACATCAAATAGCAAACTTGTTGACTAAAGCTCTCTCTAATCCTCAATTCCATCTACTGTTGTCCAAGATGGGCATTAAGAACTTTTACATGCCATCTTAGGAGTGTATTGGGCCGTATTGGACTTATTGGGCTTTAGTGGTGTAGTAGTGTTCTCTATTGTTTGTTGTAATCCATTGGGTTAGTTACTCACTAAAGTTACTTAGAATGTATATATATTATCTTTTGCTTATTCAATGAAGTATCTAGATCATTCATTCACTCAATATGATGGGTGGAATATTTTTTACTCACTGGCTTAGTTATTATTTGTTTGTTTGTTTATGTTGTTGGTTAGTTAGGTGTTGTTTGAGGGCATTGCTTTATTTTTTTATAATGTGAAGGAAAGAAAACTTGAAAATGGTGATGGTAGTGTCGTTGGTGTGATTGTGGCTTTGTGGTTTAATTTACTTTAAACACTTCTTCCTAGGAAAAGTTTGTGCTTTGTGTTTTGATCTTCATGTCGAAATGTCACTTTGAAGTTTTGTTATATTGAACTTTTATGATTTCCAGGGAAGAAGTGAGGTAAAATGTAAAATCATCTTTGTTTGTAGTGTTACCCAGGATTTTTATTTTCTATAGTTGTTGGTTTGCTAATGATGGTACTCAATTTAGTCCTCTGATATTGGTAATGATAAGAAATAATGACCTTCCTAGAACAAAACTTCTAGACTTAATATGCTAATGCTAAGATATCAAATGCACTTTTTCTTTAGTGCCAAACCTATATCTCATCATGATAGCTTAGGCTACAAAATTGTTCCCTTGATAATTGATATATAGCTTTTTAATTTTCTTGTAAGTATATACAACTTTTTTTTAATTTAGTACATACATTTATTGATGGATTTAATTTAAAGACACTTATAGTGTTTTTTTTCACACTATCATTTAATCAAATTCTTCCAGTGAGAATAAAACTTATTTTACTGATATGAATATATGTATTTAGATGACTAATAAAAGAGGTTTTCATTGACAGTGCAGTAAAATTAGACTCTATTTTTTATGCTCATTTACACTCACATTCATATATTATATTTATATTATGCTCATGCATATTATCTTCAAATAACATTTTCTTTTCATTTTTTATTATTTCTAATTCTCACTCAAGTTCCAGCATGCATCTTCCTTTCATGTCAACTTTTTTCTTTATGCGCTGTAAGAGATTCTCCTTTAGATACATACAAAAAAAAAATACTTTTTATTTTATATATATAATTTATATTTTATCTATTTAATGATTTTGAAATATTATATAATTAATCAGCATCATATATGATTAGGGGTTTTACTAATGTATATTTTCATGGTTTATTAAAAAATTATAAATAAAAATTATCAAATAGAAATGAAAGTATTTATTATATAAGGGTTTAATTTTGATATATCATTAGTGTAAAATAATTTATAAAGTCATTCAAGTATATATGTATATATGATCATATTAACATTCATATATAAGATATTATCTTGTTATTTAGTTGATGATAGTGTAAAATATTTTATATTGACAATATATCAAAATTAATCTTATTATTTTAAAAAATTTAAAGTACATAGTTCTCTTGAATCCATTAATGAAAAGAAATTATATTTCATTTATGCTTAATGACACATTGTATGACATGTATGATAAGGGATCCAAATCTCCTGTCCCCACTCCATGTCCCCCTCCATGTCCCTCCAATCAAGTTTTTCCTTGTATCTAAAACATGAGTAGTTAAAGATAGTGGTTGAATAAAAAATCATGGATGAAATCACTATTATACACGTGTCAGAATTTTATTGAGGTGACAGGAAATGAGATAGGAAGTGGTGATAGAAGATTTAGATTCGTATGATAAGATACATAGTTGAGAAAGAAAATGAATCCCATCAATTTATATATGTCCAAACTCTCTAACAACAATATTATTCTTAATCCCACAAAATTCAAGACACTCAATATCCAATGTACACAAGGCATAAAAGTAAATGTAGTTTTTCACTTTTTTTTTATAGTAACATTATTTTAATATTCAGGAGTGGATTGGATACCACTCTATTACCATTCAATTTGATGAGATGTTAGTCTTCACCCACCTTCACTTGTCCCTTCTACCCTGCTGCTGCTGTACATCAGGAGCATTTTGCCAAAAACATTTCAATTTTAGAATCATCAAAGATTTAAAAACCGTGAGGATATTTTTAAGGAATCACACGAGGCTCAAGGAAACATCTGCATCATGCTTCGAAGTGGCGACGGTTGCTGCCAGCGTCTCCTAATCTCTTTGCCACATCCACCGCCGTCCCCGGTGGCAACGGCGAAAAGGGTCAATCTCCGTTAGAAGGCCAACCAGTTTTCAATGTATTTGCCATTTCATCCCTCGTAGGATTCTGTTTCTTCGTCATGGGACTCATGATATTCCTCACCATCCTCACCTCTCGGAAAGAAGCCAAGGATTTCCGAACGGAGTTGCCAAGGAATCTCTTTATTGCGTTTAGTTCCCTCTCCGTATCGATTGTTACAGTGTCTGTTTCCGTCAGCTCCGGCCATACCTTCAACATCAATCACAAGTACAAGAATATCATGCTCCTCCTTTATGCCGTTACCTCCTTCTGTGACTTCTTGCAGCTCCACTTTGATCTTCCATTTACTTTGTGTCGTCAGGTGCCTCGGGCCAAAGACAAATGGTGTCGATCATTTATAGGTGCCTTCTACTGTATCACATATCATGCATTGTTGGACCATCACTTGAGTTCTGTGTGTGATGGTATCTTTGGCAAAGCTTTTGATTTGTGGCTTTTTGTCTGCGTGTTTATTGATTGTGTAATAATTAAACCAAATTAGTTTGGTGTTTGTCATTGTTAAACCATAATTACTTTTATTTTGAGCTTTGGCAACGGTTTTGATTTTTTGCCTTGTGTGGGTGTGTGTGTTTCGGTCGTGTAACAAACAAAAGGAGCATGGTGTATTCTCACCCTTCGAAGCACTATTAGTTGAAGTCATACGTAACCATCACAGTTATAACATGACATGCAAATACACACCATATAAGGCTGGATTTAAAAGCCTTTATAATATGGGATCGAAGTTTTTATAATAAAATTTGTTGTATTAAGTTGAAGTAAAGGCACGTCATTATTTGGTATGCCTTCTCTTGCTCTAGTTCCATTAGTTTTTTTTCCACCCCTCCATTTCAATATTGCAGGCAAGCTATAATTAAATTAGATTTAAAAATTCATAAAAGAAACTAACCATGAATACAATGTTATAATATAATAATAAAGTGTGAAGCTAATACGACATAGCTTTGATTAGTTTAGTTATTATTTTTTATGTTTGTCTCTTACAGAGGTTTTGCTTATTCTAAATGTACTCCCTCTAATCATGAATAAGTGTCTTTCTAAAACAAAAGTTTATTCAATATTATCTATCATTTGATAATTTCAAAGAAGTGTTATGATTTCAAAAAAGTATTAATTATTTTTTTCATATTTACTCCTATATAAATTCTCTCACAGTTCTCATAACAAGTATTATGCAAATAAAACAAAAGGATAATTTTGTCAACATACACTAATTTATTTTGATAGTTGTGTTTTTTAAATGATCTCTTAATCTATGTGTCTAAATCTTAAAAGGCACTTCTTCATAAATGGAGATAGTAATAGCGAATACATCAAATTAAGTTTTGCTTGAACTTATTTTTGTGAAACAACATTATTATTACCTTTTTGCTTCAGTAAACAGAGTTGAGGAATCATTTTGACTAAATATTAAATTCATATGGTTAGCTGAAAAATTAAACTAAGCATCAAACTATGCGTTGATCCTCATAACTGCTGTTTCAACAAAGTTGCTTCATGCCCTCATGTGTTGGTTGTGATGTTAAATTCATGTTTTAAGCAGAGGCGCTATCTGAATATGCTCGATGTAGCGCATCAAACTTAATTTTGATTTCAGTTGATTTCATCTTGAGGTAAATCTTATAGCGTCCACTTAATTTTCGTGCCATAACTCTGTATCAGTGGTTTGGTCCACTGTAGCAAGATTATGTCATAATTTCATGCTTAGGCAAGAACTATCAAATGCACTCCACTCTTTAATTCACCCTCTCTCCTAACAGTCTTTTTTAAGAGCTATGGGAAAATAGTACAGACCTTCATAAATAGAACATTTCCCTTGTTTCAAATAAAAGAACAATTACAATTGAGTATTTATTGAAGTACAAGTAATAAATCACCCTAGTGTAGTAAGAATTTGCATTAGTAAGAGACCAACATTTCCCTACCAAATTTTTCCACATCAATTAAATTTCTTCCTAAGTAGAATAGCTCGAATTAATTAATCAATTTATTCAAGAAGCAAGTAAACTGATAAGAGTTCACGCAGCCTGAGCTTGAAACCTTGGCTCCTTAGCCTGGAACTTGAGCGTAGCATAGAGCCTCATGTAGTCCTCAATTACAAATTTTGGGTACAGTTGGTTCACCCCTTGTGCCTTTTCCTCCAACAATGCTGGTGCAGGGTAGATGACGGCATCACTGCCAGGGTTGTAGAATGATGCCACAGACGTTCTGGTCTCATCACTTTGTGCAATCACACGGTGCTCCACACTATTGTATTTCCCATTTGTGATCACCTATTTTGCAAAAATTATATTAATTAATGTTGGATAAGAACAATTATATAACCTTAACCTTAATATAGGAGTTAGTTACATTTGTATATATGCATTAGGGATTAATATAAATGTCAGTCAAGGAATTTATTTACCTCAAGCTGGTCACCAAGGTTAACAACAATGGAGTCGTGCATACTGGGCACATCCACCCATTGTCCATCTTTGAGAAGCTGCAAGCCCTTGACCTTGTCATCTTGCAACCTTTGTTCCGAAAGTTGGACCCCTTGATCCATAAAAGACCTTCTTCAGATACCCCGTTTCTAATTCAAGATTCTCACATAACAAGTCTAGCAGCTCCTCTGCAAGCTTCTCTAATTTCTGTGCAAACTCTTTCATTGCCCTCCCTGCATCATCATTAATTACCCCAACTAATTCAGATGATATTATATATCATGTTTAGGCAATGATATGTTGCAAATACATACATACATACATACATATATATATATATATATATATATGCATCTCAAATTTTAAAACTATTTAAACCTGTGTTCTTGGGTGAGATCAGGGATTTCAGAGATGTTGGACTCAGGGAGATGGCGCAAGAAGAAGGTGCTCTCCCAATCCACGTCCTTAACTTCAGCTGGACACCCTCTAGCCCCTTGCTTGCCACATGCTTCTTGAAACTCTGCTCCATGCATTTCCTATAATACTCTTTAGTTAACCTTTCCACTTTATCCAAGAGTTCATGCGGTATTCCATGATTCACCAACTACAATCACAAAAAACAACATATATAATTAATTAATATAGATGTAGTAAATAAACAACATGAACAAAAAATTTTGGGTTGCAAATCTGGTTGATTAGTGGGGTACCTCAAAAAATCCCCAGTTCTCACAAGCACCTTCAATTTTCTCCAAGTATAGCCTTCCTCTCATCACCATTGACATTCTCCAAGCTGATCACAGGGAATTTCTCCATCTCTAACACTTTTTCCTTCTTCTCTTGAATCCCTCTTAGTTATCTTTATTTGTCCCTCTATGCAAAATGGGAAACCTGGTAAGTTGTATTTATAGGCATTCAAGGAGTAAAGAGTCACCGAGGACAACCAAAATTTTCTTTTGTTCCTTATGTATCATGATATGCATGCTTGCTTATCAAATTGGCCGACACATGCCAAGATCAAATTGCGTTGTTGAATTGTCTACTTTGCTATGTATTAATCTCATCTTGAGGCTGCCGCAACCTTGAGAATTTCCATTTGTTTGAGTTTCAGCCGGTGATTTCCTAGAAGGGGGCATAAACTAGTAGTACAGTGGTAAAATTTAATAGCATCAATACCTTTAGCTTATAAGCCTCTGAATTGCAAAACTTCAAAGGTTTGAACGATAAAAGTTTAAAGTTTTGGGAATGGAAATAGAGGAGGACTGGTATTATATTAATTTGTATTTAAATTTTCTTTCGTCTTTTAATATGAAGAAAGTGCAGTCATGGGTCAATTATTGTGATATATCACACGCATATATATAGCTGTAATGATTTTCAAGTTGAAAATTTTCCACAACTACTGTTGGATCACGGGTGAAATATGATTTTTTTTTTGCTTTTTCGGAAATCCTAACTCTTTTTTTATTAGTAACATTTGAAAAGTAAAACATAACATATGTTTCGTTGTACTCCTGCCAATCAAATTAAGATCAAAGTAAGAATCTCCTTTAATTTTGAAAAAAAAAAGTAAGAATGAATTAAGTTTCATGTCAATTTTTTTTATTGCCATATAAAGATGAGAATATTATGGTAAATAACTAGGTATATTAAATATGATACGACTAAATATGAATATAGTAAAGAAAAAGTTGGTGTCACACTTACGGTAAAAAAGATTATAGAATCTCTTATAAAAGCTCTAGGTAAAAGAAAAAAAGCAGAGAGTTAGTCAGATAGATGATAACATAATGGCTAGATACACAACAAAACTAAAAATATGTTATAGGGAAAGTTATTATTAAAAATATATCTTAAGATGGTTTGATACTATATATACTAATCTAGACACCATCCAGGGAATAATTGAAAGCAGTTTTACTCAAGTATTTGATATTCCATAGGAGGTATGATCCCATTACTAATTTTTTTCATATCTAGGACTCGAACCTGAAATCATTGATTAAGAGAAAAGAGCATCTAGTCACTCCAATCAACAATATATTGGTGTAAATATATAGTTAATTTTATTTTATGAGAAAAGGCTTAATTATTATAATGGTTTATATATCAAATCGTGGTCGTTCTCAGGCCAAAACAATTTTACTTTATCCTGTTTCATCATTCCTCTTCATGTGCTTGGTAAAAGGTTTTTTTTATGTGTATTTGGTATATGGCAAAAAAAAAAAAACCATTTAGATATGGATCCATGCAGGGATTACTTGTAAACCTTGACAAGCATAGGGATTGCTTTTGGTTTCCACAGGGATACTTTTTCCCTGTTTATTAAACAATTACGGCGAAGGAGGGGATGAGATCCCACCACATAAAAACCGGATAAGTTCTTTTAAATATATTAATTTATAATTTTATAATTATTAAAATTATTAGATATATATTTATCTTATATTTTTATTGTTAACTTGGACTGTGTTGTGTTGATAATGTTTTAATCGAACATAATAACATATAAATTATTTCCGTAACTTTGGTCAGCTATGATGCACATAGACATTACCAATTAATAAACTTGTAACCCAGACTAATTCCTAACATGTGCCAAAATGAACATAAATATACATGGATTGCCCCTTTTATATTTAAATGGTACAAGCATGACTTATCACAAACAAATATGAATATTTTATCGTAATCACAATATGACCTTTTGCTCTTGGTCGAGTTATTTATTTATCCATTTTTGAAGATTAAGTAATTGGCGCAGGAATGAACATAAGAAATTACATTTGTATAGAATTTAAGATATTTAAATAATGAAACTGTTTTACATCATTATTCAACTAAAATATTTCATTTTGATGACTTTTCAAGTTGTGCGTAAAAGTCAACTATCATGACTTGTGTATCATGACTATGTAAAAAAATTTTACACCTTCAATAACATAGCAATTAAATTCTTCAAAAAAAAGAAGTGGGATTCAGTTACTATTTAATGATTATTGATGAAAAGATTAGTAAAAGTGTGAGAAATTCTTTTTCATACAATTATACAGCTAACAATAACTACTTAAATCAACACTTGATTTTATGAGGTATTGGGCCAGAGGATTTCTTTCCGTATTTTGTATATTTGATCTCCAAAAAAGTGCCGATCATCTCTAAAATTTACTAGAACTACAGGTTACAACCATGAAAAAACTTTCACCTTCTGGGGCAGAGGTAATCAATTTGTCATAAAAAATTTAACAGTTTCTTAGCAATCGGACGCCATTAATCGAAAATTGTCACGTGAGAATATATACAAAAAATAATTATTGGAGAATTCAACTGAGAAAGAGTGAAAAAAAAAAATCAAAAGAATAAGTCAAGAAATATCACCATCAGAGCTATTATTCTCTTTCTTTTTCTATGACCACTTGACAAGTTATGAGGCCGCAGGGGCCACAAATATATAATAAAGAAAAATCAAGGTGTGTTTATCCCAAAAAAAAAAAAATGCTAACGTGTTTAACCGATTGAACACATTCTCTGTTCTTTAACATCTCCAAACCAGTCCTGAGAATGACAAGTAGCAGTTGGTTTTGGTCTTCCGTTAATTTTTAGTCAAATCTTGCATATTTTGGTCACGATGTCCTATCCACTGTGTAGTCTCTTCATCGGACTAATTCTTTTTTCCCCGTCTTTGAATGCATAAAAGTCTAAGGATCATAAACTCAATAATTTTAATATATTATCATCTTTTCTCCAGACTATCTCATTCAAGGGAAACAAGGGACTAATCCCCTGAAATGCAATTAGATAATTAAATAAGAATATTTTTCAATAGTATTATATTATATATATATATATATATATATATTTTAAAAATAAGTTTAAGATATTATATTTCCTCCACTTCACTCCATTTATTAATTTTTTGAGATTTTCTATTTTAAAATATCTATCCAATTGTATATAAAAAAAATCAGTAATTACTTTTATCAATATTACCTCTAGTATAATTAATTGTATTTACTTACCTTCATCTATTAATTTTTGACCATTTACACAATTTCATGCTATTATTAAGAATCATTTATTATTTTCTTATGATATATTTTTTTGTTTATTAATAGATGGAGTAAAACAGAGTTCTTAAATGGACACAAATCCTTTTTATCTGGGAGAAATTAACTTTTATATGGTATTTCCAAATAATGTCATTGTAATATGGGCTATATGGGTTAATTATTAGCTTATAGGGTGCAAAGAATTTGTATAGAACTCAGACAATTCAAGTTAAAAAAAAGGCCAAATCTACTGTGAAGCATACATGTAAAGCAGATCTGAAAAGTTGAATATCGAACAGACTTCTATTCGAAAAAAGCTAGAACGTTGACCAGCACTGAAACATCTGTTCATGCCAAAGACATTGCCAAAAATTTACATAGTGTAATATGACACTTTAGATTAGTCTACTTAAGTATAAACGAAAGTATCCTGACAAAACGTATTTAACATGATTGTTTACAAACCAAACTATTATAAAACGCATAATAATCTCGAACACATTATTTAAACACAATTCCAAATGTTCCTAAAATTTGAAAGAGTCTGCATTCCCACAGACATTGCTTAACTAATCTGAAACTACCAGAAATATGAATGAAAGTTGAAAAAAATCTCAATAGGGAATGAATATTTATAAAATATTTTAAACTGTGGTAGTTCCAGCCACATTTACACAAAAACTACACATGACCACATATCTTCGTAAGCATATAATCAGATATCATGTACAAATTAAAATACACTAGATAAAACATGCCATGCAGAGATTGTTAAGATTATCAGTTCTTTGCTTTAGTCTTTCACTTTTATTTATCTGCTCGTCTTACATATAGTCGAAGATTTTCTCTAAGGTAGGTAATATAAAATGATCTTATATCTATCCCTCTATTTATTTGGTGGTTAGAGGCAAACTCTTTATATATATTACTTAGCATTATGCATAAAAATACATGTACGTAAACAATAAAATCTCATGAAATAATTAGTAAGATTGACTAATCATCAGAACAAATTAAATAGTAAAAACATAAAATTAAATAATAAAGTAAAGTACAAATTAATACATAAACTTAAAATAAAATGCACAATAATATAAACTTGATAAAATTTCTTAAAATATAGAGTTATTAATCTAAATGTTAATTCCTTAAGGGGCCAAAATTAAGATTTATTTTTTTAATCTTCTAAACTTTTCTTAGTTGGTCTTTCTTATCATAAAGTCATAATAAGTCAAAGTATAAAATTTCATGTCATAATTAATTTAATAGTCTAAATCCATGTAAAATAACTTTTATTTATTTTTAATATTAGATTTGATATTTAACTCTTAATATAGGTCCTTTTCAAAAATTATTATGAATACTAGTAACAACCCAAACTATAATATTGGGCGGACCATACAAGAATTTCTAGAATAGAAGAATGATACAAAATTAACTTGTAATAGACAACCAAGTAAATAAAAAGGAACATTAAAATATCTTGAATTAAATAATGGACAACATAAATATAAGGAAATAGTAAAATAAAAAGAAGAAACTGGAGCAACGGTAGTTCGCACACGAGCGGTTGGGGGAGAAGGGAATATTTGTAATTGAGTGGTAAAATACAAAAAGAAATCAGAGTGTGATAAATCGATAGGACTGGTGAGGAGAGAAGAGAGTCATTTTAATTTAGTGATTAGAATTATTTTTATCAATATTCATGTTTATAATAATCTATAAATATAAAGGAATAACAAGATAAAATAATAATAAATAATAATAGTGAGCATGTTTAGTATTAAAAAGATGATACATAAAGTAATATTAATTGCTAAATGTAGCCATGATTTTTAGTTTATGAATGGATTTATTCCTCGCTTTAAAATTATTTTAGAGATGACAAGGTTATGTAGGCACCTCACTTTTACTGCCACTCATTCTATTTCTTTACTTCTCCTTTTCTCTCTGGACAATTACAGCACTCTCACTATGTAACTTTTTTTTTTTTGTTGTTTTACGGTGCTCACATCAAGTAAGGCACCCCCTTTTATAAGCAAATACAGTCAAACTTTTTCAAACATTTTATGTCATTCGTGACATATTCTTACATTACTCCCATTATTATCCTACAATTGTTTTTCAACAATTGATTCATCTGGCAGGCACAATTAATGCATGTCCCTAGATTTATGCTACTAGGTCCCATGTCTGCTACTTGTTCTTTGTTTCACGTTACCTTTCATATACACATCTATTAAAGTCACCTTATATTGTATTATTTATATACTTGTAGCTCGCGCATGGATCCAGCACACTCGCGCGCACATATATATATATATATATATAATTTATTATATTCTTATTAATTGTTTGAGTTAATTATTAAAAATACTTCATACAAATTTAATAAAAAATTAAATCTTGATTGGATATATATATTTGTATGATATCCAATCAAGATTTAATTCTTTATTAAATTTGTATGAAGCTATTTCTAATAATTAACTCAAACAATTAATAAGAATATATATATATATATATATAAATATCCAATCAAAATTTAATTCTTTATTAAATTTGTATGAAGCTATTTCTAATAATTAACTCAAACAATTAATAAGAATATAATAAATTATTTTATAACATATTTTATAAAAAAAAAAATGTTACAAGCACTGTAGCCGAACTCGAATAGCCCGTGTTCTTTGCATTAGAACATCTGCAGCCAACCACATGGATTTGGATGCATGTAATCAGATACAATAATTGATGTGTCTAATTTGATAGAAAGCTTTTATGAAATTATGTGCATTCGTAGAAGCCTTCTATGAAATTGCCTAGTAAATGGAAAATGATTCATTTGGGTAATTAATGTTTGAATGTTTATATATGTAAATAATTTTTTTTCTGTTTTTCTTGTCTGAAAATGTTTAATGTAATTTTAGTGAATCTCAAAAGAGATAAATGATAATTTTACCCTTCTTATATATAGATTTACTTTAATTTTTTAATTCTTGTAAATATTATCATTTGACAAATTTTTATAAGATCCAAAAATATAATATAAAAAGAGATTAAAATCTAAAATAATTAAAAGAAACTAAAATAACGTATATGGATTAAAAATTTAACCCACCCACTTTTAATCTGATAAATAAAAAGTTAAAAAATTCTCATTACTTTTTTGGTAAATTTTAATATATTGCATTCATACTGTTAACAAAGATGGCTTAATTTTATTGTATTTCTATATTTTGATAGTTTGGTTTCGAAAAGTTATAACAACAAACGTATCAGTTATAGAGCCATTGTTTTAATATAGTGAAACGCCAATTAAAAATAGAAATAGATGAGAATCCTCTAAAGTGACAAGGTAAGGAGGTTTTTTCCATTGGATTAATTGATGGGTTCGATACACTTTGCACTTTTTTTTTATCAAAGGGTGGAAACTCCCTCATTTTTTTGTTACGTTTCTCCCTCATTTCAATGTTCTAATCAGACTTTATAGAGCTACGTCTTGAACTCGTGATAGCTTACGTATGCTCGAGTCTATTGGATCCCCACTCTTAAAAAATAGCATGTCAATAAAAGATAAAAATATTATTTGATTAATAAATTAACATTTTAAAGTTATTGAATTCAAGTAATCTGAATCCTTCGCAAAACATGGGTGTTTTATACTAAACTTGGACCGTCTGAGTTTTGTTGATTTTAAAAAATAGTATCTCAATAAATGATATAAAAATATTATTTTATTACTGTTCTTATTTAAAAGTAGAGATAAGGATGCAAATAGGTCCAACGTTTGTGGAAATAAGGGATGGAGTACCTGCAAAGATACTCTGACGGTCAAGTCAGTAGATGAATGAGATAGGGGTGGTGAAATATGTATGTATGATAATAATTGGTGTCGTACCATGGGGCATTAGCCCCCTCATATAGTGAGAGGTCACTTTGTACTAAATTTGGAGATGATCTTCCATGAATGAAGGGATACTTCTACAATTTAGTTAATGTCAAATATATTTTGTATCAACAAGAGTTATGATCCAATACAGAAGATATAAGGAAATAATGAGAGAAATAGGGAGATACTATATGAGATTTATGAAATATCTTTAACTAAAGCTAGGGTGAATCTGTGGGAAACATAGACTCTATGTGGCTGATCTTTGGGGCCTGTAACCTAGCTCTAATGGTTTGGCCCGAGGTGTCCGGTCCATATTTCTAGTATAGTGCAACTACTAAATTTAGTATTGAATTTGAATGGTTAATTCTTTATAAAATTTTCTCTACGGCACCATAAATTCATAATATAACCACTTAAAAACCATAACCCAAAAATAAAATGACCTCCTTGTCCGGACCAACAATTTTTCGGGAATAATAGTCTTTTAAATTCAGACGACGCTAACAAAAACACAAGGCTGCCATGGGTGTTAGTAGTATTCATGTGCACCAGTTGACACGTCAGGAAATAAAACAATGACATAATAAGACATAACACTGATCGAGGAAGGCAACAAAAATGAAGACAAAAGTAAAACGTATCCGCCTGTTTATATTCTGATAGTATTTTCTTTGATAATAAATTGTCAAATGTGTAATTTTAAATATTTTTCATTATTGTACTTTCATGTGTGGCGTTTGTGTTAATTTATAATGTACATGATCGCACAACCATGGCGTGGAAGACTCCAGTTCACCATAATTATAAAGACAATCTTGACTTTATGATGATCTTGGAATCTTAGAGACTTTGTTCAACATTTTTTTTTTTCATAAAAGAAAAAAGGTATGAAAAGACCCCTTTAAGAATGATTAATGGAAGAATAAAACCAGGGATGAAGGATGAAATAGCTTCGTGAGCAGAACAGTAAACGTTTCCAGTAACTGTTAGTTACACGCCTTAATTAATGGCGATATTTCCTCATTTCTTCCTTAAAATTTTTAACTTTCTGTAAGTTGGCTTTCTTTCTTTCTTTCCTTTTTTTAAAGGAAATGTAAGTAAATTGGTTTTTTATTGGCACTTTACTATTCATTAATTGATAAGATAAAATAATGAGCCAAATATGAGACCCACAAATTTCACACACGAGACGGAGACCCTATCCCCATCTTTGAATATTATCTGTTCTCTCTAGCTGGCAACAGTTTTTATTTTACTTATTTATATTTATTCAGGAAACACACACATATATATATATATATATATATATATATATATATATATATATATATATATTTGTGTGTAATATTTTTGTACAATCTATTTAGAATATAGACAAAAAGGTGGACTCATTATGATTTTTTTTATTTTTCTGGACTAATCACCTTATTTGTATCTTTATCTATGTTATAAGTATATTGTATTATTGTATAAAATGTTGTACACAAATCACAAATCCTAACACAGCTAATTAAACTTATTAAGTATTTAATCAGATATTTGCTTCAAAAACTCACATTTGTTAACTCTAGCGACTAGTGATCACTAGTATGAGTAGCATCATTTTGCTTTATTTAGCATTCGATTCATTACAAAAAAACAGATAAAGGAGATTTAAATTCATGTTACTGTGGCAGTCCTTTTTTTTTCCCCTCTATTCCTACCATTCAAACTTTATCTTCCGTACAATGAAATTTGCAGGGTTGAGAGGCTCTAAAGAGGAACAGGGGCTGTATATGCCTTCTATTTTTCGTAAGGTGCCTCGGGCCAAAGACAAATGGTGACAATGATTTATGGGTGCCTTCTACTGTATCACATATCATGCATTGTTGGAACATCGCTTGAGTTCTGTGTGTGATGGTGTTTTTGATTGTTGGAACATATCATGCATTGTTGGAACATCGCTTGATTTGTTGCTTTTTGTCTGTGTTAATTGATTGTGCACTAATTAAACTAAATTAGTTTGGTGTTTGTCATTGTTAAAACATCGCTTGAATCTGCGTGTGTTGAATTCGGGTATGATGATAATTTTATTTTGAGCTTTGGCAAAGGTTTTGATTTGTTGTCTTGTGTGTGTGTGTTTTGTGTCGTGTAATAAACAAAAGGAGTATGGTGTTCTAATTCTTCAAAGCACTGTTAGTTGAAGTCATACGTACTCACCATAATGTTGACCATCACAGCTATATAAGGCTGGATTTAAAAGCCTTTATAATATGGTATTAAAGTTTGCATGATAAAATTTGATGTATTAAGTTGAAGTAAAGGCACGCCATTATTTAGTATTCGTTCTGTTGCTCTAGATCCTTTTTTTTCCCCTCCATTTCAATATTGTGGGCTAGCTATAATTAAATTAGATTTAAAAATTCATAAAAGAAACTAACCATGAGTATAACGTAATAACATAATAAAAAAATATTATTTATACTCATTATGTATGGGATATCGTGCCGACTCATATTTTATTCACAATTAAATGAGACGCGAACCACAGTTAAATGGGATTTACACCCCATCTAATGGTAGATAGAGTGTGTGTTGACACGATATCTCTCACACAATGAGTATAAATAATACAACTCATACAATAATCACGTCTGAAGCTAATAGGACATAGTATTTATTTGTTATTATTTTGTGTTGATATGGGTTTTGAAGTTTGTGTAATGGAGAGACCTTTTGCTTCTTCTAGATGTACTCTCTTGGTCTATAAATGAGTGTCTTTCGAAAAAAAAAAAAAACTTAGTCCAATATTATCTATAATTTAATAATTTCAAGGAAGTATTAATTTTTTTTTCATATTTACTCTTATATAGATTCTATCACACTTCACCAAATAATTATTGCACAAATAAAATAAAAGGACAATTTTATCAACATAAACTAATTTATTGTGGTAGTTGTGCTTTTTAAATGATCTCTTAATCTATTGTGCCTAAATGTTAAAAGGCAGTTATTCATGAACAAAGGTAGTAATACGTAATATATCAAATTAAGTTTTGCTTTAACTTATTTTTGTGAAACAACATTATTATTACCATTTTGCTTCAGTAAAAAGAGTTGAGGAATCATTTTGACTAAATATTAAATTCATATGGTTAGCTGAAAAATTAAACTAAGCATCAAACCATGCATTGATCCTCATAACAACTGTTTCAACAAAGTTGCTTCATGCACTCATGTGTTGGTTGTGATGTTAAATTCATGTTTTAAGCAGAGATGCTATCTCAATATGCTTGGTGTGACGCATCAAATTTAATTTTGATTTCATCTTGAGGTAAATCTTATAGCGTGCACTTAATTTTTGTGCCATAACTCTGCATTAGTGGTTTGGTCCACTGCAGCAAGATTATGTCATAATTTCATGCTTAGGCTAGAACCCTTAAATGCACTCCACTCTTTTAATTCACCCTCTCTCCTAACAGCACATTTTAAGAGCTATGGGAAAATAGTGCAGACCTTCATCAATAGAACACTTCCCTTGTTTCAAATAGAAGAACAATTAAAATTGATTATTTATTGAAGTACAAACAATAAAATCACCCTAGTGTGGTAAGAATTTGCACTTGTAAGAGAGCAACATTACCCTCCCAATTTTTTTCACTCAATTAAATTTCTTCCTAAAGCAGAACAGCTCCAATTAATTAATCAATTTATTCAAGAAGCAAGAAAATTAATGAGTTCATGCAGCCTTCATGGCTTGAAACCTTGGCTCCTTAGCCTGGAACTTGAGCGTAGCATAGAGCCTCATGTAGTCCTCAAACACAAATTTTGGGTACACTTGGTCCACTCCTTGTGCCTTTTCCTCCAACAATGCTGGTGCAGGGTAGATGACAGCATCACTGCCAGGGTTGTAGAATGATGCCACAGACATTCTGGTCCCATCACTTTGTGCAATCACACGGTGCTCCACACTCTTGTATTTCCCATTCGTGATCACCTATTTTGCCAAAATTATATCACTTAACGTTGGATAAGAAAAATTATATAAGCTTAACCTTAATATAGTAGTTAGTTACATTTGCATATATATATATATATATATATATATATATATGCATTAGGGATTAATATAAATGGCAGTCAAGGAATTTATTTACCTCAAGCTGGTCACCAAGGTTGACAACAATGGAGTGGCGCATTGGAGGCACATCCACCCATTGTCCATCTTTGAAAAGCTGCAAGCCACAGACCTTGTCATCCTGCAAGAGAAGGATGATCCCACCGGCATCAGTGTGGGCCCTAAGGCCCTTCACCAGCTCTGGCTTTGGGCATGGAGGGTAGTTGGCAACCTTTGTTCCGAAAGATGGACCCCTTGATCCATAAAAGGCCTTCTTCAGATACCCCTTCGGTAATCCAAGATTCTCACAGAACAGGTCTAGCAGTTCCTCTGCAAGCTTCTCTAATTTCTGTGCAAACTCCTTCATTGCCTCCCTGTATTATCATTAATTACCCCAGCCAATTCAGATCATATTATATATCATGTTTAGGCAATGATATGTTTCAAATTATCAATTCACATATATGCCAAATCCCAATTTCATCATGCATAATTTTTCTTTTTGTTACCATTGGTAACGTAAACCTATGCATATATTCCATCAATAAGTCATGGCATATATATACATCTCTAAGCTGTTAATTATTTGTCTGACCTGTACTCTTGGCTGAGATCAGGGATTTCAGAGATGTTGGACTCAGGGAGATGGCGCAAGAAGAAGGTGCTCTCCCAATCCATGTCCTTAACTTCAGCTTGGAAACCCTCCAACCCCTTGCTTGCCACATGCTCCTTGAACCTTTGCTCCATGCATTTCCTATAATGCTCCTTAGTTAACCTTTCCACAGTATCCAAGAGTTCATGGGGTATTCCATGATTCACCAACTGCAATCACAAAAAGCAACATATATAATTAATTAATATAGACGTACAAAATGAATAGCATGAACAAAATTTTGGGTTGCAAAGTAGTAATTTGTGTGGTACCTCAAAAAATCCCCAGTTCTCACAAGCATCTTCAATTTTCTCAAGTACAGCCTTCCTCTCAACACCATTGATATTCTCCAAGCTGATCACAGGGAAGTTCTCCATCTCCATCTCTCACACTTTTTCCTTCTTCTCTTGTATCCCTCTTAGCTGTCTTTATTTGTATGTCTATGCAAATTGGGAAACCAGGTAAGTGGTATTTATAGGAATGCAAAGAGTAAAGCCTGGACGCCAAGGACAACACGAAAACTTTCTTGTGTTCCTCATGTATATCATGACATGCATGCTTGCTTATCAATTTGGCCGACACATGCCAAGATCAAATTGCGTCGTTGAATTGTCTACTTTGCTATGAATTAATCTCGTCTTGAGGCTGCCGCAACCTTAAGAATTTCCGTTTGTTTTGAGTTTCAGTAGGTGATTTCTTAGAAGGTGGCACAATCCAGTAGTACAGTGGTAAAATTTAATAGCATCTATACCTTTAGCTTATAAGCCCCTAAATTGTAAAATTTCATAGGTTTGAAGATAAAAGTTCAAAGGTTTGGAATGGAAATAGAGAGACTGGTATTATATTAATTTTTACTTGAATTTTCTTTCGTCCTTTAATATGAAAAAGTGCAGTCATGGGTCAATTATTGTGACATAGAATAGGCCTATACAGCTGTAATAATGTTCAAGTTGAAAATTTTCTATTCCACAACTGCTGTTGGATCACGGGTGTAATAGGATTTTGCTTTGCACTTTCCTTTCATAAATCCGAAGTATTTTTTATTTTTTTATTTGTCACATCTGAAAAGTAAAACATATCATTTATTTATGGTTGCACTCCTGCCAATCAAATTAAGATCAAAGTTTTTTTTTCATTTTTATAATTAATAACTGCTAATCTCCCTGCAAGAATGGCAAAATGCACATCAAAGAGTACCAAAATAATAAAAACTACCAATCTAAACAAAACGACAGCAAAACCAACCCAAACAACAAACTAAAGGTCTCAGCATTTCAGCAAACCTTCAAAACTAGGATCAAAGTAAGAATATCGTTTCAAAAAAGTAAGAATGAATTAAGTTTCATGTCTTTTTTTTTTTTTGGCCATATAAAGATGAGAATATTCTGATAAATAAGTAGGCGTATTAAATACGATAGGACTAAATATGAATATATTAAAGAAAAAGTTGGTGTCATACTTACGATAAGAAAGACTAGAGAATCTCTCATAGAAGCTCTAGTTAAAGGAAAAAAGGAAGGGAGTTAATCAAACACAAGATAACGTAATAGCTCGATTCACAACTAAACCAAAAAAAAAAAAATAGTTATAGGCGAAGTTATTATAAAAAATGTATTTATTATCAAATATATATATATATATATATATATATATATATATTAAGACGGTTTGATACGATATATATATTATTCTAGACATCATCCAAAGAAATCATCGAAGGTAATTCTATTCAAGCATTTGAGATTTCATAGGAGAAATAACTCTTTTGCCACTAATTTTTCTATACCCAAGAGTATTAGTTAAGGTGAATGAGTATCTAGCTACTCTAGTAAACCATTATTGGCATATATATGTTACTTTTAAGACAAGACTTAATTGTTATATTGGTTTGTATATCAAATCATGGCTCTCAAATCCAAACAATTTTACTTGGCCCCGTTCCATCATCCTCTTAATGTGCTTGGTTATAGTTTTTTTCCTATGTGCATTTGGCATATGGCCAAAAAAAAAAAAAAACCTTTTAGATCTATGTCCATGCAGGGATTACTCGTAACCTGAACAAGTATAGGGATTGCTTTGGTTTCCATAGGGATATACTCTATCCCTAAACCCTATACTTTATCCCTGTTTACTAAACAATTAAAGCCGAGGAGGAGATGAGATCACGCCCCCATTGAGACAAGATAAGTTCTTTTACATATATTAATTTATAATTGTAAAATTATTAAAATTATTAGATATATATTTATCATATATTTTATTGTTAATTTGGACTATGTTGTGTCGATAGTGTTTTAATCGAACACAATCACATATAAATTATTTCTGTATATTTGGTCGGCTATGATGCAGATAGACACTACCAATTAATAAACTTGTAAGCCATCCTATCATGTGCCGAAATGAAGATAAATACACATGAATTGTCCCTTATATATTTAAATGGCACAAGCATGCATGACTCATCACAAATATATATGAATATTTTATCATAACCACGATGTGACATTTTGCTCTTGGTCGAGTGATTTATCCATTTTTGAAGATTAGGTAATTTGCGCTTGAATGAATATGAGAAAATAGTATTGTATAGAATTTAAGATGTTTAAATAATGAGTATAATTTTGATACACAATATTATAAAATTATTATTCAATCAAAATATTTTATTTTAATGACTTTTCAAGTAATAGATGTAAAAGTTAATTATTATTGCTCATGTGATAATATATGATATAACGAATGTGTAAAAAATTTTTTATATTATTAATACATGACAATTAAATCTTTAAAAAAATTAGGTGGGATTCAGTTACTGTTTAATGATTATTGATGAAAAGATTAATAAAATTGTGAGAAGTTTTTATTCATACAATTATACAACAATATACACTTAAATTAACAGTTGATTTAACGAGGAATTAGGGGCAGAGGATTTCTTTTTGTATTTTTGTATATTTGAACTCTAAAAAAGTACTGATCATCTCTAAAATTTACTAACAAATGTTATTTGTACTATTAAGATATAGGATATTATACTGATTTACATCTCATTTATCATTGGATGAGATGAGGACCATAAAATGAATCCATATCCCATCTAATAATAAATAAAGTGTGAGTTAATATGGTATTCTACATCACATAAATACAAATAATACAACTCAAATTTATTGGAACTACAGGCTACAACACATGACAAAACTTTCACCTTCCGGGGCGGAGGTTATCAATTTGTAATCGAAAATTTATCAGTTTCTTAGCAATCAGACGCCATGAATTGAAAACTGTCACGTGAGAATTGATTTTCTTGCAAATAATAGTTATTGACAAGAAGTCAACTGACAAAGAGTGAAAAAAAAAAAATTCAAAGGAATAAGTCAATAAATTTCACTATCAGAGTCTGTTTCATTTTCTTTGACCACTTGACTAATTGTGAGGCTACTGGCTACAGGGGCCACATACATAATAAGGAAAAATCAAGGTGTTTTGGTCTTCCGTTAATTTTTGGTCAAGTCTTCCATATTCTAGTCACAGTGTCGTACCCACTCTGTAGTCTTTTCATCAGACTAATTTTTTTTTTTCCGCCTTGGAATGTATAAAAACTAGCAGTGTACCCGTGCTACCACGGTTAAATATTATTTTCATTATTTAGAATATTTTTTATTTTTAAATAAAATTATCTTTTAAAATACATATAAATTTGATATTCCGATAAAGTATACTTTTTTTGGTTCCATCAGTGCTCTGTGTAATTAATAAATATTAATATAATATTTTATTTTCAATAATTTAATATGTTCTATAATTAATGATCATTAGATTATATAAGTCCATACACTATAATTTTACATATATAGGAGTACTCTATTACTATATTATTTATCATCATTTTAAAGATATATATTTATCTAAATTTGATAAATATTTTACAATAGGGGGAGTATTTTATAATAGATAATATATAAATGATTAATGTGCATTGTTATAAATAATTAAATATGCACAAATAACATTTTATAAATTTAGTATTAATAAAATTCGAAAATAGATAAGGCCAATAAATTCTTGAAAGGAAAAAACTGTGATCTTATAAAAATTAGGCAATAATCCTTTAAAATGAAGATCTTATTTTAGATGACAAAATAAAGAGATTTTATCTTTGAATCAATACAGTTAAAAGTGGGGGCCCTCTATTGATCTAAAGATAAAATTAATCATTTTAAATCTTCACTTTTAAAGATTCAAATACTTAAAAATCAAGTGCATAAGTCTTACACAAAATAATAAAAGACTTACAATTTTATTGTAGTTTGTATTCAAAATAAGTGTTCTTTACCAATGCGATTGACATGATAATACCTTCCATACAAAGGTTCTCCCTCTCTTGATATATTGTTAAAGCTGTTCACACAAAAAAAAAAAAATTAAATCACTAATTCTAATTAATATGCCAGTATTGTACTTAATATGCTAGCGACAATATCTATATATTGGCTGTTGTTTATCATCTATAATATAGGGTAATATTTAGTGTAAAATTTTATGTATGTCTCTTGCATTTTATCAAGATTTTGATTTAGTTCATTTTCTTTTATTTTATTTATGTCTTTAACATTTTCAAAACATTTTAATCTTGTCCTTTCAATAGATGAAATATAACTGATGAAAAAAAAAATTGATGTATAAGTCAAACCACAATTTCAAAAAACTATAACAAAACATAAAATATCAAATTATCATTTTAAAGGATCACAATAAAATATAAAATGTCAAGTTTCCATTCATAAACTGAATATCATTTACATTTTGAAAATAATTAAACAAACAAACTTTGAGACTAAATTGAAATTTTAATAAAATGTGAGAGACGTAAATGAAAACCTACCTGCAATGTTTATTATGTTTATTGGTTATTTCTTTCTTTCTATAATTTTGTTCATTTAGTAATAATAGATTATTGAATTAACCCATAAATTCTAAACTTATAAAAGTCATTCCAACAAAAGCTTTTGAAGATTTTTCATTAGTCAAGCAAATTTTTAATCATGACTAAACACAATTTCTTCATATTTTTATACGAGATTATCAACTCTATATACAAATAAAAATATTTAAAACAAAAATCTAACAATAACCACTCATAAATTAGTATCACCTATATGGGTTCAAATTAATATTACATGTATGGGTAAAATATTTTCTTTATAATATTAAATTTTTCCAAATTAATTAAATGTAAGTTATTTCATGAAAAAATGATATCTTTAACTGAAAATTAATTGATTGAGTGCTAATACTTCGATGAAATAATTCATGAAAACTAAATTACAACATTAAGTTTTTCTCCTGAACTAATGAATTTCATACTTTCTCACTGTGAAGTACAATATATATATATTGGTTGATTGATGTCATATTAAAACTTCAGAAAACATTTTTTTAATCAAGTGGGTAACTACTCAGTGCATTAAGTTAAATATTTTTAATTTCAATTCTTCAATAATAAATCAAATATTTCAAATAATTGTTCTAATATGTTGTTTAAAAAATTGAAAACAAAATCCACTCATTTCGATTATATATGTTGAGAGATAAAAATATGTGAAAACTAATGAAGAATAAAAATAGTGGAGGGGATTTCGATTTAATTTATGTATATATTTTGATTTGGTGGCGTTCAATTGTCTTAATTATTTTGATTAATTTGTATTAAAAAAATAATAAGATTTTTGAAGAACCCAACTTTGTTATAGTAATTCTTAAAAATTAATACCCACACAAATTATCTATCTAGAATGGATACGCCTAGTTGAAATTTTGGTTTTTTGAGCAAAAAAATTGATAAGATTTATTTTTGGAAACCAACTTTTACATATTAATTATTAAATTTGAAACTACAAAAAATGTGTTGTCACAAAAGAAGAGCTTATCGAAATTATTTAGTACAAAAATATTTAATTAATTTTTTCAAAGTTTGCATGCAATTAAATTATTGCAAATTAAATTAAATTTGAGCCACAAACTATTTTAACCTATAGTATTATGAAAAAAAAAGTATTAAGAAATTTAATTTTCAGTGAATGGGTTAATTTTTTCTCGAATAACCTTGCAAACCATGTTCCATTTAAACATGTAAAGCCAAGTTTGGAAATTTATTTTCTAGTTACAAATAATTTGACATCACAATTTAGATATATTGTTTTTCATATTTTTCCAACACAAAATAGCTAGCCCAAATAAGAGTAGTTGGAAAGGTTAATAAGGCACCTAGTTTTGTGGGTCTGTTGTGATATGCTATTAGAGTAGGCAGATTCTCACCTACAGTTGGCAGTCAATGCAGTCAAATTTAACCACATTTTATAAACGTGGTTAAATGAAATCAATTATGTGGCAAACCACCAAGTACTTTCCACACCACTCTCTGTCTCCTTCCTCAATGTACTTTCATTTTGCACTCTGCTCACCTCCGCCGTACCCCTCCTCCTCTAATGACTGTCGCCACCAAGCCATCTACTCCCTCCTCCACCACCACCATCACTACCCATTCCTCACTCACAACCTTTTTGCTTTTTCTGCTACACCCACACTACCCACTCCTCCTAACCTTGGTAAAGAAAATTCTCCTTCCTCTCTCTTTCTCTTCCTCCTGATTCCGAATGTTACTCAAACTCAGATTCGGTTTCAGTTCGAGTGTCTTTTCCGCTACTAGATCTCTACATATTCCAGGTAGGTCACATGCCAAATACCACTTCACTCACCTATGGTGCCTCTTTTAAGAGGTTTTCACCCTCATTTGGCTTTAGATTCTTCTCCTTTTTTTCTCAGCTAGATCCATTTAGTGTAAGAGCTTGCATTTCTTTATAAATCCATTCATGAGCTTTTAGTACCACTGACAAGCCTTTAACTTCCTCAACTTGCTCCTTTTTTATTTTTTGCAATTTCAATTTTGACTCTCCTATTTTTTTCTTTTTCTTTTTTTCCAATTCTTGAAAATTTCTCAAAAGCCTTTAGAGCAACCAGGCAAAGACGTAACAACAACATGAATATGTGACTTTCAGAGAAGGAGGGAGATGGCTCAATGGCGGGGGTTATCGAAGGAGGGGGGTGCGGCGGTGGTGGGGGAGTGAGGAGGAATTAAAGGAAGGAGACTAGTAGTGAGGGGGAGATCATTTTAGCATTTAGCCACATAATTTTACTATGCATGTCATGCCCATATACTTCCACTTTAACAATTGCAGCTAAGGTATTGACTACCAACTACAGGGCAGTAGGCGCCATTAGAGTAGCCTATAGAAGTAATAGTGCGGTGAGGCCTTTAATTAGTTTATTTACAAAAATTTTAGGAGTGAAACGTGAAATGTGAACAGGACAGTGGACATGAGCGCTCCTTATTTGTATAGTGTATAGATAGATCTAAGGATTAATATGTTGTCATTTTTTCCCCAAAGCATCTCATTCAAAAGAAATGAAGGACTAATCTCCTGAATTATAGGTAGACAATTAAATAAGAATTCTTTTCAATAGTATTATATATATATATACATATAAATTTTTAAAGCAAATTTAAAATTTTATATTTCATCCATTCCACTCCATTTATTAATTTTTTGTGTCAAAATTTCTGTCCAATTGTGATACCAAGAAATCAGTAATTATTTTTTACCACTATTATCTTTATTGTAATTAATTATACTTACTTTTATCTTTTGATAAGAATAATTTTGACCATATACACAATTTCATACTATTATTATGTTTTATTTATTTTCTTGTGGTATGTGTTTTTTGGTTTATTGATAGACCGAGTAAAACAGAGTACTTAAAAGGGCGCAAATCCTTTTTATCCGGACCAACAATTTTTCGGGAATAATATTGTCTTTTAAATTTAGACAACGCTAAAAAAACATAAGGCTGCCATTAGTTGACACCTGAGGAAATAGAACAATGGCATAAGACAATACCACTGACAAGGAATGCAAGAAAAATGAAGATAAAAATAAAACGTATCTGCATGTTTGTATTCTGAGCAGTATCTATTTTCTTTGATAATAAATTGTCAAATGTGTAATTTTAAATATTTTTCGTTTTTGTACTTTCATGTGTGGCGTTTGTGCTAATTTCTAATGTACATGATCGCATAGCCTTGGCGTGGAAGCCTCCGGTTCACCATAGTTACAAAGACAATCTTGACCTTATGATCTTGGAATTTTAGAGACTTTGTTCAACATTTTTCTACATAAAAGAAAAAAGGTATGAAAAGACCCCAATAGGGAGGATTCTGACTAATATGTTTAAGAATGATTAATGGAAGAATAAAACGAAGGATGAAACAGCTTTGTATACAGAACAGAAAACGTTTCCAGCATCCGTAAGCGACACGCCTTAATTAATTTCCTTTGTCATGCGGCTCTTATGGTTCCAATGGCGATATTTCCTCACTTCTTCCTTTGAATTTTTTACTTTCTGTAAGTTGGCTTTCTTTCTTTTTTATCTTTTTTAAACTGATTTTTTATTTACATTTTTCTATTTATTAATTGACAAAATAAAATAATGAGCCAAATATGGGACCCACAAATTTCACACCTGGAGACTCTATCCCCATCTTTGAATATTATCTGTTCTCTTTTAATGGCAATAGTTTTTTATTTCACTTATTGAGATATATTTATTCAGGAAAAATATATATGAATGTATAGTATTTTTGTACAATATATTTAGAATATAGAACAAAAAGCGTGGACTCATTTTGATTTTTTATTTTTCTGGACTCATCACGTTGTTTGTATCTTTATCTATATTATAATTATATTGTATTATTGTATAAAAATATTGTACACAAATTGCAAGATCTAGCACTTCTAAAAGCTAATTAGACTCATTAAATATTTAGTTAGAGTTTTGATTCAAAACCTCACATTTATTAGTTTTACGGGTTAGTCACCAGTATCATTTGGCTCTATTTAGCGCCCGATTAAGTACAGAAAAAAAAAAAGATAAAGGGGATTTGAATTCATGTTACTGTAGCAGTCCTTGTATCCCATTCCTACCATTCAAACTTTATCTTCCGTACAATGAAATTTGTAGGGATGAGAGGAACAGGAGCTGCATATAGCTTGTGTCACCTTCGAAGAAACCACTGACATCCAAGAAGCAAAGTTATTATTAAGGGGAAAATGCTTGGAAGGTTGGCTATGGTATGAGTCCAACCCGTACTATATAGTAGACAATTCAATTACGCAAATTGATCCTGGCATACGTGGGACTAAGAAAGCATGCACATCATGATTCATGAGGCCTAATACTAATCAAATGCTAATTGAACTATTAAACATCAATTTAAAGTTTATTTGTCCTGGTGTTTTAAGGAGACGAAGGAGTAGTAAGGAAGATAGGAAAAGAAAGCTAGAGAATGAGAGAACACAATCCCTTGAATTTCTTGGTTTGATTTGATCAACACAAGTACATAGGTATTTACAGATGACAAGGAGTGTCTATAGACTATTCTAAAATTGACCACATGACTAAGCATATCTACTGTATGCACATTGAAACTACAAAGTCTTTAAACCATAATAACACACAAAAGACATGTTAATATAGACATATAAGCACGTAGAAAACAGGATCAAGTTTAATATTTATGTTTTTCCAACAGTGTTCACCCTTTACTCCCCGAACTCCTCCTATAAATACCACTCCATTGGGTTCCCAATTTGCAAAGACAAACCAAATAGGATAACTAAGAGGGACACGAGAGAAAAATCAAAAGTGTGAGAGATGGAGAACTTCCCCGTGATCAACTTGGAGAATGTCAATGGTGTTGAGAGGAAGGCTATACTTGAGAAAATTGAAGATGCTTGTGTGAACTGGGGATTTTTTGAGGTACCCCACTAATCAACCAGCTCTGCAACCCAAAATTTTGTTCATGTTGTTTATTTGTACATCTATGCTAATTATATATGTTACTTTTTGTAATTGCAGTTGGTGAATCATGGAATACCCCATGAACTCTTGGATTCTGTGGAAAGGCTAACTAAGGAGCATTATAGGAAATGCATGGAGCAGAGGTTCAAGGAGCATGTGGCAAGCAAGGGCTTAGAGGGTGTCCAGGCTGAAGTTAAGGACATGGATTGGGAGAGCACCTTCTTTGTGCGCCATCTCCCAGAGTCCAACATCTCCGAAAAACCTGATCTCCGCCAAGAGTACAGGTCACAAAAATTAATTACTATATATATATATTCATGATATGTTGATAGCTTCATGAAATTGGGATTTGACTTATGAACTGATAAATTGAAACATATGATTGGCAATACATATAATATATTCTGAATGCTGAACTAGTTGAGGTAATTAATGATGATGCAGGGAGGCAGTGAAGGAGTTTGCAGAGAAATTGGAGAAGCTTGCAGAGGAGTTGCTAGACATGTTTTGTGAGAATCTAGGATTAGAGAAGGGGTATCTGAAGAAGACATTTTATGGATCAAAGGGTCCAAATTTTGGAACAAAGGTTGCCAACTACCCTCCATGTCCAAAACCAGAGCTGGTGAAAGGCCTTAGGGCCCACACTGATGCCGGCGGGATTATACTTCTGTTGCAAGATGACAAGGTCAGTGGTCTGCAACTTCTCAAAGATGGACAATGGGTGGATGTGCCTCCAATGCGCCACTCCATTGTTGTTAACCTTGGTGACCAGCTTGAGGTAAATATATAAATTCCTTGGCTAACATTTATATTAATTCCTAACGCATATATGCGAATGTAACTAACTCCTATATTAAGGTTAAGGTTATATAATTGTTCTTTATTATACTTTTGGCAAAATAGGTAATCACGAATGGGAAATACAAGAGTGTGGAGCACCGTGTGATTGCACAAAGTGATGGGACTAGAATGTCCGTAGCATCATTTTACAACCCTGCCAGTGATGCTCTGATCTACCCTGCACCAGCATTGTTGGAGGAAAATGCACAAGGAGTGGACCAAGTGTACCCAAAATTTGTGTTTGAGGACTACATGAGGCTCTATGCAACGCTCAAGTTCCAGGCTAAGGAGCCGAGGTTTCAAGCCATGAAGACTGCGTGAACTCTTCTTAGTTTTCTTGCTTGAATAAATTGAATGATTTGTGCTGTTCAGCTTTAAGAATAAATTTTATTGATGTTGAAAATAGTGGGAGGGAATTGTTGGTTTCTTTTTCAAATTCTTTCTATAGCAGGGTAATTCGATTACTTGTACTTCAATGAATGGCCAATTTTTTCAATGAATACTCAATTTTAGTGTCTCTTTTATTTGAAATTGACGAAGGTTATCAGCACTATTTTTCCCACTGATAATGCGTTGCTCTTGAAAAAGGCTGTTAGCAAAGAAGGTGAATTAATGAGTGGAGCGCATTCTAAGAATTATTGTCTAAGAAGTAAGCACGAAATTATGACATAATCTTGTTGCCGTGGACCAAGCTTGAAATCACTGATACTAAAACATGAGTTATGGCAAAAATTATTTGCACGCTATCAGATTAACCTCAAAATGAAATCGAAATTAGATTTGATGCGTTACACCGAGCATGTAAAGATAGCGAGCCTGCTTATAACATGAACGTAATATCACAACCAACACATGAAGGACCTTTGTTGAAACAGTTGTTATGAGGTTCACCGCATGGCTAACCATATGAATTTACCATTTAGTGAAAAATGAATGATGTTCCTCAACCATTTGCAAAATAAAAGCTTGTTATGTATCATGGATGCGTTTCTTTCTTTCTTCTTCTTCTTTTGAAAAAAAGAAAAATAAAAAATAACTTTGTTTTAAAGCAAAGTTCTTCATAAATTTATGTAAATTGTTTGGAAAATTTTATAAATAAGAATCAATAAAAAATTACACTTTTTAGGAGCATATTTAAAGCTATCTTTTGTTTTTACATTTTCTCTTAAAAGTGCATCTTATAAAATATCTCACGTCTATTTCAGATTCTAAGTATGTAATCACACAATTATATTTAAGAGATTAAATTTTAAAATATTGTGGGTATAAAAATCTTTCAAAATCACATAATATAAATATGGCTTATGAGACAATTATTATAAAATTCAAGTGCTTTTACATATAACACTGCATAACAATTATTTTTTCAGGCGTAAGGTTATCTTAAAAAATAAAATTTAATTAATGTATGACTTAAAACTATAATTTGATTTCTATATATTAACAATGTAAAATAAATTTATAGTACCAATCAATGAAATTTTATCAAAGTTATTTATAAAATATAATTATCTACAATTATAATCATTTATCACAATTTATCTTTTTGGTGAAATTTATTTGATTGATATTATAAAATTATTTTATATTGCTAGTGTATAAAAATTTAGATTACAAAACTATATCAAAATTGATCATAAGTTAATTATAATATTATATTTTGAATTTAATTTAACACCCTTAGTTATATCTAACTAAATTTTGATACATTTAATTATATTTATTTAAATCTTTCTGTTTATATGATCTTTTCAACCGTGGATGTTAGAATTTGAGAATTATTTGTATTTACTTATTATATATATTATATATAAAAAGAATAGTCCATTTTAATTACTTTTTGGTGTCTAAAATTTCTATTTTTCAAAATAACCTTAATGCAAAGGGAATTAAAGGAAGTTAGAAAAATAAATTAAAAAATTTAAAAAAAATCACAAAAATAAAAAAATATGTAAGTGCCTCACAATTCATTAATATATAATAATATATATAACTTGAATATTAACGTAACATATTTTTTAACCGCTTATGCCAAGAAAATTAAATCCTTATACATATATAAGTAATTAATCTACACTACATATAAAAGGAAATTTCTATTCTTAAATAATTTTTTGTGTCCAAATTTTAAATTTTTTAAAATGCCTATAATATAAAAGTTAAAGGAAGTTTAAAAAATTGAAGAAAATTATAATTTTTTTTTAAAAAACAATAAATTAAAAATATATAATAAATAAAACAACAATACATTTTTTTATGTGTATTAGGCACGCAAACGGCTATCGATTCATTATTAATTAATAATGATTCTTCAAGCTAATATCCAAATTAATATTTTGTTGGCAGGTGCAGGTCGAAGGTCTTGTTCCATTTCAGTCGTGCTTCTTCTGAATCGCTCCGTCCGACATCTCCGTCCTTGTTTCCGCCGCTGCCACCTCTCCATCACCACCGTGGCATCTGATTGGTTCTCTCTCTTTCTCTCTCCCTCCCTCTCTCTCTCTATGCTTACCCTTTTTATTTCTTTCGTTTTTTTCAATTATGGGTAATTCAATTCTCTCGCCATTTGAGAATGATTAAAGTAAAAAACCCTTTTTTGGATTAGTGTTATGCTACCAATTTCTGGGTCACGGTGCTTATATAGGTTTTAAGAGGGGAAGGAGTGTTTGAGATCTTTGAAGAAAGGATCACGGGAATCTGTCTTTTGTTTTTTTGTTTTTTGTTTTTGGGTAATTTGTGTTCTGATTGAGAGTACAAAATTTGTATTCTGATCTTAGGGCATAAGCGGTTGTGGTTCTTGGTGAGCATTTGATTGGAGTTTCTGAAATACTAAAAAAGAAGAAAAAGAAAATGGAAGGGTTTATTGATTTGGAAAGGGGTTTGGGGAAATTGCAGGCACGATTTTTCCTTTATTTTCTAAGCAGATTATAGGTTAACAAACAAGGTTTTATGTGATGACATGACAATCACATAGTTCAGTGTAATTTTTATCAGTTGTAGAAGCTTTCGACGATGACGACAAGAAGTTTCCACTAGCTGCAAGTGACTGTTTTGCTAAGTTCATGGACGATACTCTGTTTCTGCAGGTCCCCTAACTGAGCTTTCGATTTTTGATCATTGAGGATGGTGCTGGTCTTGGCTTTGGGGGATTTACACATACCCTATAGGGCACCTGATCTGCCTGCAAAGTTCAAATCCATGCTTGTACCTGGCAAGATCCAGCACATCATTTGTACAGGAAACTTATGTATTAAAGTATGTCTATCATATTAAAATAAGTATTACTGATCCTTGCTAATTTGTTGGAAAATAACTAGCTTTTTCTGCCTTATATTTTTTGATACTATAAAGTGGGGACAGAGTGTGAAGGTCCAAATTTTACTTTGTCCTCCCTTTGATTTTAAGAAGTGAGGCACTTCCATACCCTTTTTTTTTTCGTCATAAAATCTTGTAGTGGTAGGATTCGAGATCATTAGGAGAGGCAAAGTCATGTTAGAGATGTAAGACATTACTAGAACTATTCCTTAGTAGAACCACTTAATTCAACATTGTAGACTTGGTGCTTTTTGGTTATTTATAAGTATGGCGATATTTATTTCACTTTTATTTTTGCATAAAAATGTTGTTTGAATGCATTTGGGTAGAAAACTAATGACTGTTGAACTACGAGCAAATTTAGGAAATCCTGAACACCTGTATGGACCTTTTTAAGTTACCACTTGCCAGTGGCATTGCCATGGTCTGGCCCGGAAGTGTGTGCTCCTTGGTTTTTGCTGTAATATGCGTTATTGTCCACTTCCATTGACCAAGTTGAAACATTGTTCATTGGCTGTATCCTCTTTTCATGCTAATTTTGTTGTAACATAGTGTGCTCTTTTGATGGATCTAGATCTTGCGAGTCAACCTATCCTTGACATCACTTCTATTAACCTCTGTAGAAAGAGCTTGAACTGTCAAGTAGATCTTGGGAGTTGGCTCTTATAGTAAATATATATTTTTTATATTATTAAGAATCGCTGTTTGTCATCGTGTTTTATGTTGTTGAATAAGATGATATGTTTATGCCTGGGCTTCTTTTAACTTTCATGTCAATTATGTTCAGGAAGTGCATGACTACTTGAAGACTCTCTGTCCTGACTTGCATATAACTCGTGGTGAGTATGATGAAGATACAAGATATCCAGAGACCAAAACACTAACCATTGGTCAGTTTAAGCTGGGACTATGCCATGGTCATCAGGTCTGATCTTCCTTAAACATTTTGCTGTAATTCCTCTAACTTGATTTCTAGATAGAATTGTAGCTTAGGCAAGTAATCAGTTTAGGATTGTCTTGGCTTCAAGAGGGTTCTTCACGTCAGGTTTCCATGATCAAAGACCTAGACATTAAGGCAAGAGCAAAAATGGTTTTGGGTTTGGGGGACAGTGTTAGCATTGTTTCTCTGTCAACCTGAGCTGGATGATTTATATCATTCTGCAACGAAGAGTGCTGCTTTACATTGCAAGAGTATATTGTCAGTTTCCCATATTCCTTGGTGGTGTCTCACATTTTCATCAAAGAGTGCAGTTTACATATGTTTATTTTATTTTATTACACTAGTGGCAACTTTTGTCCATTATAAGGATCTGTTGCTGATTCAGTATAGTCGAAACTAACTTCATTCCATATTATGTATAACTACATAATGATTGTTTGATCTTAATGCTTATGAAGGTTATTCCTTGGGGAGACCTTGATTCACTTGCAATGCTGCAGAGGCAACTTGATGTAGACATCCTTGTCACAGGTCACACCCATCAGTTTACAGCATACAAACACGAAGGTGGTGTCGTTATAAACCCCGGTTCTGCAACAGGTGCCTACAGCAGCATCACATATGATGTAAACCCGAGTTTTGTCCTCATGGACATCGATGGCCTGCGTGTTGTGGTCTATGTATATGAACTTATTGATGGAGAGGTTAAGGTTGACAAGATTGATTTCAAGAAAACGTCCTCCAGCCACGCTGCTCATTGAATGCTTGTATTTTGGCCGTAGTCTCTTTGTATCTTTCTTTTTCATTTGTTGTTTAGTTTTTTTCCTACACTTTGCAAGAGTATTCTGTTTTGAAGACTAGTAATGGCCTATCATAGACTTGCAATATTCTTAGAATTTGATCAACTTTTTGTGTATGGCTGTAGGCTATAAACTTACATTATGACTGATCATCGTTTTGCGTTCCATTCAGCAGTGATTGGCCCAGGGAAGATATGAAGCTCAAAATTTGGTGTGCAGAAACACAAATATCTTGTTATTTATAATTCATAAGCTGGCTGGCTGCTACAGAAATTTGGCTGTCAGTAGTATCCTCAATTAATGCCATTACACCAAACTAATGTGAAAAGAGTAGAAAACTGATAGTAACTCTGGTAATCTTGAAAGCAGGCTAGTAAGTTGAAGGAAGACAAGGATGCTAATCTTTAATCATGAGGACTGTTTAGCTAGTATATATATGACCAAACAAATCGACAACTACAAAAGAAAACCATCAACTTAGTTTGGTTTGTAAATTTTTAATTTATTTTTTTCAATTTAGATTAATTTGGTTCAATAATGAATTCCTCATAAAAAACGATAGAGTTTAATCAGAATCTAAAAAGAAACCTTTCTTTCCACACTGGTCCGGATATTTACAACATGATCCTCACTATTTTTTTCGGATTAACTCATGATCCTCACTCCAAAGTACTCTAAAATGAATTATTCGTTGAGTGACCAACCTCGAAGGAAGATCCAAATTAACCTCTTCATCACAAGTATAAAGGATTGATAAAAAAAAAGTCATGAAGATACATTCCCTAATTTTTGTTTATTATGTTAAACTCCTCACAACAAATTATTTGGACAATTTCTTGTATTTTGTGGCAGGCACGAAGTAATAGCAAAACTTAATTGGAGTTAAAAACTATATAAATAACACTATTAAAAATAGAGTTGGGCAGAGCCAGTTCCTGTATGATAGAAATCCGTTTTTGAACTAACACTTCATGAATTTTAATAGTTTGCCGTTTCTCTCAGTTAAGATTGTTGGTTGGAGTACTGTCAACAAGGAAAATCTTTTGGAAAAAAAAGTTATTCTGATAGTAGCTTAATTAAGTATTCCAACTCAAACTAAATTATAAGTGACTCATGTTAGGGAAGGCTGTGTCTTTATATTCATTGATCAGTTATAGTGATATTTACAAATCACCTCTAAATAATAATAATAAAACCTAAAGATTAAACTCAAATTATTAGGAATCCTGCTAGCAGACAGTGTGGGCATAATAAATTGGATTTAATTTTGATGTATTTTGTTATTATTATTCAATAAAAACTTTTTACATAATTTTTTTAAGTAGTTGAATAAGAGTCAAATAAAATTTATTAATTTAATTGAATAATTATATAAAAAAATTTGTGGTTCATAAAAACTTTTTTCCCAAACTTTTAGGTATCTATTGTTGATAGTGGTGACTAATTATTTTGAAGTCTGGACTCTCTAAGAGGAAAAATCTTTGGCCATGAAACCCTATTTAAGACTAAACTCTATTAAATTACTTGAAAACTATGGTTGAAATAAAAATAAAATAAGAAATCTAATTTTCATCTTTTTTTTTTCTGGGCAAAATATATAATATAAACAGCAGAGAGCAGACAGAGTCGTGAGTTATGAGCGGTCGGATAGTGTCTTTGAGGCGACAAGGTCAGAAAAACCCAATGGATCCTAAACTGTGGCACAAGGTCGCTGCGATTTCAGGTAACCCCTTCCACTTCTTCCACTTCTTCTTCTTCTGTATTCTTTTCTCATGCCCTTTTTGCAGAAAACGCAGTTACAACTAAGTGATTCTCTGAACACAGGTGTAGCTGCACTTGGATTGGGAACCTATGGCGCCCATGGCTTCAAGCCCAAAAACCCTTCTTACAAAGATGTCTCTTTTCCCATTTTTTTCTATTTCATCACAGAGCTTCCTTCTTTTTTACTTTGTTTTTAATTCCCCCCTGATTATTTTTTAATTTTTTAATTTTTTTTTGTGTGGTATTTGAATGAATGTGTGAAGGTATGGCACACGGCATCGCTTTACCACTTGGTTCACACCGCTGCCTTACTTGCTGCTCCAATTACTAAACACCCCAATATTGTTAGTTCCACCATTTCTCAATTTTCTCACTCGTCATCAAGTGTTTGTGTGAAATTGAGACGCTAATTTTTATTTTTATTGCTGTCACTTATCCTTCTTTGTGCAGTTTGGAGGCCTTCTAACTACTGGGATTTTGGCTTTCTCTGGGACGTAAGTGCTATCTCTTACTCTCCTCTTTGAACTATTTTGAGTCCTGTGATGTGTGATTTCCTGCCTAATTGTGTGCTTATCTTGACACCATAATATTGTCATAAGTTGTAATTGCCTCTAAAGTTTTGTTCTCTTTTTTTTCGGTTTGTTTTATATCTATTTTTTTATTTTTTGTTGTGTGCGTGTGTGTTTTTTTTTTCTTTTGTTTTGTGGGGGGGGGGGGGGGGGTGGTTAGAGGAGCACTATGGTCCCTTGATCCATGTAGCCAACTGCCGACCCCATCTGGGGGTACAAGACTAAGTTGTTGTTGTTGTTATTGTATCTGGTTGGTGCGGAGGAAAGGCAGGTTAGGGTATCGCATTTATTTGTCGGAAGTATTAGCAGTGGACTGGCTGTCAAGGCGAAGGAAGTCCTCCAGAGAAGGAAATTAAGCTTGTTTGCATGCGGATAGTTTAAGGTTCACAAGGGTTTTGTTTCTGTGGCTAATATAAGTGAGATATTGATTTCATCATGGGAAGGAAACTGCAAACAGCAGCAAAGCCTTTTCTCACTAGGTGGAGTTGGCTTGCCGGGAGAAGGAAACTGCCACATAATTTTGTCCAGGGAACCGAAGGAAGGGAAGACTAAAAATGGAGTTTGTTATGTTAGTGGTGGAAGTTAGTTATGTTCCAGGTCATGGTCTTTTTAAGAATAAAATGGAAATTCAATCAGGGGATGGTTATCTCACTTAAGTGGGGTTCTCTGTTCAGGTAGAATGATGGTGTGACTGTTCTTGAGAGTGGCATTTTGGGGACCTAAAATTGGATTATTGCTCCTCCTTTGCACTAAAAAGGAGTGCACAGTTTTAGAATTTACAGCCCATTTTCTGAAACAGTTGATGTCAATGCATAGTTTCAGTAAGAAAAAGTTGGTGCCGTAAACCAGCCAATGCTTGACCCTTCAGCTGGGGTGTTAAGACATTAAATGGAACAGAGCATAAACTTTTTCTTACGTCGGGAGCTCCTAAGAATTTTTATTTGTTCACAGAAGATACGTTATGCTCTGAATTTTTGTAGGAAACTTGACACAAGATAGCCTGAGGTTTTTCCTGTTAGATCTGTTGGTAAATTTTGAAGTGTCTTGAGTCAGATGGTTTTCTTTGTCCAGAAAATAAGACAAGACTATAATAATATGGTGGAATTGCATGCTCTATTTTTCGGAATAAAATATTAAAAAAAGAAACAAGCATGAACACTTAATTGTATTCACCTTGATGAAATTGAAGAAAATGTTGAATTTGTTAGGTGCTATATTGTCGCATTTCTTGAAGACAGGAAATATTCAACCTTGGCCCCATTCGGCGGCTTTGCATTTATAGCAGCTTGGGGTAGCTTGTTTTTCTGATGACTTCAACTCTGTTTTGGTTTGTGCTGCTAAAACATCTATGCTGAATTTGTTAATAAACAAAGAACTAGGCTATCATGGGATTTGGCAATTGCCCATCCCAGGTACTTCTTATTGGAAATCCTTTGCCGTTTGTGTTACCAATGGGTATTAAAACTTTTAAGTGATTTTGTTTTGTGACTTTTAAGAAGAATTAGGATCTTTTATTTTAAGAAGAATTAGAATACTTTATTTTAATATGGAAATTCGATGGAATCTTCCCATTTCAAAGCGCCATACCTTAAACCTGGAACCAAAAGTAGCCTTCCCATGTAATGCAACAAGATGAAATTAGATTTGCTGGATTCTTTAATTATCAGTAATAGGAAGATGCTAAACTTTACAGTGCAGTGACAAACAACTGAAACAAGTATGTGCCAAGCACACTTATTAAACAGGCAAGCTTTGATACACACAAGTGAATTCAATGCTATTATACTCATATTTTGGGGAGATTTATTGGCCATAGGAGAGAAACACTTAAAGAACTTACAAGCAATCAAGTAGCATTGGAGGATCCAGCAACCATGTTGTGGTTGTGATTATGGTTTTCATTTTTCGGCCAGCCACGCATGAAAAATAAACGGGTAGTAGGAAATGCTCCGCCAGATCTTCCTGGTAGATGGTACGGGGAGATAAACAAGGGCGTACAAGACACAAAGAATGACCACAAAAAAAAGAGACATGAGCACAAAGATGGTGGCCAGCCAGGTGAGTTTGCTTATAACAGTGTAGATGCCGGCTAAGAACGCCAGAGAAAGTGTTACAAGAGCTGCCCCAAGAAGCGGCAGTGCCAACTCGGCAGCGAAATTCAACAGCTCCATGGATCCCACCCTTACCCAAAGGAGTATGATAGTGGCACTGATGGAACTGAAAAAGGATATTGTGATGCAGAGAATGAAGAAGTGGAACATGGCCTTGTGGAGGTTATGGGCTGTGCCTTGTGCCTCACCTGGCACGGCCAGACATGCTGCCACTGAAGCAGTGACTATGAGGGTTGAGATTACACTGAGTGAGTCCACTGTGCCCGATTTGATTTTGTCGATCTGTTCTTTGTCCACTTTCGGGCTTTTCTCTGGTGCAGTTTCGATCATGTCGAGCTGTTCTCTGCTCACTTCTCGTGCAGTTTTAGAAGAGCGTTGAGCTTTGCTTGCACTTCCCTTTGCACCAGCAGATTGCAATGCAAAATATACAAGTAGCTGCAAATTTACACATCCCTGTTAAAAACTGAGCAGAAAAATAATAAAAACAAAAAAATAAGGATGCCGCCACACAAGAGAATTGAGTGTGAAGAGCTAGTACATGGTAAACTAAAGTTTGCATTCTTATTTAAGAATGTAAGCTCATTGGCCTAAGGTGCAATGAGGCTTGCTCGTATTAGTGTTTTTTGCAGAGTCAATGAATAGTGATCTCCGGAAGATCACTTAAAAGTTAGGAGGGACGGATGTATTTATCAAATAAATTTTAAAATATCAAGAGCTTAATTTAAATGTGTTGATAGCTAGATGTAATAAAATTTACATCGACATCAAATCATATTATATTGTTATATCAAAAAATATAATTGAATATTATCCCATTATTTGGCTGGTCATAAAAATTGAATATTTTGATTGATGATTGTATTAAAATTTTTTGCAATAGTAGTGCACAAAAATTAGTTAAACTCAAATACAAATATGCAAATGAAATGGATCAAAGAATTCTTAAACTTTTTTTTATCAACAAAAAGTCTTACATTTATTATATATTAGTGAAGTTTTTCTCTCATATAACATGCACGACATATTAATTCTTTAATGATCTCAATAAATTTTTTTTATCAATTGTGTCAATAATTATTATATATATTTTTAAAGTAATAAAATAAAAAAAAATATTTTTTTTTGGGTTTTTCTTTTTGGGGGGTGGGGGGTGAGCTGCCCTCCTCAGCCCTTGCGTTGTTCCGCTGCTGCTTTCATGTATTTGAGTTCTATGACCGCCCAACAACAATTCTAGGCATGATTACATAGTTTATTTTGGTGACTGAGATTTTTCTATATTTCATATGAATATCCGGTAAATGATATTGCCACCCTGGCTGTATCCTCTGTATCTTTCAATTGAATATATATATATATATATATCTTATCAAGTATGTTCAGAACTTGGGTGTGCATAAACCTGAATTACACCGGATTTGATGCTTTCTACTTGTAAAATTTGTTTACAATGTCTTCAAATTTGTGAAATTGTTACATTAGCTTCCTATGAATTTATAAAATTATTATATTATTTTCCTTTACATCGCACAATGAGCAGTGCATTAAGGGGAAATAATTGTCATCCGAATAAAAAAGGGGATGGAACTAAAGTGAATTTTATCAAATCTTATGGGAGATAAGTGTAATTTGTCCTTATATTTAAAATTTAAAATAAAAAGTAAAAATAGAAAATATTTTACGAAACTAACCAAACACTTATTTTTATTTAAAAAAATATTATTTGTACTCATTGTTTATTGGATACTATATCGAATCACATCTTATCTACTATTAAATAAAATGTGGAGATTTGGCTGTTCTAAAGTGAGGAGGTTGGTAAAGTAGACAAATAAGAAGTTAATTATTCTTAGATCATTTAATAGATCTCACACACATTGAAAGTTATTTATTCAAGGGTGGTTAATCTTTCACCTTTATACTTTACCAATATTTGCACTTTAGATGAGTCATATCCAAAATATGGATCTCATTTAAACTGGGTCCATTTCCTAACCAAAGGTGAATGAGTTGGGAGTAGATATGATATTCAATATATAATGAATATAAATAATGTAGCTTTTTTGTTTAAGATGATACTGAGCACAGTACTTCTTACCGCTCTAAGGGATGATGGATTTAGCATGCGCGTTTGACGTGCAAGGTCAAAAGCTGTTTGGTTCTCTCCGTTAACCACATTAAGATCAACCCTGTCATCCCATGTTAAGTCGTATACAATCTTGGAACGACACATAGAGGTGGCCAGATGCAAGGGGGTTCTTCCAAACTTATCCTTTTGATTTATCATCTCCTCAAGTGTAGGAGTTTGAAGGATGTAGCGCACCACATCAAGCTTCCCACTTTGTGCTGCAATGTGAAGAATATTACGGAGATCTTTGTCAGCCATCTCGTTGGGATCTGGACAGTATTGTAACAATTCTTTTACTACTTCCACATGGCCTCCACGAGCCGCTAGATGAAGCGGTAGCGAGCCATATTTGTCCTTCTCAATGCTACAAGTCTTGCAATTGTCAAGTAAATGAACAACAAGTTCATGGTAACCTATTGATGCTGCGCGATGAAGTGGAAGCCTTCCATTCTTGTCCCTTAAATGCATCCAATCTTTCTTCTTACTCACTATGATACTCACCATTCCTGGCATACGCGATAATCAATTAAAAAGAGAAGAAATTCTTATATCGATGCAGATCTAACACTTTATCTTTCGGGACACTCATATAACAATACATTAGACAAACCGAGTTTAATATGTATACACTAATAATATAACTTTTTTATTTTATCATCCAATTAAATAATCTCATTTACAAGACTTATCAGGTAGTGAATTCACTACAATAAAAATGAGTATTTTAAATAATTAATGACATTAAAAGTGTCAATAAAAGTATTATTAAAAAAAAGTAATTTTGACGTAAAATGACCATTAAAAATACTTATAAGCTTTCATTGGCTATTACTAAATGTCAACAATTCTCAAAATAGTATTTTTGACATTTATTAGTAATTATCAAGAAAAACATATGGACATTTTCAACTATCACTTGTTATGTTAAAATTATTTTTCTTGACAATGTTATTAATTGTTAAAAATACTTAACTTATTTTATAATAGTTTCAAGTAATGAATGTGAGACCTAACTAATTTTACTGGTATGATAATATATGATTAATTGAAAATATAAAAGAGTTATACACTAGCAGGGTATAAAAATTAAACTATAAATAAACCTGCTTTCTCACACTTAATTATATCAATACTAATTGAATTCAGAGTTTTTTCAATTAGTTACACAAATACCTTTATCTCGCTTCATGATTGCCGCTACAAGTGGCGATCTTCCCTTTGGCGTAGCACTCTCGGGGCAATTCTCCAAGATTCGGTTAACGGCTTCCATGAGCCCAGCCTCAACCGCCAAGTACAGCACCGATTGACCTTGGTTGTTTACATTATTCAACGCCAATTCATAACAAGACCCTGACAATGGTTTGATCGCGTCACGAGTTTCCATGAGCCTACCACTCGCCTCAACAGCCGCACTGCATGCGTCAAGAACATGGAAAATCCTAGACGCCATGGTACCACCACTCATGATGGCCTCGTGTAACATAATGTTTCCTTGGTTGTTCTTCACTTGCATGAGTTCCAAGAGTCTTGTCACTCTGGAACTAGCACAAGCATCCATCAGCTTTCTAAGTGTGGAGATGTGGCCAGCCCTTGCAGCAACATGTAGGGGAGTGTCACCGTTTACGTTACATGAGAATAGAAGATCTGGGCATCGTGTGGCCACTCGATCCACCATCGCATCATTGCCATGCAAAGCCGCTAAATGTAGCGCAGTGTTCTCCATAGGGCTCCTAAATTTCGCTAGAATCGAGGAACCTAGCCACACAGTACTTGCACTTCCCCCGCTTGCTACGTGATTCACTTCTCCAAGATATTCCAGATAATCATATTCTTCGCCATGTCTCGTAGGGTTATCAGAGTCAACTGCGGAATCAAATTCTTCACTTTCTTCACTTTCCACACCATCTAATAACCCTATGGGTTTTTTTTTCTGGATCTCTGCTCGTCATCATCTTTATGCTACTACGTATACTTCCGTCCATCTCTGGTGGAATGTTGGCCGCCATAAGTATTTCGGTTGGTTCAGCCATGATCTATTTTGCGGAATAATCATAAATCAAAAGTTTATTATTTCCTCTTAAAAATAGACTCCAAACTATCATGACCCAACTTAAAGTGTGACGGGCGCATAGAGAATAACTTTCCCAGCAAGCCTTAACACACACAATTTCCTAGGAAAACAGATAAACAAACATATCCTGCAAACACTAAAATAGTTCCACAGAATTTAGGGCATCAATCATTCTCAGAATGTGCCCTCTAAGTAGTACAGATGTCTCAATATAATTTCAATGAGTTTATCGAATTCATGAAACTAATTAAATCCAGCTTTTAAATTTAAGCATAAAATCAATTATTGCAACTTTTTCAGAACTTATTTTACATAACCAATTACTTATTTATACATAACTCCAAATATAACACTAATAATACAATCTGAGGACCCTGCCTGTAACATATGGAGCAACTGACATACTAACAGATACTATTTTTAACAGGATCTCAATGATAAAAGAATAACTTCTCAAGAAGACTTATCATTTTAGCATCGGTTAACAGCTAAGCTGGAAAAACAAAACTGATACTAACACCTGTATCTGGAAAAAAATGAAGGACAATGGGTTGAGTTTTGTAACTTAATAAGAGATAGGATATCCTTAATTTATTAAATATACATAAAACAATATAACATAATAATGTATATGTATTCACAAAAATATTATTCTAGCCATAACATACGATTTCTTAAAAACATAACTTTATATAATCATATAAAACCAATAGGGAGCTATATATCCAAAGCAGAACAATAACAAATCCAGACATGACCCAAGATCATGTGTGGGTTAACACCACACCTGCTAACTGGAGTTGGCCCATAGCCATATACAAGTCTAGACATGACAAAAAGTCATGTGCGGGTTAGCACCACACCTACTAACTGGAGTTGGCTCATAGCTAAATACAAGTCCAGACATAGCTGTAGCTATATGCAGGTTAGCACTCCACCTGGTAACTGGAGTTTCATGGTGCACCAAGGTTAACGCCCCTGCCGTTAGCTATAGTTTCTACTTAGGTTCACTCCCAAAATATTTCCAATTACAAAATCTAACTTCAATCTTATAGCTATTTCACAAATCTAGTTCAATATCATAATTATGGGCTTAACAGTTCTCATAAATGCAATCATTGGTGTTTCCAAACAATTCCAATTCCAAGATACTTTTACAACATAAAATCCATCATTATGTTATATAAGATACCGTGGACATAAAATAATAAACTCAAACATAATAATTTATATAAGATGTTCTAAAATTTAATATTCGTTATAATTTGACTAAAAATATTTAATTAGGCATAATAATCAAGTTTTGGCCTTCAATTGAAAATTTTCATTTCAAGCATAAAGCATAATTTTTTATAAATAAATTATTTTCTTCTATATCAACATACTTTCAACTTTTCATCCAATTTTATATTTATAATCAAAATTTATTATGCATAAAGTAAATTACAGATACACTATCTACTCACAGATGGTTCCTAAGGAATCGTAGAATACTCCTCGAGCTATTGAAAATCTCCAGTTGACATCCATTTGTTCTATAACTCTAGGAATAAGACAAACAAAATTTTAGAGAGCTCACAAACCATCAATTTGCATCAATTAGTTTCAATTGATAGAAAATCCCGAATCTAAAGAACTAGGGTTCCTAAAACCCCCTAATTCTACAATTGATACCCATAGAGGACTCAAAAATCTCAATTGAGAAATGTTGATACTTACCCATTGCTCCAAGAGGAAGTTTAGAGGGAAGGGACGACCCAAGATCTGCAGTTCCAACTCATTCCTCCTTTATGGAGAGATTATGCGAACAATTGAGCAAGGGAAGAAAAGGAGATCACGGTGGCTGAAGGAGGAAGAGGCTGACACACCGGCGATGGCAGCTCGACAATGGTGTGATGATGGCTGGCGCGGTTGCCTTCCAAAGCCTGCACCCCAAACCCTTTTCTCTCTCTCCGTCACTGCCCTTCCCTTTACTGGTCGTGGTGTCGCCGCCCTTTAGCCACCGCCGCATGGACTGGTGGCCCATTGCTGTGCATTGTTGGCTTCTGGACACGAGCAGGGGAAGGGGGTTCAAGAGGGAGCGCATGAGAGAAAAGAAGGAAAAGGGGGGGGGGGGGAAGAATGGAAGCAGAAAAAGATCGTGGGGTGGGGCTGTTTGGAAGGGGATTTAAGTTTTAAAGGGTGTGACTATGGTGCACCCCCCTTATGGGTGCACCGGTGCTACCCATCATTTTTTTATTTTTTTGGTGGGGTATTACACATAGCAATTTTTTTTTTCAATAATAAAAATTATGGAAGACATCGCTTTTACAATTCTCGGGATGGAGTATTTATAGTTACTTCTCTCTCAATAAGTGCACTTCCCAATATTTGAACTTGTATTCTCATTTCTACACGGGGACTATGTTGTTTACCGGTAGTTCAACAATTTGTTGGTAAAATCTAGAGACACACTGATCTCGTAATTTGAAAGCATTGAGCATATACGGTTACTCTTCCTCCCAACATATGAGCTTAAAAAAGAAGGTCATTAAAGAGATTTGGGGTAGGGTGATCTCTTGAGGGCCAATGACTCATGATTTTAGAGAGTTGATCCTAGTTTCTGGGAACTAACCCTTTGATGGAGATCGACGGCTCGAGGACAATAAGAAAGGCCCCTTCGTGGTAATTTTGCCGAAGGACACCCAATCCGCAGGCTCCAAAATTGTGCATCTTAGAAATAATATAATATAATTTATTAAGTATTCATTTGAAGGGTTGTCACTCTAGTCCTACATTACTAAGACTAAAAAGTTTTGTTTTAAAACAATTATAAATACTCATGTATCACAATGCTTTATGCATATCTCATCTAATATCTTTTTAAAAGAGTAAGAGATCTAATAATTCTTATCTTAGCCAATCAAGGCGAATTTTTTTGTCATCTTTCACTTTACTAGGGTAATTAGCCTCATCATTGGTGAACGAGTGAACTAGTAATGATCTGTTTGAGGCCTGTATAAAGGTGATCTGTTTGAAAGGTTAGGCTTGTATTCAACCTGTTGACTCTTAGCTTGGTAGAATGTTGAAGTTATTCTAAATATTGTATATTTGTAAATATGTTTTAGGCCAGGTATATATGTTCAAAAAATAGCCTATAGCAAGTCACATATTAGATATAGGATGAGAAGATACAATAAAGACCTGATCTATTTTCATCCTATAAGGTCAAGGTTTTGTGTCTTTCTCTACAATATTTACCCACCCTAGATATCCATTTTTTAATATGCAAATAATTTTACTTACTGAGAAACTTAAATACATTCAAATAAATAAACGAGTGGAACATATGGAGTATGAGGAAAGTTTATGGGCAAACCGAAACTGAACGAACTGGATTGAGGTTGATATTGATGAGGACTACGACTCTTCGAGCTCGCTCAACAGCACTGCTTGATTTCCCCTGACTTGGATTGGATGCTCCTTTGAGCGTGAAAGATGAATGCATCTATATGTAGGATTATTGATGATTCTTTAGTTCTTTACTTGTGCAATGTTATTTTCGTACTAATTTCGTTACAGACGGAAGAAGCTGTTCACTCTCACACATTAATTTTTCTTTTGTCCTGTTTAAGTTTAAGCTTTTTCCCTCGACCAACCAAAAAGAAGAAAAAAGGTTTAAGCTTTTTTCTGTCCTGTGCAAACTGAACACTACAATTTAAGAACAATTCTTTACACTTGTTAGCTCCAATGTGTTCCTGTCCAACAAGTTATTCTGCCTGCATTGTTTTCCACGTTTTAAAAATTGTTTTGCATTTTGCAAAAATTCTTTGATTAAAAAGTTTAACCTTAACGTCCCCTTTGTATATGAGAAAAAGAGTGTAAATAATCTTTCTAACTACAGCATCATTATTATTATCAAGACTTTATTAATGTAAATTTTCAGTGCACTATAATATACTAATTTTTGTTCACTATTATTTAGTTTTGTATTAATGGCTGCCTCATTCAATAAATCAGCAGTTACATGAAGCGTTAAATTTGTTAAATATAAAATATAACTACAAAATTACATATATGTTTTTAAATACTGTAGTTGTGACGTCAAATTTATATTCTATGGTATTATGATTGAAGGTGAAAGTTATTCTGGCCTAAATAGAGTCCAACCAGGAGAGCTAATCATGTTGTAAAATCTTGTGTAGTAAGTCTTCCGTTGCGTTAGTGGGAAAGCACTTTCGACTGAAATGCCTTCACGAACTTTACTTGCTGCCTTGCTTGGAATCACGCCATTGCCCCAGTCACAAAACACCCAAATATTGTGAGTTCCACCATTTCTCGATCTTCTCACTTGTTTTAAAGTGCTTGTGAAACTAAGACTTTAGTGGGTACATTTGTGTCCTGTGACGTGTGATTCCTCTGCCTAACTCTTCTTTGTTCGCAGAAGATATGCCATGGCGCTATGCTTTGAACTTTTGTAGGAAACTTGAAACAAGATAGCAGCCTGAGGTTTTCCATGTTAAATCTGTTGGCATATTTTGAAGTGTCTTGTGTCAGATGGTTCCCTTTGTTCAGTAAATAAGAGTATAGTAATATGGTGGAACTGCATGCTCTAATTTTTGGAATAAAATATTAACAAAAATAATAAGAATGAATACTAAACTGTGTATTCGTCACCCTTGATGATATAGAAAGAAAATGTTGAATTTTTAAGGTGTCTTGAAAACAGAAAATATTCAACTTTGGCTCCATTTGGCGGCTTTGCATTTATAGCAGCTTGGGATAGCTTGTAGACACAAATTCAACCTTGAAGAGACAAATTCTAACCAATTCACACCGCTGCCTTACTTGCAGCTCCAATCACAAAACACCCAAATGTTGTAAGTTCCACCATTTCTCAATTTACTCACTTGCACTCCTCCTTCCCTTTCCTTTCTTTTCTTCCCACCTCTCTGTTTCAAGTGTCTGTGAAATTGAGACGCTATTATTAGTATTTTTTTTTTGTCACTTATCATTCTTTGTGCAATTTAGAGTCCTTCTAACTACTGGGATTTTGGCTTTCTGTGGGATGTAAGTGCTGCCTCTTGCTCTCCTCTGTTGAACTGTTTGAATGGGTACATTTATGTCCTGTGATGTGTGATTCCTCTAACTGTGATGCCTATTTTGACACCATAATATTGTCCTAACTCATGAGTAGTAATTGCTTCTTGAGTTTCGTTCTTTTCTTCTTCTTTTTTAACTTTTTTTTTGGCTGTTGGGGGTGTGAGCAATAACTAATATAGTAATATATAACATTACTCAAATGCTCGAACAGGAATTTCTCCAAAGGGAATGGGATGATATATGTGGAAAATGAAAAAAAATAATAATAAAGTAACATTTCTTGTGATGATAGCTTGGAGAGCTGGCCTAGTGAAAGCATGGACAGATCTACACTATGTGCCCCACAAAAATTGGAACATTTTATTAATAATTGGAATATCTATGGAGATTAATTTTATTACATTATTAGATTTGCGTTTTACAATGTCAAGTAGTAGTCATACATTTTTATTTATAAATAATTTTTTTTGGTACAATTTCATTTATAAATATTTAAGGTAGTAAATAGTTGAATTAAATATTTTTAGTTATGTAATCTTATGAAAAAATGTGCCTGTTTAGATGCCATTATTTTGATTAAAACATTTTTTTCATTAAAAAAATATTTTGTGTTTTTTAATATATTTGAGTATATTTTGCAAATAAAATCTGAATTATTAGAAAAATTAAAAATAAATATCTTTTTTGAGAAGCTATATCTTCTACAGAAGATGTTTTTTATAAAATAAAAGGTATGTTTGATAACAAATAAATATCTTTGAATATTATATTTAAATATAAATTAATATCACATCTAGATATAAAATAACTTCTAATTTTTATAAAAAAGTCTTATTTAAAAAAATCAACTAAAAGAAATATCTTTTTCCAAAAGATCATCCAAGCTAGCCTAATACACAAAGCTTGTCTGGATATGCTTTTCTAATTGAAAAAAAAATAATATTTTTTAATAAAAGGAATATCTTTTTATGTTTTTTTATTATGTTTGTATAATTTTTTTTAAGTAAAAGAAATTACTAGCAAAAATAGAGAAAGATCTTCTTTAATAAGTTAAAATTTTCATCTTCTTAAAATACATGGATATTTTAATATTATATCCAAATATAAACTGACATTATATTCAAATACAAATCAACTTTTATTTTTTTTCAAAAATTTTAATTAAAAATATCAATTAAAAAAAAGATATTTTTCTCAAAAGATCGTCCAAAATTGTCAATCTAGACTATCATCAATATTAAATTCAAAGTTACTTGGGCTAGTTAATTGCCTTTGTTCCGCATCATGATTGCCGCACTCTCGGGGCACTTCTTCAAGATTTGGCCGACGGCTTCCATAAGCCTAGCCTCAACAGCCAAGTGCAGCACCGTTTGACCTTCCTTGTTTTTAATACGCAACAATAATTTAATACAAGGCTGTGACCATGATGAAGATGATGATCCTATGCCCTCAGCATTTTTATTATTGGATGCAGCAGCATCAGTTGCTTCAAGGAGTTGGAAAATCATTGACGCCATCCCACTACCACCACCACCCATCATTGCCTTGTGTAACGAAGTGTTCCCTTGATTGTTCTTGAGTGCCATAGTGTATAAGAGTGTTTTTCTTATTGTCACGTTGGAATAACCACGACGTGCACTTGCACCCAAGAGCCTCCTAAGTGTGGAGATATGGCCAGCCCTTGCAGCAACATGTAAGGGAGTGTCTTGGTTCTTGTTTCGGTAGAATAGAAGATTTGGGTATTGTGCGACCACTCGATCTACCATCTCATCATTGCCATGCAAAAACGCAACATGTAGCATAGTGTTATTCACAGGGCTCCTAAACTCCGTCAGAATGGGAGAGGAATATAGCCTCCCACTCCCAGTACTTTCATCACTTCCCCCCCTTGCTAGGCAATACACTTGTCCAAGCAATTCAAAATCCTCATACTCTATTATGATATCATCAGAGTCGGGTACACTCAAAGTGTAATAAACACTTTACGGATGTGAGCGGAAGCGCGCCCAAATTGAAGAGACAGAAAAATGGAGTATGGTGAATAGTAATTCGTAGTGGGGCCACGTCACTATTCACGTGAATAGTACTATATAGTGGGACCTGCTTCACTATTTATGAATAGTACTCATTACTATTCACACCAACAAAATAGATCAAGAGAACTGCACACCAATATTTTAACGTGGAAAATCCTCCTGTAATTTTGAGGGAAAAACCACGGGCCAAACTCCGAAAAATACTCCACTATATTTAAAGAGTAATTACAATATAGTGTATCCCCAATGAGACCCTCTTCTACTACAATTAGTAGTATTACAGAGATCTAGAGAATATATCCAAAACCCCCAGTGTATACTCCCACTACACTCTTGGAATTTTCTTACACACACTCTCTATTTTTATCTGACTACAAGAAGCCTACACTGCTTCTTCCTTTACAACTGAGGAAATGCTTCTCAGTTCGGATGCTGAAACCGTCTGCTTCAAGGCTCTATTTATAGATGATTTTGGAGAGTTACTGTGCATGTTACTGTGCATATTTCGGTGGTACAGCTGTGTATCATATTACTGTGCATATGCACAGTAACCTCTTTTGTTTTTTCAACATTCGGTGGCTGCAAAATGCACAACCACCATACCTCTGTTTCTGACAATTCTCCACCTTGGCTGCATTTTGCAACAGCCTTCAACCTCTGCAAATATTAACTAAGTCCAAACAATGCTTAAACTTGTCAATCGGCAATGGTTTTGTCATCATATCGGCTGGGTTATCAGCTGTGGCTATTTTCTGAATTGCAACAGTACCATTATTGATACTTTCTCTGACAAAATGAAGTCTGACGTCAATGTGCTTTGTCCTTTCATGATAGACTGGATTTTTAGCCAGATGAACGACGCTTTGACTATCACAATGTACAATTGGTACATGTTGATTCAACCCAAAACTATCCAAAAGACCGTGCACCCAAATACTCTCTTTAACAGCCTCAGTTAATTCCATATAGTCAATGCCATATACTCAGCTTCAGTAGTTGACAATGCCACTGTTGATTGCAATATCGCCTTCCAGCTAATAGTACATCCAAAGATTATAAAGATATAGCATGTCAATGACCTTCTTTTATCCAAGTCACCTGCATAATCAGAATCTACATAACCTACAACTCCACGAATCTTCTGACCTTCAAATACCAAACAGACATCAGTGGAACCTTTTAGGTACCGCATGATCCATTTCACAGCTTCCCAGTGTGTCTTTCCAGGTTTGCTCATAAATATGCTTACCACAGTCACTGCATGTGAAATGTCTGGTCTAGTGCACACCATGGCATACATGAGACTGCCAACTGCACTAGAGTAAGGTTTATGAGACATGTGCTCCACCTTTTCCTCAGTTCTCGGACATTCTTTCAAAGATAACTTAAAATGTGCAGCCAACGGAGTGCCAACTGGTTTGGATTGATCCATATTGAAGCGTTGTATCACTTTTATAATATAATTTTGTTGTGTTAAACACAACCTGCCACTATATCGCTCCCTATGAATCTCCATTCCAAGAATCTTCCTTGCCGCACCTAAGTCATTCATCTCAAACTCTTTTCCCAACTGAGTTTTCAACATACTAATTTTAGCCTTATTACGAGCTGCAATTAGCATATCATCTACATATAACAACAAATAAATCTTCGAAACATCTGGAAGCTCCTTAGAGTAGATGCAATTATCATATTGGTTTCTACTATATTCAGTACCAATCATAAATGCATCGAACCTTTTGTACCACTGCCTTGGAGACTGCTTCAAGCCATATAATGACTTCTTTAATAGGCAAACATGATTTTCCTTACCAAGACTTATGAACCCCTCTGGTTGACTCATGTAGATCTGCTCCTCTAGCTCACCATGTAAGAACGCCGTCTTCACATCAAGCTGTTCTAGCTCCAAGTCAAACGTACTCACAATAGCTAATAGGATCCAAATAGAGCTATGCTTCACCACAGGAGAGAATACTTCATGGAAGTCAACACCCTCCTTCTGAGTATAACCCTTTGCTACCAGTCTCGCCTTGAACCTTGGAGGCTCAATGCCAGGGATTCCTTCTTTCCTTTTGTAAACCCATTTACAGTCAACTACTCTTTTCCCCTTTGGAAGTTGTACCAGCTCCCACGTCTGATTTTTCTGAAGAGACTCAATCTCCTCATTCATTGCTATCAGCCACTCCTTCGACTCCTTACTTTCTACTGCATCACGGTAGGTACATGGTTCATCTCCAACTGCACCATCCGCCATAGCCAAAGCAAAGGCTATAGGATCTGCATATAATGAGTCAAGTGCACAAGCAGCAGAATCCAGATATCTTTTTGGTTTCTGGATTTCTCGTCTTTCTCTGCTAGTAGCAATATTGTATGGCTCTGCTTCTCTGTTTGGTTCACCAGTTTCCTCATAGTCAGGTTCATCTTGTTGTTCTACTTCAGGTTGAGCAATCCCTGAAGTATTTGGCTGATTCATTATATCATTTTCTTGCTTCACCTTCCCATAGTCAATCTCTAGCTCCACCTGCTTCTTAGCACCATGATCTGTCTCTGCCTCATCTAAGTTAGACTCCTTCTTCTGATTTAGCATTGCCGCCTCGTCAAAAGTGACATCTCTGCTGACAATGATTTTAGGTGAACTTGCCTTCTCTATACACCACAGTTTATAGCCTTTCACCCCTCGTGCATATCCTAGAAATATACACCTTCTTGCCCTTGCCTCAAGTTTACCATTATTCACATGGGCATATGTAGGACAACCAAATATCTTCAAATCAGAATAGTTTACGGGTCGACCAGACCATACCTCTTGTGGAATCTTCAGATTAATAGCAGTTGATGGAGATCATTTATCGAGATATCTGGTATTGATCGCCTCAGCCCAAAATGATTTGGGAAGTGCTACGTTGATTCGCATGCATCTTGCACACTCTAGAAGTGTCTTATTCATCCGTTCTGCAACTCCATTTTGCTGTGGTGTTCCTGGTACAGTATGGTGCCTCACTATACCAGCATTTCTGCAAAACTCCTCAAATTCTTTGCTGCAAAATTCTCCTCCATTATCAGTTCTTAGTCTCTTGACTGACCGCTCGGTTTGCTTCTCGATCATGGCCTTCCATTGCTTGAATTTGTCGAACACCTCTTCTTTTTTCTTCAGGAAATAAATCCAGACTTTTCTGGAATAATCATCTATCAGAGTAAGAAAATAGCGAGCTCCACCTAAGGAGTTAACAGGGGCTAGACCCCAAACATCCGAGTGGACATACTCCAATATCCCCTTGCTATTGTGTTTGCCATAATTAAACTTCACTCGTTTCTGTTTTCCAAATACACAATTTTCACATAAACCAAGTTTGTAATTCTTCAGGCCTTTCAACAAGCCTCTGCCAGCAAGTATGGTCATTCCTTTTTCACTCATATGACCAAGCCGCATGTGCCACAATTGTGTAGCATCATTTTTTCTTTCAGAGGATAGAACAGCAGCGGTTCCATCGACTGTGCTTCCTAGTAATAGATAAATCCCGCCCTGTAGCTTTCCTTTCAATACCACCATTGAGCCTTTGAATACCTTCAAGAAGCCACCCTCTCCAGTGAACTTGTACCCCCGATTGTCAAGGGCACTCAACGAGATCAGATTTCTACCCAATTCTGGTACATGCCATGCATGAAACGTCCTTTTAGTACCATCGTCCAAATTCACTTGAACATCTCCTTCACCAGCAATCAAAATAATTCTATTATCTCCCAATCTAACTTTTCCCTCCCGCTTTTTATAGGATGAGAAAAAATTTCGATTAGGCGTCATGTGAAAGGATGCGCCAGAATCCAGGATCCACTCATTTCCGGTGTCACCTGTGAATACTGTCAAGGCCGAACCAGCATCGGCATCGCTATCTTCAGAACTTTCAATTGTTATGTTAGCAGAATCTCCTGATTTCTCCTTTCTTTCTGGGCAATTTCTTCTGATATGTCCCGTCTGGTGACAATGAAAGCACTTCACAGATTTATGCTTTCTGGACTTTGATCTTCTCTTGCTTTTGCTTCCCGATCCTCTTTCTTGACTACGCCCTCTCGTCACGAACAATCCATCTGCAGGACCTTCGACATTGGATCCGGCTACTAACTTCTGATGTTCCTTTATCATCAGTGATTCTTTGACATTTTTCACTGAGATATCGGATCTACCATAAAGTATGGTATCACAGAAATTATCATAAGACGGAGGTAATGAAGTCAACAAGATCATAGCTTGATCAACATCTTCAACTTTAATTCCTGCTGCTCCAACATCAGAGATCATCCGGTTGAAGTCGTCTATATGCTCTTGCATTGATTTTCCTCCTGAATATTTGAATGTGTACAGTCGCTTTCTCTGATAAAGCTTGTTAGATAAGGTCCTTACAGAATATTTTTCTTCCAAAGCCTTCCATAGTGAATCAGCGGTTTTTTCATCCATGACTTCTCACAGAACATTGTCCGCAAGACTCAACTGTATTGTACTCAGTGCTTTGACCATCATCTCCTTCTTCTTGTCATCAGGTAATGACCCTGGGTCCTCCAACGTCTCTGCAAGACCTTGCTGACCTAGCAATGCCTGCACTTTCAGTTTCCATAGCCTGAAGTCATTGGACCCGTCAAATTTCTCCACTTCAAATTTGGGCACCGACATCTTGGATCTTAGTCAGAAACTTATACTATTAATCGTATACTGGAATAGTGCAACTCAACTGTAAACCGTGCACCAAGAGGGTTCCCAGGAAAGAGAGGTGGGTCACAATGGACACGCTTAAATACCAAGTCTTTCCTTAGCCAGAACCTCTTCAAACTGCACTCTCACAGTATCACACTGTCTTCCAGCAACAGCAACCAAAAGGTGATCCTCAAGTATTAGGGAGAAACTCTTTTCTGATGTGGAAGATCTGACTAAGCTGCAACCACAGAGCATACTAAGAATAAATCCTACCGATCCAAAGCTCTGATATCACTTGTTATGATATCATCAGAGTCGGGTACACCCCAAGTGTAATAAACACTTTACGGATGTGAGCGGAAGCGCGCCCAAATTGAAGAGACGGAAAAATGGAGTATGGTGAATAGTAATTCGCAGTGGGGCCCATGTCACTATTCACGTGAATAGTACTATGTAGTGGGACCTCGCTTCACTATTTATGAATAGTAGTCATTACTTTTCACACCAACAAAATAGATCAAGAGAACTGCACACCAATATTTTAACGTGGAAAATCCTCCTGTAATTTTAAGGGAAAAACCATGGGCCAAACTCCGAAAAATACTCCACTATATTTAAAGAGTAATTACAATATAGTGTATCCCCAATGAGACTCTCTTCTACTACAATTAGTAGTATTACAGAGATCTAGAGAATATATCCAAAACCCCCAGTGTATACTCCCACTACACTCTTGGAATTTTCTTACACACACTCTCTATTTTTATCTCACTACAAGAAGCCTACACTGCTTCTTCCTTTACAAATGAGGAAATGCTTCTCAGTTCGAATGCTGAAACCGTCTGCTTCAAGGCTCTATTTATAGATGATTTTGGAGAGTTACTGTGCATATTTCGGTGGTACAGCTGTGTATCATATTACTGTGTATATGCACAGTACCTCTTTTGTTTTTTCAACATTCAGTGGCTGCAAAATGCACAGCCACCATGCCTCTGTTTCTGACATACTCGTCATGTCCGGTAAGAATATGATTGCCCTTTGCAAGCTCAAATTCAAATTCAGGCATCCCATTTTCCCCACTATATGCTGCCGTGGCCTCTATGCCTTGCTTTACCAGTTGGAACAGATCAAAGAGGGTGAGGACGTAAATCAAGATTATCATTAATTTAATAGTTCTAGGGATTCAGTAAAATTATCGTTAATTATAAAAATGTAAGTATATCATCTTTTGTTATCATTAATATAATAATTGTAAATATAAAATTTTAATGGTGTAATAATACTTTTAATTATCATTTTGTTTAGATTATTTATTATTATTTTCATGTTAAATAATTTTTATTTAAATATTTTGTAAAGTAGTTTTATTGTGTTAATAGAAAAGAGATATGAAAGTATGTTTGAAAAAAAAAAGTAAATTAAATTAAAAAATTTACTTTGAATATTATGGTTATGAAAATGGTGGAGTATAATTTTCTCTATGAATAATAAAGAGTAAAGGTTTATTTGAGTCTCTGAAATTATAAGCGTAAGTTATTTTGGTCCCTAAATTTTAAAAAATAACTTTTTGGTCCTTAAAATTATAAAATGTGAGTCACATTAATCCCTAACCCTCTTTCTTTTACTATATTCTTATATTTTTATTGACATTTTATGCTAATTGACATACCAGTGGTATGCTCACATTCTACTTTACCTTTATCAATTAAATTACATAAAATTAACAATGATGGAGAACTATTAGACAAATTTTACATATGCATAATATTGTTAATATGTTTGACTTATGCTAGCACTTCGGCTCAATTATTCAATTATGTTCACTTCTAAGACTAAATAGAATGCCAATTTACTGTTAATATATCATTTAATATAATATGTTCACGAAAATATAATTACATAATAAAGGAAACAAAGTCAGGGAGTAATTTAACTTCTATTTTACAATTTAAAAAACTAAAGAGTTAATCTTTAAATTTTAAGAATTAAAATAACTTATACTTATATTTCAGGAATTAAAATTAACCTTTCCTCATTCATCTGTTACAAACTCGATATACACTCCATACAAAAACAAGCATAGGCCACAGACAATGACCACAAGAATGACAGATATGACCACAAAGGTGATGGCCAGCCAAGTGAGTTTGCTTATAACAGTGTAGACACCACCCACGAACGCCAGGGAAAGTGTTATCAGGGCGGCTCCAATAAGCTGCACTGCCAACTTTGTAGTGCATGACATCCACTCTATGTCTCCAATCTGTGTGCCTTGATTCAGCCTTGCAAAAAGGAGTAGGAGAGTGGCACTGATGGAACTGAAGAATGATATTGTGATGCAGAATATGAAAAAGGAGAACATGGCCTTGTGGAGGTTATGGGCTGTGCCTTCTGCCTCACCTGGCACGGAAAAACATGCTGTCACTGAAGCCGTGACTATGAGGGTTGAGATCACAGTAAGCGACTCCACTGCGCTCGAAAATCTTTTTTCACGCATTTCTTCTGCTTCGTCTTGCCTTTTATCTGGTGCAGTTTTAGAAGAGCGTCGTGCGCTCGATAACCAATTTTCATTCATTTCTTCTGCTTCGTCTTCGCTTTTATCTGGTGCAGTTTTAGAAGAGCGTCGTGCTTTTCGTGGACTTCTCTTTGCACCCGCAGTTCGCAATGCCCTGGATACATGTGTCTGCAAATTTACACATATAATTTGTGTTGAAAACAAAGCAGAAGATAAACAATAAAAATAAAAAATAAGGATGCAACCGTGCAAGAGAACGAATGCAGAAGTTTTATCTCTTAAACTAGAAGTGAAATTAACTCACATACATCATTATATATAACTTTAATTTTAGCGACATTCGTTAATAAGAAGTGCGGTTAAAATACTTTACCAACATTTAAAAAGTATTACTAAAAATATAAAACGTGTTATTAAAACTCTCTAATAGCATTTTTAGAGGTGTGATATTTAGTCCATCTTACTAAAGATTTTTACTGACACAATTGTATGATTTAATAACATTTTTTAAATATTAGGAAAAATCAACTATGGTATACAGTGTCAATTGGCTTAAGGTGCAATGAGGTTTGCTCATATTATTGTTTTTTTCTTAGTCCACCAATAGTGATCTCTCATGTATTCGAGTTCTCTGATGACCACCCAACAATTCTAGGCATATAGTTTATTTTCCCACCCTGGTTGTATCCACTCTATTGTATCTTTCAACTAAAAAAAATCTTATAAAGTACGTTTCAGATTTTTTTTTGCTGTTTTAGATGCAAATGAATTGAGTAAAAAACAAAGCAAAACGATACGCTTCAGAATTTAAATGTGCATAAAACTAAATTCAAAGTGCAAATGCGAGTAGGTCTTTCATGACTAAATAATAATATAGCAAAACAAAACTTAAGGAGGGCTTATTTGGTATTTATTTATAATTTTTATTTTCAATTTAAATTATAAAAATGCCATATTATTTTTAATCTATTTTCTATTCATCAGAATGTCGCGAAATTGTTAAAAAAAAATTAGATTGAAAACAATGTAATATATTTATATTTAAAACTGAAAATAAAAAATAAAAAAAATATTTTGCGAAAATTCACTTACTGCTCTAACGGATGATGGTTTTTGCCTACACATTGCATCTGCAATGTCAAGAGCTGTTTGATTCTCTTTGTTAACCACATTAAGATCAACCCTGTCATCCTCTGTTAAGGCGTATACAATCTTGGTACGACGCATAGAGGTGGCCACATGCAAGGGGGTATCTCCATTCTTATCCATTTGATTAATCATCTTCTCAAGTGCAGGATCTTGACTTTGAAGGATGTAGCGCACCACATCAAGCTTCCCACTTTCTACTGCAATGTGAAGAATATTACGGTGATATTCTCCGTCAAGCATCACGTCGGGATCCAGACAGTATCCTAACAATTCCTCAAGTGCTTTGACATGACCTCCGCGAGCTGCTAGATGAAGCGGGAACAAGGCATCTGCATCCTTCTGAAGGGTACAATGCTTACATTTGCCAAGTAAATAAACAACGCCTTCTTGGTAGCCTATTGATGCTGCGCAATGAAGTGGAAGCCTTCCATACTCGTCCTCTAAATGCATCCATTCTTGCTTCTTGCTCACTATGGTATTCAACATATCTGCCATACACACGTGCATGCACACGTTATCAATTAAAAAAGATAAATTCTTATCTTATATATCTTATAATGATACGAATCTAATTAAAACTTTATGTTTAAGTTTTATTAGTTTAATTGTAAATATGTATAAATGAGATATAGATTTTTATTTATATAAAATTAAGGATATTTATGCTAATTATATGGCTCCAATAATGCGTGTCCAATTAATATATAATGACTAAGATTTGTACCTTCAAATGTTTAACTCACATATATTATATCTATCTCAATAATGGGATTAAAATTTGTGTGAGGCTTGCTTTTTGGAAAATGCTCTTGTGAACAAATAATACATACAAATATAGTATATTTATATAAATATATACTTTTATAATATATTGTATGTTTATTGGAAAATGTGTTCTATTATTTTAGTGTCTAATGTATTGCCTTTATTTGGCTAACGTCACCCTTAAGACTTATTGAGCTAAACATATTGGTTCATGATGTTTGTAATAGGTGTAGTTCCTTAAATTAGATGGGATTCTAAAAAATTTTAAGAAAATAAAGTTGCACTATTGCTAACAATTATAATTTTTGACTTAATAATAAGTGTTTTGATTCAAGACAATGTGATGCCCAAATAATGAAATGAAACTCTTACTTATTTGAATACTCTCATATGTGTTACTTACATGGATTCATATTATCGATTCTATCTTTGAAACTTATCCGTTCGGGTATAAGATAATTGACAATTGAAAAGGCAATAGATCTAATAAGAATAATGAAGGAACTAAAAGCTAAGGTAAGTGATGAGCCTTAGTATTTCAATTAAGATGCTAGACAGCAAGAAAGAAAATAATTAAATGTTTTAACATAAAATAAAGATAGTGACCGGATAAGAAAAATTCTTTGTTATCACAAGAGGAAGACAAAACATTTGTTTTGTCCTTTTTATTAATTGAAACATTAGTTTGGGAGTTATCATTATCTTCCATTTTTTCAATATTCTTAATGTAATAATTAATATGTCAACCAACATATTGCAAATGTTTTATCATCTTCTCATAACACTTTAGAATTTCTACGAAATAAAACATTAGTATCACTAGTTAAACAAGTAAAGAACAAGTTATATAAATAAATTTTATTAAAAGTTCTACCCAGCATATTTTTATTTTCTAACTAGTTACCTTTATCTCGATTCATGATTGCCGCTACAAGTGGTGATATTCCCCTAGGCGTGGCACCCTTGGGGCACTTCTCCAAGATTAGGCTAACAGTTTCCGTGATGCTAGCCTTAACTGCCAAGCACAGCACTGATTCTTTTTTCCTGTTTAATGCATTCAAGGCTAATTCATAGCAAGTCTCTGACAATGATCTCCCTGACTTGTCTAAAGTCGTGCATGCTTCAAGATAATGGAAAACCTTAGACGCCATGCTACCACCGCGACACATCATGGCCTCGTGTAACATAGTGTTTCCTTCTCTGTTCTCCATTTCCATGAGTTCTGAGAGTCTTGCCATGTTGGAATTATTAGCACAAGCTTCCAGCACCTTTGTAAGTGTTGAGAGATGGCCAGCCCTTGCAGCAACATGTAGGGGAGTGTCATCGTTATAATTAACGGAGAATTGAAGATCTGGGCATTGTGTGACCACTAGATCCACCATCTCATCATTGCCATGCAAAGCTGCTAAATGTAGCGCAGTGTTATCCATAGGGTCCCTAAATCCCTTTAAAAAGGAGGAATCTTGTAGCAGCATCCGGTTGGTACTCGAACCTCCCCACCGGGCTAGGTCATATACTTGTCCAAGCTGTTCGAGATTCTCATTGTCGCCATGCCTCGTACGAATTCGATAGACAACTGCGGGATCAAAGTCGTCTTCACCTTCTTCAATTTCTGACTCGCTACTGTCCACCGCCATCATACTCTGTTTTTCTGCTTTTGTGTCCGTTGTCATCTTACTGTCAGGGTTTTCGGTTGCTGTAGCCATCTGTTTTGGGGAACAATCATAAATTCAAAGTTCATTAATTCCTTAAAAAAAATAGTTTGATTCTCGTGCTTTTACACTACCGTTCAATTATAGTATATTATATTGTTGCATCATTGAAATATAGTTGACTATCATTCTATAACTTTAAAAATCATGTATATGAAAAAAATTTAATTGATGGCTTTCTAAATAATAATATTATCAATATATTAAAATTAAATTATGTATATATAAAAAAATTACAATTTTGCTATCCAAAATTGTGGTTAAAGAATGACACTAAGGAAGAGAACAATCAAGAAAAAAGACTAGGGGTAATCCTTCAAGGGAAAACCGAAAAAGGAGTAGGGAGGATACCAACAACTGAAGACCATCCCAAACCCATAGTTAGGGTCCCAAAAATTGAGCATCTTAGATATCGTTCCATATTAGGCAACAAACTTTACCATAACTCAAGAATCTTTTACCATTTTTATCAAGAAATAGAATCCAAAAGTACTACTAACTACCAAAAGCAACAGTAGCTTATTAATAAATATGTTTCAGGTGTCTATCAAAAAATAAAAAAAGTAACTATGTTTTAGGCATGCATATATTTAAAAAGAGAAATGATATTTGTATTGACAATTTGTTAGGATATCATATCGATGCACTTTTATATCTACTATTGGATGAATATCATCCTCACTTAATTTAAGTCTCATATTTCATTCAAGAAAGTTTCAAAGGCAAACCGAAATTGTTGAGCTAGATTGATGCTGATATTGACTACGAGCTCACTCAACTGCCTGATTTCCCTCAAGTCCCTGAATTGGATTGGATACTCCTGTTGAAATTGTTAAAGATGTATGCATCTATATGTATAGGACTATTGATGATTCTTTAATTCTTTACGTGTACCGTGATAATTGCGTATTTCGTCACGAACGGAAAAAGCAGTTGTGCTGAGGCATCTACCTATCACTGTCTCGCAACATTTACCTTTTGTCCTATTTAAGTTTGAGCTTTGCTTGTCCTTTGCAAACTGATCACTACAATTTAAGAACAAATTCTCTACACTTGTTTTCCACGTCCAACAAGTTATTCTGCCTGCATTGTTTTCCACGTTTTAAAAATTCGTTTGTAGTTTGAGAAAGTACTTTGATTCATTAGTTTAAACCTGTAAGGTATCCGAAGTTATTGTGTATGAAAGAAAGAATACATTCAAAGAAGAGAGAAAATGAGAATGCTGTTAACCATGTATTATTGAGTAATCTGAAAAGAAAAAAAAGAACTCTAGATGATTGTACAAAGTGATAGTCTCAACATATATACTAAGTGTTCTCAGCCACTGATTGGTTAACAGAATAACTACAAGAGATTAACAAACTAACTATAATTAGTTGCTGTAAAACAGATTCAGTTATTCAAACTAATCCTATCCCTAACAAGCCCTAAGGTCACCATTGCATATGAAAAAAATTAAGTGTAAATAGTCTTTCTAACTACATTATCACTACTACTACTACTATTATTATTAATAAAACTTTAATGTAAAATTTCAGTGCGCTGTTAATATGAATATATTCTGCACCATTATTCAATTTTATATTAACTCCTCATTCAATGAATCAGTAATTATATGAAACCTTAAATTCATTAAATATAACATAAATATACAAAATTAAATATAAGTATAAATGTTTTTGCATACTGTTATGACATCAAATTTATATCATATGGTATTATGATTGAAGGTGAAAGTTATTCTGGCCTAGATACGAGTCCAATTAATCAGGAGAGGTAATCATGTTGTAAAATCTGGTGTAGGGGGTCTTCTATTGCGTTAGTGTGAGAGCACTTTCGACTGAAATGCCATCACGAACTTGAGAGGGTAATATATACAAATTAGTACTTGTTGAAGTGTGCCAAATTTTCGGGGAAGCTAATTTTTGTGCTGGTTGCCATGCTAAGCACGGTCAATCTCGACCCCTTGGCTGTCATGTTTTCCATAATTCTCCTATATTTCTGGTTTTAGTTCTCATTGCTGATATGTCGGGTCATAAGTACCCGAAGCCCAAAGAGAATGAGGCCCAATTAGGCTAGGATGAGGCTTGGGACAGAATCTTTGGTGGGTTGAATGATGAGTCTCCTGTCTTTGGGCCTGACCGAGAATGAAGTATGATAAGAGGTCTCAGACTTGTGGGGTTGAAAGTCACAATACCCAAGGCTGGATTTCACGACTGTGAGGGCACTAAGTGATTCTCTGAAAAGTAGCTGCACTTGTATTGGGTGCCCATGGCTTCAACCCTCCATTTTCTCTTCTATTTCATCATAAAGCGGCTGTTTTTTGTTTTTTGTTTTTTTTTAATGTACCCTGATTACACACAAAATACCAATATGATCCTTCATAAATGAATCATTAGATAACAAATTGATCCTTTACAATTTTTAAATCTTAAATTGGTCCCTCATATTACATAAAATAGGATAAATTTATCCCTGCACACAATTTGATAGAGTGTTTTTTTGGACAAATTTATATCCATTTTTAAAAAAGAAAAGATTAATTTTAGACTTTCAAATTCTTCATATTTAAGATGAGTATGAAAGGAATAGGGTGAAGATGAGTGTGTGTGGGAGAGAGTGAAAACCTTACTTTTTACATTTAATCAGGAGGAATAAAATTACAATAACACCATTATTTTCAATCGGACTCAAAACTTAAAAAGATGAGGTATTTTTGTCCAAATTAAAATTATGGAGGGTGCTATATATGTATATATTCACATGAGAGCGTGTGAACCTGGGCACATAGCATCGCTTTATCATTTGGTTCACACCGCTGCCTTACTACTCACTCTTGCTCTCCTCGTTCCATTTCCAGTCTTTTTTCCCACCTCTCAAAATGTTATATAGCTATTGTTTCAAGTGTTTGTGAAATTGCAAGAATATTATTATTAGTTTTTTTTTTTGTTTGCCACTTATCATTCTTTGTGCAGTTTGGAGGCCTTCTAACTGCTGGGATTTTAGCTTTCTCTGGGATGTAAGTGCTACTGCTTACTCTCCTCTTTTGAAGTGTTTAAATGAGTACATTTGTCTCCTATAATGTGTGATTCCTCTGCTTGATTGCGATGCTTATTTCGACACCATAATATTGTCATAACTCACGAATAGTAAGTACTTCTTAAGTTTCGTTCCCTTTTTTAAATTTTTTTTATTTTTTATTTTTAATTTTTTGGGGTGAGACTTCCTCCAATGAAAGGATACATGTGGAAAATGAAAAATGAATAAATAAATAATAGATAAAGTATCATTTCTTATGATAACTTGGAGAGCTGGCCTAGTGAAATAGGTTCCCTCCAACATGAAATCATGTGGATGTATCTATTCTAAATCACAAGGAGTAAACCCTTTGTCCAATACATAAGACGAGTCTATAGTAATATATATAGTGGAACTGCATACTCTATTGTTATGAATAAAAATATTAAATAAAAAAATAAGAATGAGTATTAAGCTGTGTATTTTGTCACCCTTGATGACATTGAAGAAAATGTTGAACTTTTTATGCGCTATACTGTCGCATTTCTTGAAGACAGAAAATATTCAACCTTGGCTCCATTTGGCGGCTTAGCATCTGTAGCAGCGTGGGGTAGCTTGTTTTTCTTATAACTTCAACTCTGTTTTGGTTCGTGATGGTACAGCATCTATTCTTAAATTTCTTAATAAACAATTGTCAATTAGGCTATCATGGGATTTGACAATTGCCCTGCCCAGGTACTGCATACTGTAAATCCTTTGCTGGTCGTCTTGCTAATGGCTATTAAAACTTATAAGTGATTTATATTTTATTGCTTAAATAAGAATTAGGGTCTTTCATTTTGATATTGAAGAAAAATGGAATAAGACTAGTGACCCTTTTTTCCCCCATAATTCTTGGTAATTGGGATCACCAGCAATTATATTGGAAAGTGGTTGGAATTTTCCCATATCAAAACTCCATAACCCTAAACCAGGAACCAAAAGCAGCCTTCCATGTAATGCATCAAGATAAAAATAGATTTGCCAGACTTTTTAATTATCGGTAATAAAAAGTTGCCAAACTTTACAGTGCAGTAACAGTCAAGTTTGTGCCGAGCACACTTATTAAACCGGCCAGCTTGATATACGAAACCACAAAAGTGAAATCACAGCTATTAGATTTTGGGGACATTTATTGGCCATAGGAGAGAAACATTTAAAGAACTAACTAGCATAATATTCAAGCTGCGAGCTTACTTTATTTTATCCATAATCCCCACCTAGCTATGATCCTCTCGAGTTCTTCAATAATATAAAAGTGTCATTTTACAAGAGAGAAACATAAAGTAAACAGAATTGACAAATCAATATAAACATTAGAACATAGACTTTATTATAACAAATTAAGTTTTATGCATTTCTCTCCCATAACATAATACTTTCATTCTAGTGAGTAACATGAGAGGATCTTAGTACCAATGACCATGCTGTGGTTCTGATTATGGTTTTCGCTCTTCAGCAAGGGATGCCAGAAAAATAAAGGGGTAGTAGGAAATGTACCGCAAGAACTTCCTGGTTGATGATGAGGGGAGTACAAGGAAGGTGTACTGGACACAGAGAATGGCAACAAAGATGGCAGTGATGACCACAAATGTGGTGGCCAGCCACGTGAGTTTGCTTATAACAGTGTAGACACCGGCAAGGAACGCCAGAGAAAGTGTTATGAGGGCGGCTCCGATAAGCGGCATTGCCAACTTGATAGCAAAATTCAACAGCTCAATCATCCCCAGCCTTCCCCAAATGAGCATGATAGTGGCACTGATGGAACTAAACAGAGATATTGTGATGCAGAAAGTGAAAAAGTGGAACATGGCCTTGTGGAGGTTATGGGCTGTGCCTTCTGCCTCACCTGGCACTGCGAAACATGCTGCCACTGAAGCTGTGACTACGAGGGTTGAGATCACACTAAGTGAGTCCACTCTGTCTTTGTAAGGATCGGTACTAGAGACACCGCTGATATTTGGATTTCGTGCAGTTTTGAGAGAGTGTCGCGGGCTTCGCTTTGCGCCAGCAGATTTCAATGCAACCCATGTAAGTGACTGCAAGTTTACACATCATTATTTTAAAAACAAAGCACAAGACAACAAAGATAATAAGGAAGTAAACATGCAAGAGAATGTGAGCGTGAGCACTAAATCATTTTTAATTATATCTTATTTTTGTAATTAGAGAAAAAGAAAGGTACTCTCTCTGTGCAGTAATAACTGTGTTTTTGTGGCTGTATCTGGACACAGGACAGAGGTAGTATGATTTAAGAGAAATGTTATTTTGTATTTACAACTTGTAAGATATCATATCGACATATTTTTATTTATTATTGGATGAAATATAAAATCATATTTAATTTAGGTCTTACATCTCATCCAAGAATACATGAAAGTGTATCAACACAATGTCACAGAAGTTCTGAATATAAACAACACTACTTAGTTTAAAACCAAACAAATCGGGTGAGATTGTGAGGGCATAAATTAGTGCAATACTACTCTACTTGCCTGTCGAAGTGGTTGATTTTGTATCAAGGAGGCATAATTTTCAAGCGCAACGTCAAGAGGTGTTTTGTTCATTTGGTTAACCGCATTAATATCAACCCTATTATCCCATGTTAAGGCATAAACAATCTTGGGATGACACGAACTGGTGGCCACATGCAAGGGGGTATGTCCGAACACATTCTTTTGATTTATCATCTTCTCCAGTGCAGGATCCTGAAGGATGTAGCGCACCACATCAAGCTTTCCACATTTTGCAGCAATGTGAAGAATATTAGAGAGATCATCGCCAAGCATCTCATTAAGATCTGGACAGTATCCTAACAATTCCTTGACTACTTCCACATGGCCAGCACCAGCCGCTAGATGAATCGGGAGCAAGCCACATGTGTCCCTCTTAATGCTACAAGTCTTGCATTTTTCAAGTAAATAAACAACACATTCGTGGTAGCCTATTGATGATGCGCAATGAAGTGGAAGCCTTCTATTCAAGTTCGCTAAATGTATCCATTCTTGCTTCTTGTTCACTATGTTAGCCAGCATATCTAGGTAAACACATACACGTTATCAATTTGAAAAGAGGCATTTGTTATTGTTATGTGGATACAAGTCAAACTTTATATTCAGGGGCACTCACAATTATTATTATTTCTTAATTCAAAATACACGCACATGTTTTGAAGTTTCATCAATCTTAACACACACACACACACACACACACACACACACACACAAGGATATCTGTGGAGTGTAATTTTAATACTTTAATAGGTTATAGAGTTTTATACTATCATGTAATAGTTATATATTTTTATTTATAAATATTTGAAGCAGTGGATGATTAAATTAAGTATTTTTACTTATGTAATATCTATAATATTAATAAAAGGAATTAGGGTGAGTAACCACCTTTTGGTATCTTTTCACTTTATTGAAATTTATTTTCAAGTCCACCAATCACAATCTCATTTATCCCTAACTTCTCTAATTTTTTTTTCTTTTTTCATGTGACCAGCTTTTTTTTAGTGTAATAAAATGAATATAAAAATTAAAAATTTTTAATTTCTGTAAAATATAATATCAAATAATTGATTTATTCATATATTTCTCTCTTCATTTTTATGAATTAATACCAATAAAAAAGTAACTAGACGGCACGGTAGTGCCTGTCGAGTCACTAGTAATATATAATGTGCTTATTTGGATGTCATCATTTTGATTAAAAAATATTTTTTTATTAAAAGAACATTTTTGTGTTTTTTAGTATGTTTGAATAAAATTTTCAAGTAAAAATAGAATTATTATAAAAGGTAAAAAGATCATTATTGAGAAGCTATAATTTCTATCTTCTAGATAAAGATGGTTATCATAAAATGGAAAATATATTTGATAATAAATAAAGATATTTTAATATTATATCTAATATAAATTAATGTTGCATCTAAGCGTAAAACAACGTTAACTTTTTTTTCAAAAGATTATCCAAATCAGCACAATATATAAAGCTCATTTGAATGCAATTTTTTTTATAAAAAATAATTTAAAAAAATATTGTTTTTGAGAAGATAGAATTTTTATTTTCTAAATTTTTTTTTACATAACATAAAAAAAGATATTTAATAATAAATAAAAATCTTAATTAAAAGATCAATTAAAAAAAGATATGTTTTTTAAAAGGTCATCGAAACCCACCAATAATTTAGACTATCATCAATATTAAATTGAAAGTTGTTTCAGATAATTAATTACCTTTATCCCGCATCATGATTGCCGCTACAAGGGGTGATATTCCCAGTGGCGTGGCACTCTCGGGGCACTTCTCCAAGATTTGGCCGACAGTTTCCATGAGCCTAGCCTCAACCGCCAACTGCAGCACTGTTTTACCTTCGCTGTTTTTATTACACCACAATAATTCAGCACAAGCCTGTGACCATGAAGAAGATGATGATGGTCCTATGCCCTCAACATTATTATTATTATTATTGGATGCAGCAGCATCAGTTGCTTGAAGGAGTTGGAAAATCATTGACGCCATCCCACCACCACAACCACTCATCATTGCCTCGTGTAACAAAGTGTTCCCTTGACTGTTCTCGAGTTCCATCATGTCTAAGAGTGTTCTTGTTATTGTCACGTTGGAATAATCACGAGGTGCACTTGCATCTAAGAGCTTTCTTGCATCCAAGAGCTTTCTAAGTGTGGAGATATGGCCAGCCCTTGCAGCAACATGTAAGGGAGTGTCTTGATTCTTGTTTAGGGAGAATAGAAGAATTGGGTATTGTGCGACCACTCGATCCACCATGTTATCATTGCCATGCAAAGCCGCAACATGTAGCATAGTGTTATCCATAGGGCTCCTAAACTCCTTTAAAATGGAAGAGGAATATAGCTGCCTCTCTGTACTTCCGCCACTTGCTAGGTGATACACTTCTCCGAGCAATTCGAGATTCTCATAGTCGTCATGTCTCGTACGAATATGATAGCCATTTGCAGGTTCAAATTCAAATCCTTCAGGTACCCCACTTTCCCCATTATATGCGCCAGCGCCCCTCGCCTCTATTCCTTCCTTTATGTCCTCTCCAAGTATCCGTCTATGAATGCCACGTTGTGTCGCGGGAGGCATCTATTTTGCGGAATTATAAATATATATAAATTCAAAGTTTATATTATATTATATTTCGTTAAGAAAAAGGATCCAAACTTTGCCATATATATATATTATATGTGTGTGTATGAAAATCATCGACCTTATATTTAGAAGATCACTATACAAAATTACTATCCAAAATTCGAGAAATGTAAATTGGAAAGAGTAATAGTACAAGTACAGAAAAAAGAAGAAGGATAAAATCAAGATGGATGTCATAAAGAAAGACACTCGCAAAGTATTCGATGATAGTGGATGGAATGAAAAGTTTTTAACTTTTTCTGCAATATTATTTATCTTTGACATTTATTTTTAAAAGTTTAATTTTAATGAATTAATAGTGTAACATTATCAGGGAAAGGAAAAAAAAAAACACTTGCAGCATCCGTGAAGAAAATTATGTTTAGATATATAACTACAAAATTACTATTCAAAATTCAACAAATATAAAATTTGAGTAACATTACTTATATGTTAAAAATGAATATCAACAAGAATATCACGTAGAGAGACAACAGGTATTTAATGATGACAAATAAAATTATGGGTAAAAATAGGTGTGTGTAAGAGGCTGTTGCCTAACCTAATCCTGTTTCATAATAAGATCAAGTTCATGCTTGTTTGAAAGTCTATTTATCATGATAGATTGGTCCTAGACTCATTGCAACGCTTATGAAACCTCCCAGACTAGCCTAACGTTATGACAACTTAATATAAATGATTAACTATTTCATCATTAAACAACTTTCTGTTAATTTTATACATGCATGGTCTACAATTTTAAAAACTATTAAACAATACAAATAGGTGGTCACTCTAGCGACTAAACTTTTATTTATACTTGTGTATCACACTGCTTTATGCATATCTCATCTAAGTTCTTTCTAAACGAGTAAGAGGTCTTAATTATAATTCTTAACTTAGCCAATCAAGATTATTATTTTTAATCATTTTTCATTTTACTAGGGTTATTTTTAGCCTCACCTTTCACTTAAATACTACAGATTTGGAAATATATTTTGGACTACACATATGCTTAAAAAGTAGCGTATAACAACATATTATATTTAAGGTGAGAAGATGTAAAAAGACCTCATCTATTTTCACCTTATAAGGTAAAGATTTTGTATTTTTTTTCTATAATATTTACCCACCCTTTATATTCATTTTTAATTAATATGGAAATGATTTTACTTAATTTTTTTTTACACATAATAATTTTACTTAACTAAAAGCTTAAATACATTCAAATAAAAGAACCGAACATATGGAGTATGAGGAAAGTTTAAAGGCAAACCGAAACTGAACGAACTGGATTGAGGTTGATATTGATGAAGACTACGAGCTCGCTAAACAGCACTCTTGATTTCCCTGCCTTGGGCTGGATGCTCCTGAAAGCGTGAAAAATGTATCTACCTATATGTAGGATTATTGCTGAGTCTTTAGTTCTTTACGTGTGCGATGTTACTTGTGTACAAATTCCGTTACATACGGAAGACGCAGCTGTGGGGCATCTACTCGTTCTCTCACCCATTTTGCCTTTTGTCCCATTTAAGTTTAGAATAATGTTACTTCTATGATAAAATTACACAATAAATATACATAAGATATTTTATTATTATTAAACGTGATGAGCCGTACTCATCTCATTCACTTATTACATCTAATAGTAATAAGATATTTGATGTATATTTATTGTGCATGTTTGTTATACACAGAGCAATACTTTTAAGCTTTGAGTGATGTTATGAGTACAATTAAATTGTACAACAAATATACATTACATATTTTATCATTATTAAATTTGATGAATGAGTAAGAGCTACAAATCACATCTAATAATAATAAGATATATAATATATATTTGTGGTGCAATTTAGTTGAACACCAACCATTATACTTAAAGCTTTCCTGTTCTTTGCAAACTGATTACTACAAGTTAGGAACAATTCTTTATACCAGTTAGCTATAATATGTTCTCGTCCAATAAATTAGCTTGCCTACCTTGCCTTTCACGTTTTAAAAATTCTTTTATTTGCAAAAATATTTTTTGATTCAAAAGTTTAACCCTGACGTCATCTTTGTACGGATGTCAAAATAAAAAGTGTAAATAATATTAATCTTCCTAACTACATTATTAATACTAGATAGTAGAGGAGACCAATCCACATTTTTTTTTTTTAGTACAAGGTGCTTGCTCACATACAGAAAAGCACATGTGGAAGCTTGCAAATGAGGGTTAACATTGTTATGACGATAATTTAGCTTCCTCGGCCTAACTAACGTTGAGGAAATTAATTAAAAACAAGGTAAAAAAACAAGGCTGCAAGGGAAGCACCAAGTCTCCGCTGACGGTCATACCCGACCATAGTCTCCACCTTCGCCGAGATCGAATGTGCAGACTTCAATGGGGGCGCACCGAAAGAAGAGGAAGAAGAAGCAAAAGGAGAAGAAGCACAACAACAGAAACAAAAAATGCACGGCATCGAACCAGAATTCCCATATCTGAGGGATTGGCAAGCGGAATTACTCCACAAAAATGGCTACCGGTGAATTTCAAAGACGCTCATGGTGGCCGTGTGGGGTCCAGCCTATGGGCCCCATCACTATTGAAAATTAAAAGAAAACGGGAGAGAAGAGAGTTTTTCAACGCATGCACAGTAATTTTTACTGTGCACGCGTGATGATTTCGGCGCCGAGAAAGTTGAAGCTGAAATAACAACAGTGAAGAGTTGTTGAAGAAATTTTCTTCTGCAGCCGAAATACGCAGTGTGCATTCACACTGCTGAAGGCCTCTATAAATAGAGGAGGGATTCAGTTCATTCAATACAACAACGAAGCAGCAAAAACAAGAGCTGCTAGTGAGAGAGAGAGAATTATTCTCTGAGAGTGAGAGAGAAAAATAGAGAGTGTGAGTAAATCCCTTAGAGTGTAGGGTGTGGGTATATACACCGGGAATATTTTTTTGGGTATCATCTCTATTACTCCTTGGTACTGCAAAATTGTAGTATTTGAATAGGAGGGTTCTCACTGGGATACACTATATTTACCTCTTGGGTTGGAGAGTGTGGAAAGGATACTTTGTAATTATCCTGAATATAGTGGAATATTTTTCGGAGTTTGTCCCGTGGTTTTTCCTCCGGTATTTGGGGGTTTCCACGTTAAATATTCGGTGTGCAAATTTCTTGATACTGGTGTGAATAGTACTATTCGGGAATAGTAACAGCGGGCCCACGTGAATAGTCAAGAGTGGGCCCCATGTGAATAGTGACCAGTGGGCCAACTGAAAAAATTTACTATTCATCCTGGTTCATATTTTCGCTGCGCTGCGCCGATTGGTAGATTTAATTCTATCAGATTTAGTTTTTATACTCATTGCATCATTTAATTGCACTGTGAATCAGTCTCTGGGCCCAACAAGTGGTATCAGAGCTTTGGTATGGTGGGATTTATTCTTAGTATACTCTGTGGTTGCAGTTTAATCTGATCTTCCACATCAGAAAAGAATTTCTCCCTGGTACTTAAAGAGCCACTTGGTGTCAGAAGTGGGATAGAGCTCAGGATTGTGCTGTGTAAATTAAATGGAAGAGAATATGGGTACCATGATCAAGCTAACAGCAGCAAATTACTCCATCTGGAAGCCAAAAATGGAGGATATACTTTTCTATAAGGATTTGTATGATCCTGTAGAGAAGGGAGATGCAAGGCCGTAGGTGTCTCAAGAAAATTGGAAAAAGATGCCTTAGGAAGGCTATTGGGTTAATTAGGCAGTGGGTGGATATCAGTGTATTCCACCATGTGGCCACAGAGACGAATGCACAAACTCTGTGGAAGACGTTAGAAGATCTCTATGAGAGAAAGACTGCACAGAATAAAGCTTTACATCGTGAAGCTAGTAAATCTCAAGTACAGAGATGGAAGGTCTGTTGCTGAGCACTTGAGTGACTTTCAAAATATGGTGAATCAGTTAAGCACCATGCAGATAGTGCTGGATGATGAGTTACAGGCACTATTACTTTTGAGTTCTTTGCCAGATAGCTGGGAGACCTTGGTGGTGTCACTAAGCAACTCTGCTTCAAGTGGAAAACTATTACTTTTGAGTCAAAGACAGCATGTTCAATGAAGAAACTAGAAGAAAAGACTTGGTGGGAATTGATAATTCCCAGGCCCTTGTCACAGAGAACAGGGGGAGAAGTAAGAGCAGAGGGCGGTCCAGAAAACCAAAGGATCGATCGCAGTCCCAGTCAAGAAGAAGGTTTAAATGTTACCATTGTGGCGAAGAAGGACACATCAAAAGGAATTGTAAGGCTTGGAAGAATAGAGGCAATAAAATCGGAGAAGTCAGGACGCGGCTGATGATGAAAATACTACAACCCCTGTGATAAATGGGGAAGTGGTGGTGCTTTCTTTTGTAGATGAAGAATGTCATGTTGTAGATTCATGTGTTGAATGGGTCGTTGACTCAAGCCAGATCATGCCACTCCCAACAAGGAGTTTTTTACTTTGTACAAAGAAGGAGACTTTGGCAAAGTGAATATGGGTAATAAAAGTAATTCTGACATTGTGGGGATTGGTGATGTGTGCATTCAAACAAATATAGGATGTACACTGACATTGAAGAATGTGCGACATGTGCCGGATTTACGCCTGAATCTGATCTCCGTGCATGCTCTGGATCTAGCCGGATATCATAGTAACTTTGGTGATGGCAAGTGGAAGCTCTCCAAAGGTTCGATGGTGATTGCCAGAGGAGAAGTGTACAACACTTTGTACAAGACTCAAGTTAAGCATATTGGAGGACTGAATGCAGTTGAAGACGATGCTTCGCCACATTTGTGGCATAAAAGACTGGCTCATATGAGTGAAAAAGGATTGCAGATTTTGGCTCGAAAATCCCTCATTCCTTATGCCAAAGGTATAAAGTTAAATCCTTGTGATCATTGTTTATTTGGCAAGCATCATAGAGTATCTTTCAGCAAAAGGTTGAAGCTGAAGAAGAATATTTTGGATATGGTTTACTCTGATGTATGCGGTCCCATGGAGGTGGAGACTCTGGGTGGTAGCAGATATTTTGTGACGTTTATTGATGATGCCTCACGGAAAGTATGGGTGTATTTCCTAAAGAGGAAGGACCAGGTGTTTCAATACTTCAAGAGGTTTCATGCCATGGTGGAGAGAGAAACTGGGAAACCTTTGAAGTGTCTTCGCAGTGACAATGGGGGAGAGTACACTTCCCATGAATTCAAGAACTATTGCTCTGAACATGGCATCAGGCATGAGAAGACAGTTCCTGGCACCCCACAGCATAATGATGTGGCCGAAAGAATCAACAGAACCATTATGGAAAAAGTCAAATGTATGTTGAGAATGGCTAAGCTGTCTAAGCCATTCTGGGGTGAAGCTGTTCAAACGGCGTGCTACTTGATTAACAGATCTCCGTCTGTTCCTTTGGGCTTTGACATTCCAGAGAGAGTATGGTCCGGACATGATGTTAGTTACTCTCATCTGAAGGTGTTTGGATGCAAAGCCTTTGCTCACGTAAGTAAGGAGCAGAGACAGAAGCTTGATGATAGAGTCATTCCTTGCATATTTATGGGATATGGAGATGAGGAATTTGGCTATAGGCTATGGGATCCGGAAAAGAAGAAGATTATTAGAAGCAGAGACGTAGTGTTTCATGAGCAAGAAACTATGTCGGATTCTGGCTCCAGAGAAAACTGATGAAGCTGGTGATAAGGTTGATTTTACACCAGTCTCTCTTCCTAAAGAAAATGCCACAGCAGGGGGAGAGGTCCAAGATCATGGGGTTGATGATGAGCCAGCAATTGATGATGATGGAGATGGAGGAGGTGTTGAGCAGGGGGAGCAAGCTCAAACACCACAGCTTAGAAGATCTAATAGAGTGCCACAACCATCCAAGAAGTACCCCAGATCAGAGTATATCCTTCTCACTAATGAGGGGGAGCCGGAGAGTTTTGAAGAAGTTCAGACTCATAAGGATAAAGTTCAGTGGATCAAAGCCATGCAAGAAGAGATGAATTCCTTGCAGAAGAACAATACTTATGAGCTGGTAAAACTCCCTGAAGGCAAGAAAGCCTTGAAGAACAAATGGGTGTTCAAGCTGAAAAAGGATGGTAACAAGCTAGTGAAGTACAAGGCTCGCTTGGTTGTTAAAGGCTTTGGTCAAAAGCGAGGAATAGATTTTGATGAGATTTTCTCTCCAGTTGTCAAAATGAGTTCTATTAGAGTTATACTCGGATTGACGGCTAGCTTGGATTTGGAGCTTGAGCAGTTAGATGTGAAGACTGCGTTTCTCCATGGTGATTTGGAGGAAGAAATCTACATGGATCAACCAGAAGGTTTTGAGGAAGTTGGAAAGGAGCTGATGGTTTGGATAAGCTGGTTTAGATCAAGCATGAATGCCATGGTGTTTGTTGGATCCATGTGATGGGTCCCTTGTGTCGAAAGTCTTCCTGGCAAAGTGGAGACCAGGCGGCGTGTCCCGAATATCGGCGGTACAAGTGAAAAGAGTATGTTTAGCCAGTGACGAGGCTTGTGGATGATGCTCTTGTTTTAGCACCATTAAATGCTTGAGAAATGGAAGGTTATTGCATGAAGAAAGTTGTAGTACGAGATAAGTTTCGACTTTATGCGGAGATGATCGGCATGGATCCCAGATGATTACTCCCAGATTATTTTCCCATTGGCTGGAGGCGGAGAATTGTGGGGTCCAGCCAATGGGCCCCATCACTATTGAAAATTAAAAGAAAACGGGGGAGAAGAGAGAATTTTCAGCATGCACAGTAATTTTCTTTGTGCAGCGTGATGATTTCGGCGCCGAGAAAGTTGAAGCTGAAATAACAACAGTGAAGAGTTGTTGAAGAAATTTTCTTCTGCAGCCGAAATACGCAGTGTGCATTCACACTGCTGAAGGCCTCTATAAATAGAGGAGGGATTCAGTTCATTCAATATAACAACGAAGCAGCAAAAACAAGAGCTGCTAGTGAGAGAGAGAGAATTATTCTCTGAGAGTGAGAGAGAAAAATAGAGAGTGTGAGTAAATCCCTTAGAGTGTAGGGTGTGGGTATATACACCGGGAATATTTTTGGGTATCATCTCTATTACTCCTTGGTACTGCAAAATTGTAGTATTTGAATAGGAGGATTCTCACTGGGATACACTATATTTACCTCTTGGGTTGGAGAGTGTGGAAAGGATACTTTGTAATTATCCTGAATATAGTGGAATATTTTTCGGAGTTTGTCCCGTGGTTTTTCCTCCGGTATTTGGGGGTTTCCACGTTAAATATTCGGTGTGCAAATTTCTTGATACTGGTGTGAATAGTACTATTCGTGAATAGTACTATTCGGGAATAGTAACAGTGGGCCCCACGTGAATAGTCAAGAGTGGGCCCCACGTGAATAGTGACCAGTGGGCCCCACTGAAAAAATTTACTATTCATCCTGGTTCATATTTTCATTTGTATTGCTTGATTGGTAGATTTAATTCTATCAGATTTAGTTTTGATACTCATTGCATCATTTAATTGCACTGTGAATCAGTCTCTGGGCCCAACAGGCCGGCGATCCGCTGCTCTGTGCAACTGCAAGAAGGCGCTAATCTAAGCTACATGCGTGGCAGTGCCTACTCAAGGCTGTGACGATGCTAGTGCTCTCGGCGACGAGGTCGGCACGGCATCAACAACTTCCGGCAACAAGATGGCTGCTACTGACGCGAATGTTGCTACTCTTAGTGGCGTTGCAACAGTGAATGTTCCAGACGGTGATGTCACGACCCAACTTATGTCATGACCGGTGCATAGGGAACACCTTCCCTAGCAAGCCTTAAAACACCAAATTTTCTAGAAAAAATAGACAGAGTTTCCTCTGTTTTTCGGACATTCCCCAATTAAAATACAACCTGCAACATGTTCAATTAAAATTCCAGCAAATGGGCATCAAGCATTCTCAGAATGCGCCCGTCCAGCATATAACAATATTTCAGCATACTTTAGATACCAAATTAGCTTTCCAACTCTATTAAACATAATGCATTATATATTTCAAACATGAACTAAATTAAGTTTACAAATCCTTTTTATACATAATTTACATAACTACGTAACAAATTTCAGCCGAGACATAACATAGATCCAAGGACTTTGCCTGTGATATACGGAGCAACTAAAAACTAACAGGCTAAACAAAATATGAGAGAGACAACAAAAGCGGCCTTTCCAAATAAGGCTCACCAACTTTGAAGTTACTAAAGTTGTGCTGGAGGAACATCAGATCCAGCACCAACACCTGTATCTGAAAAAGAATGGAAAGACAACGGGGTGAGTTTTGGCAACTCAGTGAGAGATAGGATATCCATAGTTTACTAAATGCAATCATAAATCAAGATAAATACAATAATGTATATATAAACTTATATGAATATGTTTCTAGTCATGATTCCAGATTTCTCAAACATATCTCTATCAAATCACATAAATCCCAAAACATAATGGGAAGTTATCCGAAGCAGAATAATAACAAGTCCAGACATGACCCGAAGTCATGTGCGGGTTAGCACCACACCTGCTAACTGGAGTTGGCCTATAGCCAAATACAAGTCCAGACATAGCTGCAGCTATGTGCGGGTTAGCACCTCATCTGCTAACTGGAGTTCCATGGTGCACCAAGGCTAACGTCCTTACCGTTAGCTATAGATTCTACTTTCGTTCTCTCCCAAAACATTTTCAATCAATTTCAATCTTATTGTTTCACAATCTCTGTCTCAATATCATAATTATCAATTTAACAATTCTCACAAATATAGTCATTCATATTTCCAACATAACTCCAAAATTCCGGATATTCTTACAATATAAAATTCATTCTCAAGTTATATGAGACATATAAGATAAAGTCAAAATTGATATTTTATATAGTATGTTCTAAAATTCAATATTCGTTACAATTTCACTAAAAATATTTAAATAAACATGACAACCAAATTCTAGTCTCCAATTGAAATTTTCTCATTTCAAACATAAAGCACACTTTTTTATAATTAAATTATTTTCTCATATATCAACATACTTTAAACTCATCATATAATTCTAAATTTATAATCAATATTTATGATGTATAAAGTAACCTACAGATACACTATCTACTCACAAATATTGGTTCGAAGAACAATTCCTTTGATGCCACCAACTCAAGAGTTGACGTCCGATTGCTCTACCGCTCTAGGCACAAAACAATATTAATATTTGTGAGCTAACTATGCCATCAATTAACATCAATTATCCCAAATCACCAAAAACCCCAAATTCAAGGGTTCCAAAAAACACCTAACCATATCTCTAAAATAATTAGAACTTCAATAATTTTAATAGAGAAGGTAGAAATCATATTTACCACTTGAAGAGTAAAATTGATGGAGAAATTTACTCCAACACCTTCCAAGCCTCAAGCTCTCTCTAATGGAGTTAGAGAGAGAAGTGGAGTAGAGGAGAGGGGGAGAGAGGGGCGCGGTTATTGGGTTGGAAAGGAAGAGGAGATGATGATGATGGAGGAGTTGGTGATATTTCTTGACGATTGAAGCAAAGAAAATGAAAAATGAATGGAAGTGATAAGGAGGGGAAGAAGAAAAGAAAAAGGGTGCATGGGTTTCTACCAGAGAAGAGAAGGAAGAGGAATAAAAAGAAAAGGAGAGCTCTATGGTAGTCCTTATCACTAAAGGTGCACCATGCACCTTACTTCTTCTTTTTCTTTTTGTTTTTGCTTGGTTACGACAGGTGAGTTGTTGCTGCTCTAGATGGCCAAGGGCCAAGATGCAGCCACTACTTCAGGTGGCGAGAATCCATTATTTCAGGCAGCCTCACTGTCACTGTTGTTCGTTGTCGGTGAAGAGTGCATCCTTGGAGGGGACGGGAAAGTTCTTGATCTCGAAGGAGAAATCGTCAAATCTGAGGTTAGACGATGATGGCACCGGCAGTGGAGGTTTGTTGGTGATGATGGAGTCAGGCACGAATAGAGGGTTTTTGGGAGAATGAGAATGTTTTGGAGGAAGATTAGTTTTGTAATTAAGATTTAGAGATAAATTTTTTTTTAATGTAAACAAAGATTTGACAGTTCAGGATAATGCCAAATGTAACACTATTATTTGACCACATATGATCTTCATGTGCAGATATTTTTTCATTTGCACTTGAGAACTCCCCTTAGTACAAATTTAAATTTTAACATAGATTTCCTTTTAATTTATTTTGAAAGTAAACTGAAATTGATGAGGAGAGAAAAATATATATGATACTGGATAGTAGTGGTTATTAATTAGTAGTTTGAAAATAAAGTAGAGGATATTAGAGAAGTTTCTTTTTTACAATTTTTCCATCATTCATGAAATAAGCCAATAATGGACTTTAAAAACAATTAAATACATTGGAGAAGCCAAAAGTCATTATGAATGAGAATTATTTTTTTATATATTGTATACAAGTTATTGTTATTGGTGTTGTTGTTGTTGTTGAAATTACTAACCTCTACAATTTCATATTGAATGTGGTTTCAAAAACCGTCAATCAATGGAAATATGGTTAAAAAATATATATCCACCAAAAGAAAGGAACGCTGAAAAGCTGCCAAAGAGGAGATGAGTGATGAGCGACCTCCATCTTCGAGAGAGGAGCAGGAAGAAGCCTGAAGTAGCAGAGAAAAGAGAGAAAAGTGTAAAGTGAAAGGGATGTGACCCTTATATCCATATATTATGCTCTTGACCCGTGAGCATAGATATATTCAGAAAGCACAGATTTCCAATAACAGTTACAACTGGCATCTAACTTGGTGATTATCTGAACACAGGAGCAGCTGCACTTGGATTGGGCATCGATGGTGCCCATGGCTTCGAGCGCAGAAAACCCTTGTTACAAAGATGCCTTTTTCTCCATATTCGCTTCTAAAGTTTCCTTCTTTCTTTCTTTCTTTTTTTTTTGGTTTTAAATTCACCCTGATTATTTTATGTTCAAGTTTTTTTTTGGTGGTATTTGGAATGAATGTGTGAAGGTATGGCACACAGCATCGCTTTACCATTGGGTTCACATGCTGCTCCAATTACTTAAGACCCCAATATTGTAAGTTCCACCATTTCTCAGTTTTCTCCCTTACAAGTGTTTGTGTGAAATTAAGACACTAATTTTTTCTTTTTTTGGTCACTTATAATTCTTTGTGCAGTTTAGAGGCGTTCTAACTGCTGGAATTTTGGCTTCCTCTGCGACGTAAGTGCTATCTTTAGCTCTCCTCTTTGAACTATTTCAATGGCCACATTTGTGTCCTGTGTGATGTGTGATTCATCTACCTAATTGTGATGCTTATGAACTATTTGATTTCAGTTTCTAGGAATTTGTGAAGGAAAAAATAGAAAATTGAAATTTATAGTTTTTAGAATTTTAAATATTTCCTTAACAAAATCTGAAAAACTAAAAATGAAAATTGAAAACTAGAAATCGAAACCAAACATACTCGTATTTTGACACCATAATATTGTCATAACTCATAACTAGTGATTGCTTCTTGAGTTCGTTCTTTTTTTGGTTTGTTTAAATTTTTTGTTTTTGGGTTTCTTTTTTTTTTTTGTGGGTGGGTGGGGGTAAGTAAGAAACAAATTACAAAGTAACATTTCTTATGATAATTTGGAGAGGTGGCCTAGTTGAAGAGGTTCCCTCCAACATGAGATCATGCGAATATATCTAAATCACAAATGAAGATATTTCAGTGTTTTTAGGACAAACAAAGCGGTATGAATCTGCTCATCAGCTCATCATGACGTTGTGGGAGTTTACGTTTAAAGACCGACAGCAACATTAATGTTGATTATTGTTGAAGAATTTTCTTTCTTATCTTGTTGGCACAAACAAAGATATATATGATCAATGATACAGCTGTATGGCATCGCTTGATCCATGTAGTTGATCCCACCTAGTGGGAAAAAGGCTTAGTTATTGTCGTTATCGTATCTTGTTGGCACAAAGGAAATGCAGGTTTGGTTATCACATTTATTTTGTCAGAAGAAGTAGCAGCAGAAAACTAAGCTTGTAAGTGGGGGGATAATTTAAGGTTCATAATGGTTTTGTTTTTATGGCTAATCTAAGTGAGATATTAATTTCCTCATGGGAAGGAAGCTGCGATGGCCACAAAGTCTTTTCTCACTAGGTGGGGTTGGCTCACCATGAGAAGGAAACTGTCTCATAATGTTATCCAAGCAACTGAAGGATGATTGTCAGTTATGGCTAATGATGGAAGTTAGTTATGTTCCAGTTCATGGTTTTTTTCAAGAATAAAATGGAAATTCTATAAGGAGATGATTAACCCTGTGTTTCAGAGGACCACCATCGCACCAGTTATCTTCACAATTAAGGTGATGCTCATGTCCTGTGGTTAACAATGATGCCATATGGGATTTTATAAATATTACTAGAGACTTACAGGCCATATAGCTGGTATCTCACTAAAGTGGGGTTGTCTGTTGAGGTAGAAGGGTGGTGTGAGTGTTGCTTAAGAGTAACATTTTGGAGACCTAACATGGGATTATTGCTCCTTCATATAGCTAAAGAGGAGTGCAAAGTTTTAGAATTTACAGCCCGTTGTCTGAAGCAGTTGATATTCATGCATTGTTTCCTATAGTAGTGTTCTTGCATGCCTGATTGATGGTAAACTAATTATATATATCTTTAACTAGTTCTGTTGTTGAACAGACATTCTTAGAGTAAGAAAAAGTTGGTGCTATAAACCACCCAATGCTTGACACTTCAACTAATGTGCTAAACATTAAATAGAGCAGTGCATATAAACTTTTTCTCGCGCTGGGAGAGCCTAAAAATTTTTCTTTGTTGACACTTGAGCAGAAGATACTTTATACCTCGAGTTTTTGTAGGAAATTTGAAACAAGATAGCTTTCTTTCATGTTAGATTTGTTGGCAGATTTTGAAGTGTCTTGTGTGAGGTGGTTGAACAACTCATTAATATTCCTTTTGTCCATTGGATTTGACTCTTCTAAAACAAGAAGGTTTGTAAAATGCAAAAGTGAGTGGTAAATCACCCTTAAATCAATGTGAATGGATCCCACCAAATGATTTAAAGGTGATTAACACCTCACTTTCTCACTTTACAAACTTCACTTTAGAAAAATCAAATCCTTGTCCAGTATGTTTTGAGGAGGCTATTATAATATGGTGGAATTGCATGATCTATATTTTAGGAATAAAATATTAATAGAGAATAGGAATGAATATCAAACTGTGTATTCTGTCACTCTTGATGACATTGAATAAAATGTTGAATTTTTTAATTAGGTGCCATACTGTCGCATTTCTTGAAGACAGAAAATATTCAACCTTGGCTTCATTTGGCGGCTTTGCATTTATAGCAGCTCGGGGTAGCTTGTTTTTTTGATAACTTCAACTCTATTTCGGTGTGCCTATACAACATTACTCCTAAATTTGTTAATAAACAATTAGGCTATCATGGGATTTGATTATTACCCTTCCCAGGTACTACATATTGTAAATTCTTTGCTGGTTATATTGCCAACGGGTATTAAAACTTATTACAAGTGTGTTTTATGACTTTAAGAAGAATTAGGATCTTTTATTTTAATATTGAAGAAACATGGAAGACTAGGGACTAATTCCCCCCTCCCCCCTCTAATTCCTTTTGGAAAGTGGTTGGAACTTTCCCATACCAAAACTCCATTTTTTAAAACAGAATCCAACAGTAGTCTTCCATGTAATGCAACAGAATGAAATTAGATTTGCCAGACATTTTAATTATCACTGACAAAAAAGATGCCGAACTTTACACTGCGGTAACAAACAACCATGTGGCAAGCACACTTATATTAAACAGCCAAGCTTGATATACACATGTGAAATTAATGCTATTATATATTTTGGGGACATCTATTAGCCATGGTAAAAGAGGGCCGGGGGGAGGGGGCGGGAAGATTGTTTAATAATAAAAAGAAAGAATTGACAGATCAATATAAATATTAGATCCCAGACTCTAATAAACAAATTAAATTTATGCTAGTAAGTAACATGAAGGGTCTTAATCCCAGCCCCGACGACAACGTTGTGGTTGTGATTATGGTTTTCGCTCTTCGGCGAGGGATGCCAGGAAAATAAAGGGGCAGTAGGAAAGCTACCGCATGATCTTCATGGTTGATGATGAGTGTTGAAAAATTGGTTTGGGTGGCTTGATTTTTCAAGCTATTAGTAAACTTTGAACAATCTTCCAAGTTAGTGGATAACAACCTTCAAATTTAGTGGCTAACAACCCTCAAAGTTAGGTGAAGTTAGGCAAAGTTAGGTGAAGTTAAGTAATGTTAGGTGAAGGTAGACGAAAGTTAGGTGAAATTAGGTATTGAAGCATTGAAAATGATGCATTTGGACTCTATAAATAGAGCATGCATTGGAGCTTCAAAGTATTCCAAGTCCATTGGCTCTTTTGGTGTTAGAAAAATTTGTTCTAGTATTTTTGTTACTTCTCTTTTGTGTGTTGAGCATATACACTTGTGGGAAAAAAATACTGTAAGATATTTTAGGGTGTATTTGGGGACTTAGGTTTGAGTAGAGTGTGTTTACCTTTTGTATCTCTATCATATTTTTATAGTGAAATATTTGGTTGTCGTCTTTGCCCATGGACGTAGGCTTTAAGCCGAACCACGTAAATTCCTAGTGTTATTTATTTTACGCTTCCGCATATTTATTTCGCATCACTCTATTAGTACCTTTTTTGGGCTCACCATTTCTCAACAAACTGGTATCAAAGGTCCTATGGAGTTCTAGGCAAATTTGTTTGAAGATGTCGTCTATGAAATTTGATATTCAACAATTCGATGGTCGCATTAACTTTGGGATGTGGAAGGTACAGATGATGGCTGTTCTTGTACAGCAAGGCTTGAAAGTAGCACTTTCTAGCAAGGAAAAAAGGCCCAAGGCAATGAAGGAATCTGAATAAGAAGATGCCGATCAAAAGGCTGTTTCTATTATTCAGTTATGCATTACAGACGATGTGCCGTAGGAGGTCCTTTAAGAGAAAATAGCATAATCACTGAGGACCAAGTTAGAGTCATTATATATGACTAAGATGATAGCCAATCGTCTCGGTGTTTTGCAAGGTCTGTGTATGTTTCGTATGGTAGAAGGGACTTCTATGAGAACTCAGATAGCTGAGTTCACATTACTTGTGATGGAATTGAAAAATATGGATGAGAAATTCTCTAGTGAGAACCAAGCAATGATGCTGCTTTGTTCTTTACCTTATTCCTGCAGGCATTTTCGTGAAACACTCATCTATGGATGTGAGCATCTTGATATTGATAAGATCAAGTCCTCACTTTTGTGTCGTAAAAGGATGGAGTATGATAGTGGTGATCTTAATGGTGCCACATCTAGCTTGTTAGCTAGAGGTAATTGGAAGAATATTGGTTCGAGTAGTAGCAGAAGCAAAGATAGATGTAGATATTGTAAGAAAGAAGGGCATTGGAAAGCAGATTGTCCAAAACTCAAAGATAAGAAAGAGAAAGATTTAAGTGATACAGCAAGTGTTGTTGAAGATGCAGGAAATGTTCTCGCAGTATCAACTGGTTCAGTTGGTGATACGTGGATGCTTGATTCAAGCTGCTCTTACCACGTGTGCCGAAACCGAAATTGGTTTACAACTTACCAGTCAGTTAATAGTGGTATTGTTCTTATGGGAAATAATACATTCTGTGAGGTAGTCGACATTGGTACAATCCGAATCAAGTCACATGATAGAACTGTGAGAACTTTGTCTAATGTTCGGCATATTCCTGACTTAAAGAAAAATCCTATTTCTTTGAGTACTCTTGATTCTCAAGGGTATAAGTATTCTGCTGAAGGTGAAGTTTTGAAAGTCTCCAAAGGTGTTCTTGTAGTGATTAGAGATAGATTGATTAATGATCTTTATCTACTTCAAGGTAGCACAGTTATTGGTGCTACATCAGGATCATTTTCATCTGATTTAGATACTACTCGTTTGTGTGAGGCAGGGATGCCTATGGTGAGCAAGCATGGCTTGCTTATTGATAAAAAATTTGTTATTCCTAACTTTTGTAAACATCGTGTTTGTGGGAAGCAAACTAGCGTTAGGTTTAGTACTACCATTTACAGGATTAAGGGTGCTGATTCTTATTTGTGGAACCCATGCTTGTTCTGACAAGAGGTAGTTTGCATATTTGAGTATGCCTGTTGGCATATTGGAGAATACAACTTTGAAAATTTGAAGCTTGATAAAATTCAAGACAAGGTGGAGATTTGTTGAAAAATTGGTTTGGATGGCTTGATTTTTCAAGCTATTGGTAAACTTTGAACAACCTTTCAAGTTGGTGGCTAACAACCTTCAAACTTAGTGGCTAACAACCCTCAAAGTTAGAAGAAGTTAGGCAACGTTAGGTGAAGGTAGATGAAAGTTAGGTATTGAAGCATTGAAAATGGTACATTTGGACTCTATAAATAGACCATGCATTGGAGCTTCAAAGTATTCTAAGTCCATTGGCTCTTTTGGTGTTAGAGAAGTTTGTTCTAGTATTTTTGTTACTTCTCTTTTGTATGTTGAGCATATACACTTGTGGGAAAAAATACTGTTAGATATTTTATGGTGTATTTAGGGACTTGGGTTTAAGTAGAGTGTGTTCACCTTTTGTATCTCCATCATATTTCTAGTGAAATATTTGGTTGTTGTCTTTGTCTGTGGACGTAGGCTTTAAGCCAAATCACATAAATTCTTGGTGTTATTTATTTTACGCTTCCGCATATTTATTTTGTGTCACTCTATTAGTGCCTTTTTTGGGCTCGCCATTTCTCAACAATGAGGGTAGTAAAAGGAAGATGTACAGGACACCCATAATGACCACTAAAATGGCAGTCATGACCATAAAGGTGGTGGCCAGCCAGGTGAGTTTGCTGATAACAGTGTAGATACTAGCCAAGAATGCCAAAGAAAGTGTTATGAGGGCGGCTCCAATAAGGGGCATTGCCAACCTGATAGCAAAATTCAACAGTTCAGTTATTCGCAGCCTTCCCCAAATTAATATGATGGTGGCACTGATGGAAGTAAACAAAGATATTGTAATGCAGAGAATGAAGAAGTGGAACATGGCCTTGTGGAGGTTATTGGCTGTGCTTTGTGCCTCACCTAGAACCGCAAAACATGCTACCACTGACGCTGTGACTATGAGGATTGCGATCAAACTAAGTGAGTCAACTGCACTCGATCCCATTTTCTTGAACTGTTCATTGTTCAGTTCCTTACTTTTATCTTTTTGTTTTTGGTAGTTCTTTTCTTGTGTTGTCAAATAGCCGAGCATCCCACAGAGGCACAGCGTAATAGTGCCATTTCAGAAAATCCTAGTCCTAGTCCGCTAACAGGACTTTTCTTTGCACCAGTAGATTGTAATGCAATGAGTACTAGTGACTACAAATTCATACTGATAGAGTAAGAGATAAACACAGTTAACTTATTAAGTGATTCTGTTATTAGCACTAAAACATATTCTATTATAACTAACTCTAGGACCTAGATGTGAAGGATGAGTATCTCTTAACTCTCCTATTGTATATAAGTCTCAGTACTTGTACATGTTAACTCAAGTGAAATGAATTGAGTTTTCTTACACTAATACTTTGATTACTCTCTCTTTCTCTCTCTGCTTTCTTTACTTCGGTTCCTGGCCTGATACCTATATGGTATCAGAGCTTAGAATCGATCCATCCATGGTAGACCCAACACCCTCTGCGCACTCTAATTTATTCACCCTCAAGACATTCTCTTATCCAGTGTCCTTCAAACTAGATGAAGAGAACTTTCTTCCATGGAGGCATCAAGCCTTCTCTGCAATAAGGTCACACAAGCTGCAGAATCACTTGGACAAAGAAAAGGTCCTAGCAAGGTTCAAATCAGAGGAGGATGAAGCAGCAAACATCAAATCACAGGAGTTCTTCGACTGGGAGCAACAAGATCAATATCTGGTAACTTGGCTTCTGGCTTCAATGGAGCCTTACTTCACTAATCGTTTGGTGGGATGTGATCTTGCACACCAAGTTTGGCAGAAGATTGAGTCTTATTTTGCTTCCAAAACAAGGTCTAAGGTAAGACAATTAAAGATTCAATTGAAAGCTATCAAGAAGTAAGGATTAACTGCTACTGATTACTTGTTGAAGTTGAAAAGAGTCACTGATTCATTAGCTGCAATAGGTGAGCCAATTTCTAAAAAAGAGCATATTGAATGCATTCTAGATGGTCTTAGTGAGGAATATAGCTCATTCATCACCACAATCATTTCTAGTGCAGAACCCTTTTCTATTGATGAGCTGGAAGCTCTTCTAATGGCTCAAGAAGAAATCTTTGAAAGGTTCAAGAAGGTTAATCTTGGAACCATGCAAGCAAATGTGGCTCATACTACTGGGAATACCCCTTCAGCTAGAAAAGGTTTTGGTGGAAGAAGAGGTAGAGCAAAAGGCTTTTGAGGTGGAAGAACCTGGGGTAACTCAATAAGGCCACAATGCCAACTTTGTGGCAAAGTGGGGCACATTGTGTGGCAATGCTACCACAGATTTGATCAACAATTCCAAAACCCCAACAGGTCTACAATAACTACCCCAACTCCACCCCCTTCCTCCTTTCACAATCCCAGAGCATACATAGCTACTGCAGCTGATGTTGAAGATAGTGCTTGGCATCTAGATTTAGGAGCCACTCATCACCTAACATTTGATGAAGCAAACTTGCTGACTAGTGCAGACTTTGAAGGTTAAGAACAAGTAATGGTTGGAAATGGTGCAGGTATGCAAATAAAACATCTTGGTAGTACTTTTCTTCACTCAAACCAATTTAATAACTCCTTTAAATTGTCTAACCTCATGCATGTCCCAAATGTAACCAAAAATCTCATTAGTGTTTCCAAGTTTGCCAGAGATAACAATGTCTATTTTGAATTCTTTCTTGACAAATTCTATGTGAAATCCCAGGACACCAGAAAAACAATTCTTCAAGTCTCACTTAGTGGTGATCTCTATAAATTTGAAGACATCTCCATATCCAAGAAGTCACACACACCTCCTATAGTTTTTCATTCTAGTTGTAATTCTTTGACTGATTCTTACACTTTGTGGCATAGAAGATTAGGTCATACTTCCTCTCAAATAGTATCTCATGTAATCAAACAATGTATACCTTCAATTCAGTGCAATAAAATTTCCTCTGTTACTTCTCTTTGTAATGAATGTTGTATGGCCAAATCACATGTTGTACCTCATTTTTCCTCTGAAACCAAACATACAGCCCCACTAGAGCTGGTTTTCTCAGATCTATGGGGACCAGCTCCTTTAAATAACAAATCAAGAAAAATATATTACATATGCTTTGTGGATGCCTACACTAGGTACACTCGCATTTATTTGTTGGAAACCAAGTCTTAAGCCCTCCTAGCATTCCAAAAATACAAAACCATGATAGAAAAACTAACAAATCTCAAAATAAAAGCACTTCAAACAGATAATGGAAAAGAATACCTCTCCCATGCTTTCACCAACTACCTTAGCACAGAAGGAATCATCCATAGACTGTCCTGTCCTTATATCCATCAGCAAAATGGAAAAGTAGAAAGAAAACATAGGCATATAACCGAAATTGGCCTTGCTCTACTAGCCACAGCATCACTCCCAATTTTATATTGCGATGATGCCTTCATTTCAGCCACATACCTCATTAATCGCCTACCATTACCAACCATACAACACAAGTCACCATATGAACTCATTTTCCACAACAAACCAGGCTACACCTTCCTTAAAGTGTTTGGTTGCACCTGTTTTCCCAATCTCAGGCCCTACAATTCCAACAAATTACAATATAGATCCCATAAATGCATCTTCCTAGGCTAAGCTCCAAACCATAAAGGCTATACGTGTCTGTCCCCTTCTGGCTGAACATACATCTCCACAGATGTAATGTTTAATGAAACTGAATTCCCTTATTCTGCCTTATTCCCTTCAAACAAAAACTCTGAAAACCCTATTCCCACACCTGTAACTCTAATAAGCCCACCTACCCCAATACAAAACTCTAATCATAGAATTCCCACCTGCATAAAACCATCTATCATTCTTCATATTAGCACTCCTCAATGCATCTCTCAGCCTCTAAATCGTTGGTCCAATACCATACATTCATCACAGCATCTCACACCCACTACCAATGATGTTGAATTGCCTACATGTACTATATCAACTCAATTACCTGCTGTTACTTCTAATGTTGTGACTAGTTCAACAAGGTTCTGCAGGTACCTCTCCTATAATTGAGAATGTTCATCCAATGCAAACAAGGTCCAAAAGTGGGATTTTTAAACCTAAAACATATGATGCTGCAGTCATTGGACCTGTTAGTGATCTGGTTGAAACAGAACCTGCTACTGTTAACCAAGCCTTGAAGAGTCCTCATTGGAAACAGGCTATGCAGGAGGAATATAGTGCATTGATGAAAAATAAGACATGGGAGCTGGTCTAACCTCCTCCCAACACAAAAGCAATCGATTACAAGTGGGTATTCAAAATCAAGAGAAATCCAAATGGCACTATCAACAAATACAAGGCTAGGCTTATGGCCAAAGGATTTCATCAAAGAGAAGGACTTGCTTTTGGAGAGGTTTTTAGTCCAATGGTAAAGCCATCTATTGTTAGAATCATGCTCATAATAGCTCTATCAAAGGGATGGAACATAAGACAATTTGATTTTAACAATGCATTCCTAAATGGGGACCTAACTGAAGATGTGTTTATGACTAATCCTGAAGGTTTTTCCACAAAGCAACCTATGGTTTGCAAGCTCAAAAAGGCCCTTTATGGCTTAAAACAGGCTCCAAGGGCATGGTACTTGAAGTTGAGTTCCACATTGCAACAGTTTGGCTTTACCAGCACTAAGTCTGATTCCTCTTTATTCACTAGATTTGGTTCCTCCGCTATATATGTTCTAGTATATGTGGATGACATTCTAGTAACTGGTGACAATGCAGTAGAAATCTCAGACTTGATACAGCAGCTTAATGCAGTTTTTTCACTAAAGGATTTAGGGGAGATGCACTACTTCTTAGGCATTGAAGCTGTCAAAACAACCATAGGAGTCATTCATTTATCACAGAAGAAATATGTCTCAGATCTCCTATAAAAAGTAGGAATAACCTCTACAAAAGCTATGCCAACACCTATGATTTCCTCTCAAGCTCTCAGCACATGGTGATGGTACTTTCTTAGATCCCTCTCTATATAGATCAGTTGTTGGAGGTCTCCAATATGCAACAATAACCAGGCCAGATATCTCTTATGCTGTCAACAAGGTCAGTCAGTTCATGCACAAGCCTCTTGACACTCACTGGAAAGCTATAAAAAGAATACTTAGATAACTGCTAGGAACACTTGATCAAGGGTTGGTATTCCACAAATCTAAGGAACTAAGGCTATTTTCCTTCTGTGATTCAAACTGGGGATTAGATATAGATGATAGAAAGTCCACAACTGGCTTCTGTACATACCTTGGATCGAATCTAGTGGCCTGGTCCAGCAAGAAACAAGCAGTGGTATCTAGGTCCAGTACTGAAGCTGAGTTTAGAAGCCTTGTAGCAGCACTAGTAGACTTAATCTAGGTTCAGTCCCCACTTCATGAGCTAAAAATCCCACTAGCAGCACCCCTTCTATTTTCTGTGACAACAAGATCTTTATTATGCTTGCAAACAAATCGATGTGCATAACAGGACCAAGCACTTTGAGCTTGATCTCTATTTTGTCCGGGACTATGTCATACAAAAGAAAGTGTATATTACACATGTTCCAAGTACTGAGCAAATAGCTGATGTCCTAACAAAGCCCTTATCAGCCACCTCCTTTCTCAAGTTTAGAAGCAAAATCAGGGTGTCCTCCTCTCCACCCTTGAGCTTGAGGGGAGATGATAGAGTAGGAGATAAACACAGTTAACTGATTAATTGATTCTGTTATTAGCACTAAAACAGATTCTGTTATAACTAACTCTAGGACCTAGATGTGAAGGATGAGTATCTCTTAACTCTCCTATTGTATATAAGTCTTAGTACTTGTACATGTTAACTTAAGTGAAATGAATTGAATTTTCTTGCACTAATACTTTGATTACTCTATCTTTCTCTCTCTGCTTTCTTCACTTCGGTTCCTGGCCTGATACCTATACATACATCCTTGTGTTAAAAAAAAAGCAGAAGACAATAAAAATATATATAAAATAAGCATGCAACCTTGCAAAAGAATTAGCGTGAAGTGTACATGTGAAACCCATTTTTTTTATCTCTTATGTATCTACTGATACCTAAGAGATGGTGGCTTAAATTTTCCTTTAAACCAAACTTCTAAATGTGGTTTTCTACACATGGATTTCCCTCTTTTGTTTTACCCAGCTGCACAAGAGCAATGAGGTGTCCCATTGCGTCACTCTTTCATGCATAATGGAATCCTATAGAATCCTTTAACCTCTTCTAATTCGTAAAAGGTCTTGCTATTTTAACACCCAACTTTCTCACACACCCAAACACCCTGCTTACAAATATCTCGAGAATTGATTTATCTATGGTGAACTTCATGTGCCGAATTCTTGAGGACCTAGTGAACTACCTGGTAAACTAGTCGGAGGGAACCACCGTCCTCGAGGAACTAATCCAGAATGCCAATGACATTGGTGCTGCTACCATCTCCCTTTGCCTCGACCCTCAGCATGACTCGTTCCTCTCTAACTCCCTTGCATAGTGGCAAGGCCTCACCATAGACGTTGTAAGGGTAATAGGATTGTGGTGACAGAAGAGGAAATAATGAGGAAATTGGACAGCTGAATTAGCGATAGATAGGGTTAGTTAGGAATGTAGGGTGCTAGATTTTTTGTTGGGTTAATTTGGAAATTTTTAAAAATTATTTTAACAAAATATTAACATTATTTATTTAAGGGTGTTAGATATAATTTTAAAATTTAGGAGGATACATCTGTATCAACTTACCTCAGTCGAAATTGTTGTAATTTATCCACAAAATAAAATAAAGTAGCAACCAAAGGAAAATGGTCACTATTAAATGTGATGGAAATGTGGTATGAATGAGAATCATCATCATGTCCAATAGTAGTGTGGGTGTTCTAATTAGACATATATTTTTAGTGGTACAAATAATATTGTTGAAATGAATGTCATTTGTTGTCCTCTTGAAACCTTTAAAACTTAAAACCTCAAGTCACATTCTTGTGCATGTTAAGCTTTTAACAGAGTGATAACTTTGAGGGAGATATGTAATGCATTAAAAAAATTTTTAAAGGAGTTGGGTTAACATTGAAAAATAGAGGGGTGTAAATGTAATATGAAATTTTTTTATTTTAAATAAATGTAATTTGCCCTCAAATTAATAGCTATTTCATGACTAAATAGTAATATAGCAAAACAAAACGTGGGGCCTATTTTATTTCACGATACAATTTACCTTTATATATATATATATCTGTTAAATTAGGTTTAATTAATTTGTAACTTCCTATAGTTTTACTTAATTTTCAATTAGGTTTCTATAGTTCAGAAGCTTGTAATCAGATCTGTATATTGCATAATTTTTTTAATTAGGTTCTTACAATGCATTAAAAATTTTTTAAATTAAATGGAATATTCACATAATATTCTTTAGCTAAAGTTTTAAATTAGAAAAAAAAGGTAAAATGCATTTTATCCCACTAAACTTTAAGTTTTGTGCAATTTATTCTATGACTTTTAAAATATGTATCACGATTCCCTGAACTTTCCAAATAGTGCAAAATACTCCTCAGCATAATTTTGGCAACTGGTAAATGTATGATTTATATATATTTAACCCCCATGATGTTTTTTAATTTGTGCAATTCAACACCTTGTTAGCAAATTCTCATCTGCTATGACCTAAAGTTTTTCACCATTTGGAAGTCCATGGTGTTTTGCATGGTTTGGAGAGTTTAGGATGTTGCAATGTATGTTAAACTGCACATAACCTAAAGTTGAGGGGATAAAATGCATTTAACCCAAAAAAGAATTCATTTCAATTAGTGAATTAATGATAAATGATACACTCTAAAAGCACCACCATATCTTAGCTAAAAAATAAATAAATAAAACCAACTACATAAAACAAACAGGGTGTTTGAAAACTTTTAATGAGATGGAATTGAATTGAACTCCATTAGGAATTGAATTCTTATGTTTGGAATGAATCAATAAATTAAAGAATTCAATTCAATTTCTTAGTTTGGAATGAGTTTAAAAATGAATTAATTTAATTATTTTTACTATTTTATCCTTCATTAATAGGTTAGGAATAAAACATTATATTCAACTAAGGTTATTTTGGTATTTTCATTTGTTAGAATTCAATTCTCACACAAAATCGCATCCATTTGGGTCTGATTTCAATTCTTAGTTTTGTTGGATTTCAATTCTCATGGGATTTCAATTCCTTCACTTAAGTTGCTTCCAAACCATGGAATTCAATTCCATTTCTTGATAGAATTGAATTTGTGGGGTTTCCAAATGCCCTGAAAAAGAGAAGAAACAGAGGTCAAGAGTTCAATGTTAAGGAAGGTTTTGGGTATTGGGAATCAGGGGTAAGGTTTGAAACTGGTTTTGAAAACAAAGGCAAAGGAATTAGGGTTCGGTTAAAATGAGAGAGAGGGTGGGTTGCATGTGGCTATGGAGGCTCTAGAACTACCGGCTGGCATAGCTCTGTCGGTAGCACAATGACAAGCGTACAATGGCACTATGGCGGAGATCAACGTGCATTAAAGGTTGTGAATAGTGGCTGGGGCTATGATCGACACAATGATGGTTATGGAGGACCATGGAGGCCACGGTGATGGGTGACAGAGTTCTACAGGTCTGTGAGATGGAGAAAAAGATGGTTGGTCCCAGTTCATGGCTCACCCTTCTCATCCCCTTCTCCCCCTAATACCATCACCCTCTTCACCATCCATTATCAAGGGCTGGTGATGCTTGTCTTTCAGGCATGATATTTTTCTTTAACAAGGGGTTCAGGCATGATGATTAAATAGCACGAAATAGTACTAGATCCGTCACCTATGCACCACTGTCCTTGTTGTTTGTACTGCTGTCGTGGTTGTTGCAAGGAGGATTGCGCATCGACGTGTGCCTCTGTTGCTATGCCGTTGGTGAGGTTGGTCACATAGTCGCACCTTCCTTTGTCTAGAATCCTCATTTATTAGAAATCCTTAATGTATTGCGTGCCTCTGCAAGTTTATCCTGTTCTGCTTCTTTCTTATTTATTTTTTAAATAATGTTGAAACTTATTTATTTGGGGTAGTGGTGATGATGGATGATGGTGATGATGAATGGTGAAAATGTTGATGGTGATAGGGGAAAATGATGAGATGGGTTGGGCGTATGCTTGGAAGATGGTTCTTTTTTAGAAGTGCATCACTTATCATTGGTTATATTAGTGCTCCAACTGAAATGAATGGTTAGGATTTTTTTTTAATATAAAACTATAGCCAAAAAATATTCTATGATTATTATATTTAATTTAATATTTAAACTATAGTGACCTAATTAAAAATTGAGTGAAACTAGAGGGATCTGTAAATTAATTAAATATTTAAATTATAAAAAGATCACATTATTTTTAATTTGTATATTTTCTATTTTACAAAATTCTAAAAAATGTATTTAGATTGAAAATAATGCAATATATTTATGAGTAAACCTTCTAAAATAGTTCCCATAATTTTTCATGCCAGACAACTTAGGGCTGTTTGGTTTCAGTTTTCAGGATTTTGTGAAGGAAATACTGAAAATGAAAATCAAAAACTAGATTTTGTAATTTTCAGAATTCTTAGTATTTTCTTTACAGAGTCTGGAAAACTGGAAAATTGAAATAAAAACTAAAAACTAGAAACTCAAACTATGCAGGCCCTTAGGCTACGTTTGTTTTCTATCTCAGGATAGCAATGCAGGGACAAACATGTTTGGTGGTTAAGACGGGGTACAGGGATAAAAAAAATTTTCTATTCTAGAGATAAAATTTTTTTGTATTTCTGTCCTTCCAAAAAGTGAGGACAGGACACGAAAACAGAAACCTCTGGCGGTGGTCTAGTCACTTGTCAATGGAGACAGTTATCATGTCTTATACTCTACAACCAAACATGATACATAGATAGGATTTTTTATATCTCCTTCTCTACTGTCTCTGTATTTCTTGTCCAAGGACAGGAAAACGCTACCTTAATGACTAAGAAAAAGGAAACTAGCAATTTGGTCCCTTTATAAAATTTCTCTACTAAAAACTATGATGCTAGTAAGTTCATATTGCATTGTCATTCTCCATAAAGCTGTCAAAGCGAGCAAAACCGGTTCATGCAAGTTGGCCCACTTTACTGGTAGGCTAGGAAAATGCCAACCCAGCTTAACCTACCCTGAGTTGGTGGGTTATGCAGGTTGGCTCGACAAATAATTAAAAATAAAAAGAAAATCTAAAAAACCTTAGATTTGTTTTAAAAAGACAAAAAAAACTACCCAAAAAAGAAGAAGAAGAAATAGGGTTGGGGTGGGCCGATTTTGGATGAGAAAAGTGGACCTAAAAGTATTTTTTGATTTTTTATTCTTTTTTTGGAATAGAGGGATTTGTAGCTACCCCATCTTTGGAGAAGGATCCCGTTCTCCAGTCAACTGCCACTGGCCAGAGACTGGAGCACATTGACTCTACCTGTGGGAGTAACTAGGCTAGGATATTAATCTTTTTGTTTATGTTTGAAGGAACTTATGGTTATGTTTTTATTTAATAAGTGACAATTGCATATAAGGGGATGTTTCTTTTGGGGAGTAATCTCCCATCTTATGTTGGTGTTCTACTATGGATAATTACCTTTACTTACCATCATTTCCAACAATTGAATTGTCTTGTTATAGCACATTGGATGTGCTATGTATGGTCTTTACATTCTATTTTATGATTATCTTATCGATATCCCATGTATCATACCGTCCTCCTTATCATCAATTAAATCTCGCGATATAAGGCTCGCATTTTTGTAAGCTTCTTAAAAAAAATTGTATGTAACTTAATGTAGTAAACTAATTTAAAGATAAAATTTTCTTTTAGTTTTCTGCAAGCTAAAATGTCACGACCCGATTTGGGCACATAACCGGCACGTGAGAAAGTCTGTTCCTATGTAAGTCTTGTGACCTGCGATGCTCTATATGGATAATTATTAAGTATTCATTTAAAACATAATTACATTTTCTACATACAAATCACTTATTACTAAGCCATAAAATCAAGATCAAGTCTCATAATCTGTCCCTAAAATATGAAGTTATAGTAACAACAAAATATATAAAGTCGGTTTATACCAAATGGCTACGAAAGGTAAAGTTTCATAAAACATAAGTCAAGATATCATCATAATATGCATGAACTCTAAAACATGTTTTACAGTTTGAGATCTTGCCTATAATACTGGAGCACTTCCAGAAATAAACAACAAACACTTCACTCCTGTGAAGCTCACCACTGAAACTCTAGTGTTGCTAAGATGATGGTGGCTGGGAGGGACCCGTAGCTACCCCTGTATTTGTAGACAGAAAAAGGAAGAGAGGGATGAGTTTTTCTACCAAAACTTAGTGAGTGAATCCCCACCTATAACCCCTTTTCATGGGACGTCAGAGAACAATGCATAAATAGGTTAACGATTGGGGATCTAATCTGGACACCTAAATAGGTTCCATTTTCTGCTCTATGAGATTGCCCTGAGGGTAACTTGGTACCAAGGTTAACGATCATATAGCCGTAAACTCACTGTTTGTTTCTCTATAGCTACTATTTGAACTAGTCTATCGATAACTCAAGTAAATATGAAACATTTTTAAATCTCTAAGTATTCTGAGAACTCTGAATCTATGTAACTCTAACAATTTGACCTTGGCATAACTGTCACTATGAAATTATGTCCAAGGGATCACCTTTTGTAGACATTGTGGTCTCAAGTCCACAGAATATGTATCTGCACTACAAGAAAAACGTGGGTTTCCCGAAAGAAAATGGGAAACCTGGGCAAAATTTTTATTGTTTGGATTTCGGTCATTACCATTGGAAAATCCATCAGTAATTCGCCGCTATACTTCGCGCCAAATACTTTTATTGTTGATAACCAATTAGAATTTTTTATTTTTAAAATTTATTTTTATCGATAGATTTTCCATTAGTAATTACTAAAAAAAATTCAAAAATTAATTTTACGGACAAAAAATCCATCGGTAATTTGAAAATCCGTCGATAAGAACTTATGGTAAGATAGTAACATTTCCTTCCTTGAGTCATTTTTCCTTTGAAGTCTCTCTACTTTCAAAAGTTTCTCTCAACCGTGGTCCCCCTGTGCACCGTCTCCCACTCCCGTCCACCGGTGTCCGCTGACTGAGCCCGCTGCTGGTGCCGGCATTCTGCAGCCCTCCCACGCCCCAGCCCAGCGGCCAACCCCCTTGCCTCGCACTCCCACAATCCCACGGTCAACTCCACCTCCTCGCGTGCCCACTTCCCCACGGCCAAGTCCCCCTCCCTGTGTGTACATAGCCTTGCAACCCAGCAGCCCTCAACCTACTACCACCCCACCCCTTAAGCCCACTGTCGATCTGTCCTCCCTGTGCATTAGTGAGTATATTTTCTTGTTTTTTTTTTTAAAGTACTTGGAGCATCAGTGAGCATATGTGATGGTTAGAAGTTTTCTTATTAGTTAGTTATTTGATTTGCATCTCTTTGGTTGAAATACTATGCTACACCACTTTTTCTTGTGATTGGAAGCTCCACCACATCCTTCTTCTCCTTCCCTGTTTGGTTTCATTTATGGACTTAGAAATTTCTGAAGGTTTTGTTCTCTTTCTCTTGTAAATGAGATAAGGAATTTTACAAATTTTCCTTATTATGTTTAATTAATCCTACGAGGTTGTCACATTTATGTTTAATTGTATACCAAACACAACCTAGGAAGCACACTAAGCTTTCAAGGAATAACAAACTTTACAAATTGATTCATTTAAATTATGTATAATATACTCATGTGATTAATGTATGAGAAATATAGGTTATATTTGACGGATTTTTGATTAATTAATATATTAATTTATATAATTGATTTTCTTCTAATACGTCAAATTCGATTAGAGCATTTCTTTGGCGGAGGATATATTTCTTTTGCTGACATTAAGGTAAGTAATTGTCTCTTCTCCTTATTTAATTACATTTTTGTTAAAATAGAGACTTACGATTTCTAAGATAGATTTGTAGGAAATTGGGATTGCATGACTGGGGGGAAGGGTGTAGAGGTCCTTCCCTGACTTGTTGTGTGCTGTGGAGATTGTAGGAAATGCATGTTGTGATGCTATAAGGGGGTGTGCTTTAGAACGATTTTAGGATCTTTAAATGGTTGTTCGATTGTTTGTGAACTTTATTTTACTATATTGATATATGTATGTATTGAAATCAATTTCTTGGGATGTCTTAATTTAAGGGGAGACTCTGTCAAAATTTGTTTAGTAAAAAAGCACAATCTATTTACTTAAAAGACTTTTACTTTCAAAAGATAGTCCGTTGAAATATATTTTTAATTAAATCAAATTTTAATTTATGATACTTTAAATGAATTTGTTAGGTTAAATTACACATCCAAGAACCATGATTCCCACAAAACAGACTATGGATGTATGACAGGGTGCACCCCAGTCGAGGGGGAATCAAACTTGAATTTTATGCGGGAGTTGAACAATTTATAAGGGTGGCTTGTCAGACAGTTCAATTTATGAATTAGCAAAAAGTTAGGTATGCTTGTGCTAGGTGCAAATGTAGGAAATATTTTGATATGGTCACCATTAGATATCACCTGTATAAAGATGGTTTCATAATGGATTATTGGGTTTGGACTATGCATAGGGAAGTTGCTACACAAAATTTTGAACATGCTAATGTTGAAAATGGCTATGTTAGAGGTAATTCAAGTAGAGTTAATATAGGTGAGCATGTCACGGGAAATGTTAATTAGGAGGATAACTCTAGATGATATGAGGAAATGATTTATGATGCAGTTGGTCCTCAAATTCATGTAGATTATGAACATTTTGTCGAGGCTCCTAATGCCAAGGTTGAGAAATTTTTCTCTATATTAGAGGCTGTAAGGGCCCCTCTATAGGAAAGGTGTGTATACTCGGAGTTGTCTCTAACGGTAAGGATGTTAGCTATAAAGTCAAAAACTAACCAAAGTCAAAATTTGTTTGACCAGTGGGCAATATTGATGGGTGAGATTAGTCCACAACCTAATTCTGTTCCAAAGGATTTCTATCAAACCAAGAAATTAGTTTCAAAACTCAGGCTAAAATCAGAAAAAATAGATTGTTGTTTGAAGGGATGTATGCTGTACTACAAAGATTATGCAGACCCAACCGAATGCAAATTTTGTGAAAACCCCAAGTTTAAACCAAAAAGATCTAGAAATTTAAAATATAAGGATGTTTCCTACAAAAGAATGCACTATTTGCCCCTAATTCCAAGGTTAAAAAGGTTGTATGCTTCAATGAGTTCAGCACCTCACATGAGATGACACTTTGAAAATAAGAGAAATGATGGTTTCATGACCCACCCTTCCCATGGTGAAGCTTGGAAACACTTTGACCAAACTTATCCTGATTTTTCTACTGATCCTAGGAATATTAGGTTGGGGCTTTGTGCAAATAGATTTATTTCGAATAATCAGTTTAGGAAACCCTATTCCTATTGGCCTATGGTTGTTATACTTTACAATCTCCTTTCTGAAACGTGCATGAAAGATCCTTATGTATTTCTAACTTGTACAATCCCTGGTCCCGATAATCCCAAAGCCAAGATTGATGTTTATCTCCAACCATTAATTGATGAGCTTAAAAAGTTGTGGTATTTGAGTGTACAAACCTATGATATTTCCACGAAAAAAAAAATTCTTACTGAGAGCAACATTGATGTGGACTATTAATGATTTTCCAGCCTATGGAATGTTGTCAGGTTGGATGACGCAGGGAAAATTGGCATGTCCAATATGTATGGAGGACATAAAGGCGTTCACATTGAAACATGGTCAGAAAAACTCATGGTTTGACTGTCATCAGAGGTTTTTGGACCTTGATCATGAATTTAGGGGTAAAATGGATGCGTTTAAAAAGAAGACAATTGAATGTGATGAGCCTCCTGTGAGGCTAAGTGGTAACCAGGTTTGGCATAGAGTTAGAGACTTTCCAAAGATAACAGAACTAGGCAAATCCATAAGATTGCCAGGTTATAGCGTAGATATAAGTGGACCAAATAAAGTATATTTTGGTAGCTACCTTATTGGGAAGATAATCTTGTTCACCATTGCATTGATGTAATCCATGTAGAAAAAAATATGTGTGATAATATCATAAATACTATGATGGACACTGATATAACTAAGGACAACGTGAAAGCAAGGAAAGATCTGGCTGAGTACTGTAAGAGACTTGAGTTAAGTGTATAAAAGTTGATAGATGGTCGTGTGTAAGCCGAAGGCTAGTTACACACTAACTTCTATGCAGAAACAAGCTATGTGTAGGTGGATGCAAGAGTTGAGCATTCCTGACGGTTGTGCTTCAAACTTACATAGATGTGTCAATATTGCACAATGACAATTTTTTTGCATGAAGAGTTATGATTGTCATGTACTTATGGAGTGTTTGCTTCCTATTGCATTTAGAGAATTACTTCTCCCTGTTTGGAAGCCATTGACTGAGTTTGAGTCAATATTTTAGAGACCTATGCTCGTCCACTCTGAGGGTTGAAGATCTCCTAATTATGGATAGAAACATCCCTATAATTCTGTGCAAATTAGAGAGAATATTTCCTCCCGATTTCTTTGATTCTATGGAACACTTACCCATACACTTGGCATACGAAGCATGGGTGTGTAGGCCAGTACAATACAGATGGATGTATCCATTTGAAAGAAATATTGGAAGTTTCAAGAGAACTATGAAAAAAAGAGCTCAAGTAGAAGGTTCCATATGTGAGGCATATATCTCAAAGGAGACATATTCTTTTGTTCCTATTACTTTGAGTCCCATGTTCAGTCTAGATGAATAAGGATTGGTCAGAATGATGATGTGGGTGAAAGTTCAAAACGCTCAATTACATTTACCTCTTCAACAGAATTCTGCTTCTTTTTTGCCTGTATCACACCTAAAGTGAGTAGTTCTTGTACACGCACTTTGAAATCCCAACAATTCTCAATATCATGTCCAAGACTTCCACAATGGTATGCACATCTTGATTCCATATCATATTTCTCCTCTTCTTTCATCATAGAAGCAGGTGCTATGATGTTATAATTAGCTTCCTTCAAAGTAATAAACACTTTCTCCATGGGTGTTCGGAGACTCAAAACCTTCTTGATCAATTGTTTCTCCACTTCCAAGGCATTCACACTACTTCCTCCTTCATGATTTGGGATCGGGTTATTGACAATATCGGGTTTTGGATCTTCTTGGAGATCCAGTCTCCCACAAGCAATTAGTCTTCCCACTGCCGTCTTAAAACCTTCACAATCTTCAATCGAATGTCCCGCAACATCCATATGGTATTTGCAAGTCAGATTTGGATTGTACCAAGTTGGAAACGGAGGTTGTAATGGGTGCACAGGGTATGGTGAAATCAAATGAGCATCAAACATCCGTTGATAAAGGTCAGCATTGGAAATGGCTAACTTTGGAAAAGGTGGTAGGTTTGGGAAGCTTGATTGCGATTTTAGTTTTGAGAATTGGATCGAGGTCTTTGTGTTTAGGAAGTTACGAGGATGTATGGTTGGATATGTTGGGCTGAGGCGGGTTGGTATGGCCGTATGTGGATGTTGTTGACTTGAGGCTGGTGGTATGGGGTGGGATTTGTGGTTTGGTAGTGTGGGTAAGGAGGGATGGATGACATTTGGGGTCCTGAATATATGGATACATGTCTTGGGGTGAACGGTCGCTGACCTTGCACATAATTTACTTCCGTTTCTTTCTTTCTGGGTGGGAATCCCCTCTTAGTGTCTTCATTGCTCATCGGGAGCTTTCCAGCTTTAGTCAAGCTCTCAATTCTTTCTCCAGCAGTTATTAACTCAGAAAAATCTCGGTATGCTGCTCCCGCCATTGCCCCGATGTAAGGAGACCCTAGAGTTGCTAGGAAGTATGAACACATCTCAGATGGGATGAGTGGTGGTTGCACTTGAGCAGCCAAAGCTCTCCATCTCTGAGCATATTGTTTAAAGGATTCATCTTTCTTCTTTTGCATTGTACTCAGCTGTTCACGGCTGGGCGCTATTTCCAAGTTAAACTTATACTAGTTCATGAATTGGTCAGCCAGCTCTCCCCAACAGGAAATCTTTGTATGATCTAACTGGATGTACCATTCTAGAGCCGGTCCAGTCAAACTCTTGTGGAAAAAGCTAATGAGAAATTTTTCATCTTTGGACCAGATTGACATCTTGGTACAGTAACTCTTTAAATGGAAGAGTGGGTTGCCAGTTCCATCATATTTCAAAAAATTAGGAATTTTAAAATCTTTAGGGACAACCGTGCTAATGCGAGGGCAAAGTTGCTCAATCTCCATGTAGCCATAATTGTTTGGCCTTTTGATTGCCTTAATTTGTTCCTGAATTTTTTCCATCCATTCTTCTCTCGACTTGTCCTTCTCTGTCTCTGCACGATTATTCCCCGAGGAAGAGAGTTGCCTTGGGATGACATTTGGAGGCTGCTCCCAAATGTGGGTAGCCTGCCCATGCCCTTCAGCATGTGTATTCTCTACCGCGTGATATCCTTCTCTAATAGGAATAGTAATAGGCATTGTCGGTGGTGGTTGTTCGCGGGGATTATCATTCACCCCTTGCGTGGCATTTAGAGCTGCATCTGATACCACAGGTATGGTTATCGTCGTAGCACTTGGTTGTACACCTCCTGAGTTTTGGTGGGCTCTCAATAAGTCGAGTGACTCCATCATAGCCCGCATCATCTCCTCCATTCTTCCCTGGTTACTTGACAACTCATTCAGTCTTCCTCTCACCGCATCAACTTCCATGCTTAAGTTTCTTCCGGGTTCAGAAGTAATTATAGCCGAGGTGGTTACAGCTGGAATTGCTCTTCCCGCTTCAGAAGTAATTGCAGACGGGATGGTCCTTCCTGGTTCTGTGTTTCCGCCGGCCATCTTGGTTCGAGCTCTAGTGTTATGAACACGAGTTAGATCGGTATCCTCTTTCCTTGGGCGCCCAATGGTTACGAATCTTGCGCTTTCACAAACTGTGTATGTCGAGAAGTTAAAATCTTGTTTTATGTTTTTTTTTTATATATATATATATAAGAAACAAATGAAAGAGGTCAAAAAGTTCCCTTTTTTATTTTATTTTTAAAAGCAAGGATGCCCTGCACCCATTCTTATGGATATATCACCCTATAAGTCGAGGTGCGGTTGATAGCAAATCTAAGGGAGGATTCACTCCTCTATAGGTACTATCTAATGAACACTAGCAATGTGGTTCCTTTTCATATGTCTGAGAATTCTCACACTTTTACACAAGGACGAACTATCTCAAGGTAAGAATGTGATTGATTACTTTCTAAGGGAACATCTATTCCTCTATAGAGAGCATCTGGCGAGCTTGAGAAGTCACAATTGATGATCAGTGAAAGTACAAACATTAAAGTTTCATTCATTCTTGGGTGAAGTTACAGTACAAATCGTTTCAAGATACATTTCATGAGTTTCAATCCTCTTTTCTTAACAAGGAAATTCAACAATCCTTGACTCATGACAGATGATTACGTCAAAGCTTTCATTTTCTTCCTCTTGAGGCCTTCAGTGATCCTTTCGCATGAATCCATGAATTCTGTCACTTCTTGAGGCAATCTAAATGGTGGCAACTTATTAATTTGCTTCTTGGCTTGCTCAAAACGGTAAATAAAATTTGGAATGTAATGACTCAATTCACCGGTGAGCTTTCCACATTTTTCTTCCCATTCTAACGCATTTTCTCTCCATGACTTCCCGAATTACATTTGTATCAACAAACAAATCATGATATTGGTTTCTTTGATGCCCATCCTTGAGTAGCCTTTCGCTCAGTGCGTGTTAACATGGTTGATAGGTGCTTCACTTGTCCCTCGATTTTCTCTCATACCTTTCTCTTTCTTGACCTCCATTCTCAAGCTCCAAATGTCTTTATCTCGTTGGCTGACTTCCAATTCTACTCTTTCCACCATGCGATTTTTCTTACTAACCTCTCTTTCCAGCTGATTCTTTTCCTTCACAAGCTTGTGGAGTCCTCCCTCTAGCTCTTGGATTTTGGCCAGATGCATGCTTGAGATTTTCTCTTTGCCCTTCCTGGACTTGGTGATTTCTGCTGCCTCAATACATTCGTCTTTTAGGGCCTCAATTTTTTTAGCCATTTTCTTGCATTGATCTTGAAGGATGTCAACCTTCAGGTCTGCCGCTTCCTTTTTCTCCTCCAGAAACCGCATTTGGGCCTTCATCATTTCCATCTGTTGGGCCGACTCTGGAGTTTGCGTGGGAGCTAGGTTGTTGGGAATATCCTTTGGGATATTATCTTTCCCGACTCTTGCCTTCCTCCAGTCTTTGTATTCTTGAGAAGAGGTTAAACGCTGTTGGCCGAGTTCTATTTTCCCTAAGATTTTGACATCACCCCATGCCATTTTGATCTTCCTTTCTTGCTCCAGGGTACTCTTGTCTTTCTGGTATAGGAAACTGAATACTTTAAGTTGTTCTTCTTGTGGCTTTGTCTGAGTCCAGTGGAGTTGTCTAAGCACTAAAGCAGGTGTATAGGAAATACATCCCCTTGGACCCATCAGCGGAACATTATGGAAGTCACCACAGCTGTAGATAACACTGTCTCCACGATACCAAGGACATACCCATTTGAAAGTGTTTGATTGGATCTGTGAGAATTCCTTTTCCATGCACGAGCTTCTTGACACTTTATCTGTATGCGATGGAAGTCCCTTAACGGATTAGGAAGCAGGCCCATGCGGCTATTAGCATATACATGAGTCATGAACCACACGTATAGCATTGGCAAACAACGGTGCCTTCCCCCTCTTTTGAGTACAAACCCCAAAGAAAGGAATGTATCTGCTAGCATGGTGGGATAGGATTCATGCCACACGTTTTGAACTTGAAAAACACATCCATGGCAGCTTGGTCAATGACATCGGGCGTGAATGGAAACAAAACCAACCCATAGATAGTCAGTGCTAGTGTTCGTTTGAAGAAATCCCAATCTCCTTGTTGAGCCAAAGTTTGCATATGAGTCTCCAGCAAACTTCTTCTGATTCCTTGAGTAGACCCCCTTACTTCCATTATCATCTGGTTTGAATCAACTCCGATTATCTTGGCAATGTTTTCCTTATTAACATAATGCCCTTGGTATAGATATACACCTGATTTTTCTTGGATCGGTAGTCTCATTATAACCACATATTCTTCTATGGTTGGCACAGCATCAAGATCGGGCAACTCAAAGCAACAAAGAGAAGGGTTCCAGAATTGTGAGAGAGCACTCAATGCCGGCGCTTCCACCGGAATGGACAACAAATCCAATATGCACCCGTAGGTCTTCTTGAAAGAGGATCGGACTTCACGAGGCATCAACTGAACTATTTCTTTTACCTTCTCTAGCTCATTGCTCGTCACTGTAACCTTGATATTTCTTTTCCAGTCATGTACATTGCTAGTGTTCATCGGTATTGCATCCATTTGCTTTGAACTGATGATGAATCAAAAACCACATACACTGTGTACAAGAATGAAATAATTGAGTAGAATTAAAAAGATGGAAGAGATAAGAATGCATGCTTCTATGAAATTTTTTTTATGCTTCCTTGAGAATTTGATGATGCATAAACCTATGTAAGTGAACACAACTGAAGAAAAGAAACATTTCATGTAAAAAACAAGTTTTGTTATGAGAAACGAACGGAATGAATGCATGTGATAATGAATAGAATGCCTAAACATCTGAGAATGAATATCAACATTAAGTTATGAGATAAGGAACTAGCTAACTTAAATGCAATGTAACAATGTTTGGTGTAGAAACAACTAAAATAAAACATAAAGGAGTGCAGTGTAAAAGGATGAAAGAAGCATGCTCCCATTGTCCTAGTCGGGTAAAACCTCATGGGTGGGATGTTCTAAGGCCAAAATCCCTAACGTGGTAGCTACTAGGTTTGACTATATGTGTACACATTCATGGTGGGTCTGGACTTCTAATGACCATGGTCCCCAGATTGCCCTTATCCACAGGACAAGGATCCGACCTCTGAACCAACCATAAGTAGGGATAAGCCCTCTCAATATGATTGACTCATAAGGCCAGTAACAATCTGAGTGGTGTCCCAACAAGTACCAAGTGAGCATGAAGCCCCTCATGGCAATGTCAAGAAACCCCCTAATCCTAAGCTCGCACGGGCTCGGGTATAGAGTCCAAGAATACAGTGTGTGAATTAAGTGATCGTGAAGTGTGTCTTTGGGAGCATACAAACCTTCCGATCCTATCACTCTGAGACACTCTGCAAAACAAGATACAAACAACACATATGTACAAAATAGTCATCTATCCTAAGATTTTAATAAATAAAGAAAATTTTACAAAATTCAAACCACAGGTATATACAGAATAACAATAGTCGTCTATCCTAGAGTTTTAACGAATAAACAAATGTTATATATAAACATCAAGAAAATTAAACTATACAAAAGAGAATTCAAGAAACACTGCACAAAATAAAGTGAGGAAAGAAAAACAAGAATAAATGGGGTATATATTTAATTTGCACAACTAACTATAATAGGCACGACTCTCTTCTTGAAGTCCCAGTGGAGTCGCCATCTGTGCATAACTGGATCGCGACGGGGACGGCGAGAAAGAATTAATTATGTTTAAAAATGGAGTCGCCACCAAGTTTATTTAATTTGGAAAATCTTGGAAAAACCAATTTTATTTTTTATGAAAATAGTGTTTGAAAACCAGATATGAGTTCGGGAGTTGGTTATGCATAGGAAAGGGTAGGAACTTAATCCCACGCACCCCTAATACACCCGTCTTTAGACGGTACCTTAGTAAATTATGCAAGTTAAATAATAACCCCTCAAAATATAAATTAATGAAAGAAGACAAAACAAATAAATTCAAAAATTTATTTACGTGAATATATTTACAATTTAAATAAATAAATCAAGAAGAAATTAGTTTAACAAACTCAACACATAAATTAAGAAAATTAATTTACACATATATTTACAATGTAAGAAAAAGTAAAGAATTTACATAAATGTATTGACAATTCAACAAATAAATTAAAGAAAAATTAATTTTGGCTTGACAAGGATTGCCTGCTCCTACGTATCCTCTGGTGCAATGAGGAACTCAAAGTCACGTAGTTCTGTAAAAAATATTTATGTGTTGATTTATATTAATTAATAAAATTTTCCTTGAAATTTCATCGTAGGATTTAAGTTAGCACCGGGCTACTCAATAAATCCTTATGATTCGATAAGAGTGAAGATGACATTTGCCATTCAATCACTCCCATTGTCCATTGCATGAATTATCATTTTAAAAGGAAAAAAAAAATTTATTTGAAAAGGAAGACATTTTTATTTTTATTCATTTTTTAACACTAATATCAACATGACTTCCCTAACGAATGACAAAGGTACGATTAATTTATAACTTTTAAACAAGATTCACCCAACCAACTAAATAATTAAAAAGAAAAACAAACCCATAAACTATTTATTTCCTTTCAAATGATTAGAACAAAATCGCTTAAGGGTATACTACGAATTATTTACAAGAAAGAAAATACATTTATTTTCGACACCTCTTTTTTGAAAGATTCATAAGAAAAATTATAATATCTAAAAAAATTCTCCTCGCATACCAACTCAATAAAACTAAATTTAGATTTCTAATGAAAACGTTTTAAATTCGAAGAAAATTTTATGAACAAAATAAAATAAAATAAAAAACATGGCCTAAAGTAATTGGGGTCGCAAATGCTTACTAAAGATCAGACAATATTGGGACAAGAAATATGCAAACCCCTCTCTAAGCAAGAACACAAACATAAATAATCAAAAGAAACAAAAGTACATGAATGTTTCGTAATTCATGGTTTTCAATTTCTAAAATAGAGACAAATTTACCCAAATCTATTTACAAAGTTAATAACAAGCCCAAACACTTACACTCACACTTACACCATTTTTTTTTATTAGACAGCACAAACATTTTTCATTGAAAAAAACAACCCAGTATTTTTTCGAAATAAAAATAAAAATCCCAAAGCCCAATCCTATACTCAACTTAACCCTTAACACTATTAATAAAATAGACACAAGCCACCGTTTCTCTGAAAGCCTTTGGCTCCCTCCCCACTATCTTAACTATCATGACACACTTGACCCCAAAAGAAAAAGGAAACCAACTTCATGTCACGGCCTAAAAGCAGATTCCTAAAGCAACCATACACATGACTCCAATAATAAAAAGGAAAACTCTCCCCACTTCCCAACAAGACCAAACGTGACTCATGCTGAATAAGATAAAACCTAATGCAATAAACTATGACATAAAATCATGAGCAGCATCTGGAACAACTTGTATTTCGGGTCTCAAGAATTGAAATGTGTTCTATGCGGGTAGTGGAGGTACACAGAGAGGGAGAGAGTGATATTCAGGTTGGCTTGAAATGGGGTATCGCTGCAAGGAAGGAGAGCGCGCGATGCGCGCGGGGAAGCTCTTCCGCCGGCGACCCAGCACAGCAGAGAAAATGGGGACCGGGCTTAGTGATGGCGCGGAGGGGGGAACGCGGCTTTCGTGACCGGCAAAGAAGGGTGTGGCAGCAGTGGCGGGTTGATGGTGGCCAGGGAAGCCGCGGGGCGCAACCTAGGAGAGCTCACAACATGCTTATGAGCTGGGCGCAAAGTGGAAAAAAGGGGGGGCGGCCGAAGGCAGCAACACCGCGACAAGAGGGAGGTCTCTATTTGGAATGCTTTGCATGGCGTCGGTGGCTGAAGGGTAATGGAATGATGATGACGAGCTAGCGGGGGTAAGGGGTCTATTATTTTTTTTTATGCATTGGTTGGCTTATGATTGACTTAGAATTATGATTTTCAGCAAGGACTTGGGCCGTGGCAATGATCTTGGCTGGCAATGATGATGGTGGTCATGGTTAAGAAAGGAAGAATGAGAAGCCATGGCTGGTGGTTTGAAGGAGGGAGCCGTCGACCATGAAGATGAGTTTTAATGATGAGGGTATAGGTAGCGCTAACAAAAAAATCCAAGGGGAAGGAAGGTCGCAATATACTTGGTCATAGGGAGATGGCTGTGTTGGATAATTCCATGGGGAGACCGTGACCCCCCCCTCTTTCTCTACTTCAAGACCCTTTTTCTCTTTTTCGATTTCCCTCTTTATTTTTCAGCTGATAGCTTTGTAAAAGAGGATTGGTTTATGGGCTGTGTTTGGCTTTGTGATTTGTTGTTCCTTTGAATTTTTTATTGTAGGGAGGAATATTATGTTGCGAGCTCACTCTAAAAGAATTTAATGTATGTGTGTGTTTTATGGCTTGAGAATGAAAGAGCTAGATTGTATATATGCAGGTAGTCAAAATAAAAAAAATGACACAAATATGGAAAATGAATTCATACTTCACTGAAACTCACCTGTGTATATTCCTTTGTGCTTGTTCCTTTTATTGTTAAGGAAACTTCGAATAATGACCGAGGTTTATGCCTGTGTTTATCTCTCTCTGTTCATTCAAAAGATCACAATTACTTATCTTGGAGTCTCTAAAATTAGATCGCTCCTTGAAATAACGAGCATGAGGTAAACACAGATAATGATAGCAATTGGTCTCTCTTTCTCTCAGAGTCATTAAAATTAGCTCAATCTTTTTCTTTTCTTCCGAAAAAAAAATCCCCCCCTCCCAGAAGTAAGTCTTGATCCCCCCCTATATTGAGTTCATTTGGATAATTAACATTTGACTCCATGCTTTCTCTGGCATGCAGGGGAACCATATGAACTTGTCTCCCATGCTTTCTTCCTCGGACCAAGCGAGTGCAGGGATGGAGAAGACTGCCCAAGTAGGAACCGAGGCATGCTTGTGCTGCATTTCCCTTTGTTACTGACAAGTGTATTATTATTTTTTATTTTATTTGCCATCAATTCTTGTATTAAGTTCACGCGTGTGCCCTGAGTGTGTCATGGAATGGGACCCCTTTTTCACGCGCAGCATCGTGTCCGTTTTCTTTTTTTTTTTTTCTTTTATTAGAGAATGGGCATATATATTTTTAGAAGCATGGGGCTCCTATATGTACTTTATTAGAGAATGGGTATGGCAACAAGGAAGTGGAGGGGAGCTCCACGAGGGAGTGTCTGCCACTTCCCTTTTCAATTATTATTATTATTTTTTTTGTATTTTAACCTTTTTTTTATTTTATTTGATTTGAAATGAAAGTGACTGAAACATTAGAGATGAATCTAGGAAGCTTCTTTTTTTTATTTTTTTATTTTTTATTATTATTTTTTTTTAAAAGACTTTAAAAGAAACTGCAAAATGTGCAAATTTTTGGAATTTTTCTTGTTCAAGGGACCGTACAAAATTGGGTGTTCACATACCCACTCCGGGACATGTGACTGGAATAGTGCCTCCACCTCCAACACCACCACCACCATTGGTAGATCCTATACCCACCCCCATACACGACTTAGAAGGGGGTGCTGATAGTGGGGCAGTTGGTGGCTCCTCAGTGGGGTAATTAGAACATGGGTACACAGCGAATAACCAAATAAAGCTTATATGTGTCAGTGACAAATAAGTAAACTACTTTTTCAATTCCTCATGAATCGTGATGTAATAATTTGAACAATTTCTTGATATACAATAACATTGTTTTGTACCTTTTTGCTATGCAATTGGGAGCCAAACACAGCGACCATGCATGAGGTGACATACACTATCCAGAAATTATATGAACGGCTGATTGAGTCCTTTGGCAAGTTGTCGAAGGTTGAGAAGAAGCGTTGGTTTTTTGAGTGGAAGGTAAAATAAAATAATTATTACAAAATGAGTGATTTACTTCAGAAAACACTTTCAATTACCATTTTTTTCCATGTGTAGAGCCACTTCATCATCTATCCCAAAGATGAAGAGTTCATGTTTAAGTGCTTCAAATCCAAAGCAGCTCACAGGCTATAAGACATGTACATCGACATTCGGGAACGGCGGGACGAGAACCCTAGGTGGATGAGTTAGGCCAGCTTGGCAACATTGGAGAAGTAAGAAGGTCAAAGTGAAGTCTTTGAAGACTAAGAAGAGTAGAGCGTCACATAAAAGTGGTTCCTTTCATTGTGGTGGTTTTGCTAGTATTGAGTCTACATGTCGTTGGATGGTTTAGTCATTAATTTAAACATTTTGTAATTCCTCTTGTTAAATTTATATTTTATCATATTAATGTTTTACGTGTTTCACTCGAAATGCAAACCAATGAGCTGAATAGGTCACCCACACAGAGTGAGTTATTTAGAAAGACTCACACGCACAAGCTAGAGAAGACATAGGTCAATCCTCAGTCAGAGAATGTTTGGGTATGTATATTTTGTGCACTTATTGTTTGTGTATATATATATAATTTATTATTTCATATATTTGACCGTCAGTTTAAATTAATTTTATTATTTTATAGCATAAATATGAGCAGCTCTATCAGCAGGCCATGACCCAGCGAGAGCAGAAGATCGCAGCTGGTGAGGACTGCCCACCGATTGATGAGAACAAGTTATGGCAAGAGGTAGTCAGCGGTCCTTACAAGAATCGCATATACGGCATGGGGTCATTTTATGTGAGTAGTTTATCCTCCGCCTCTGTCATTTGGGGCATTTACAGGTACTAGGTCCACCCTAAAGCGGAACTTCATCGTATGCAAGAGAAGGAGGCGGAGACTTAGCGAGAGTTGCAGGAGGTGAAAAAGAAAATGCAAGACAAGGAAAAGGCCATGGAGAGGAGATTACGAAAGTAGATGAAGAAAGAGATGATGTCTTTGTGGAGGAAGATGTAGGCAAGCTCTTTCACACCACCAAACACTAATGATGATGATGATGGCAGGCTCTAAAATCCTTTTATGTTTGAGTTTCTAAACCATTTCTCAACAAAATTCTTTCATAAGCCTGAAAATTCTAAAATCATAATAACATTCCTCAAAAGCTCAAAGTTCTCTAGCAACCACTTGCATAATCCATATTAAACATAAAACAACCATTTTAACAATCATAAATCTCCAATAGTCACAATTAAAACTAACTCTAAACATAATCATATTATCAACAATGGTCCCATGAGTTTTCTAAAACATAGTTCATGCTATTTTTAGAAAACCACGATTTCATGAGTCAGCATAAATCTCAAATAATGTACAGTAGTCTCTAAAATCATATTCTAAGTCATAGTTTCATGCAAATAACTCTAATGGATAACATAAAGATCACAAATGCGAACACACTCACCGGTGAGATAAAAAGTGAAGAATCTATACTGACTGAGCTCGTTGGAGCAGGAACAACATCAATATCCGATGTAGGAGTCATAGTACTTTAAGTTAACTTCTAAAATTCACTAGATAATTCAAATCCATCTCTAATACCAAGGAAGAACATCACCTCTTGGATAACATAGAGGAATAACAAAACCAACCTCAAGAACAAAGGGTAAATGGAAGAAAAAGAGTGGAAACATCAAAATCTCTTACCTTTAAGCTTTGGAAGTGTAAGATTGGAATTAGATTGAGTGAAATGGAGTGTAAGGAGATGAGTTCTTCGTATCTTAGGGGTGAGGGTCATGTTTTTAGATGTGTGAATGTTCTGGACCCCGAAACAAGGGTTTTTATAAAATTGTTAACCGCTGCAACGCTCACCAGAGAGCATAAATTCAGCTACAGCATCGTCTTACTATTCCCTTACCTGAGCACTGCAGCAGTCACTAGAATGATTATTCATGTACTGGTATGTATTAGACTGAGTTGTCTCAATACTCACTTATTTACATTTTCCTCATTTATTTTACTCGTCATTAACTTTAAAATATAAATATAAATAAAGAAATATCCCAATTTGAATTCAAATAAAATATCACAAAAATTAAAATCCTAACAAATCAAAATCCAAATTTTGGGTTTTAATTCAAATCCAGGAATTCTTACGTTTTTACAAACTTGTAAGTTAAAAATGAAACATTTACAGGATTCATAAAATTTATTAAAAATCACTTTTTAACTTATTTTCCTCTAAGGAACAATTACCGGGATTCTTGATCCCAAAAAAGTGGTTCTATTATATAGCCCTCCAAGGGCATGTAGGGACTAGACTTAGTGAAATTCAAGAGTGGGAACGACAGATAAGGGTAACTGGCAACCTTACTGGTTTGAAAAAAAGTTTCTACCCTTTTTTATTTAAATTAGGGCATTACATAAAAGGTAACAAACTAATAATATCCAAATACGAAGTTAAGCGTATGTTGGGACTACTACAGTGTTACATATAATGTGTGTTGATTTTTCGTTGAATATCTCTAGTTGTGTCTTGGATTTGAAGCATTGTGCCGGTTGTTTGGTTGTTGTGACTAGGGAGAAGAGACGGGAGAACAGTGTGTGTATGGAAGTGAGATGGTTTAAGTTAAAGGGAAAAATAGCTATTTCATTTTTTAGCAATGATCTCTTCTTAATTTGTATACTTGTTAAAATTAAAATTGAATGTAATGTCACTTTTAAAAATTAAACAATTTAAATTTTAAATGTTTGAAATTTAAAAATTCATGAAAAAATAACCAATCAAAATAATGTGACACGTGCAACTCCTTCGTGCTTAGTCTTGTGAATTATTATTATTATTATAGTTTTTATCCATAACTAGTCGTTTGACACTTGCGATGTAAGGAGTGATAATAAAAAGTAGTTTATTGATCATTACTGAAAATAATTAATAATTTATTTAAATACATCTTATAAAAAATTGAGTATATAGATTTATTTTGAAAATAAAATAATAGATAAATAATTAAATAAATAAATATAATATAAATATGTCATTATCTTATTTTGAATATCATGTTTATAATATTGAAAAATACCGATAAATAACCTTTAACGAATAATAAAGAGCCTATTTTATGAAAATTTTAAACATTTTGAAAGTTGAGATTGTTAAATAGTAAAAGAGAATAATTGGATAAATTAACTATACTATTAGTCATTTATGTGGATAACAATAAGTATCCATGAGAGATGAGACATGCTCTGCCCCCCATTCTCATTCAGAATTTTGCCTCTCGTTTCAATCCCCATCCCCATCCTTTGTCACAAGTTATTTCCCATTCCCCATGAGAATTTGAATCCTTATGGGTATTCACAAATTTATTTTTTTTTTCAAAAAGAGATAATTTTTAAAATATTATGAAATTTGAAACATAAACAAATATAATAACAAATAATACTAATACTACATAATTCAAATTAAAATTAAAAATACATACATAATATGCAAATCTAATAAAGAGAATTATTAAAAATAGAGTGGATATTTAAATAATTTATATAAATGGAAAAATTAGCTAGTCTCCATGGGACAGGAACACTATTTCCCATTCCTGACCCATTTAACAAACGTGGACCTCACCCCCATTTCCACGAAGACTAAATATATCCCCATTCCCGTCTCCATTACACAGGTAATCTTCGGGCACCCTCTTCTGCTAGTTTTTTTTTTTTTAATATCTCCAGCCACTTATATCTTTTTAATAAATTAAAATATTTAATTTATAAAAATATAAGGATATATATTTTATAATTAATAAAAAATAATGAATAAATTTAATTTATCTTATTTCATTTCAACTTTTTTTCTTGTACATCATTTTAGTAAATTAAAATATCTATTTTAAAATATAAGTATATTAATGTGCTATAATTAGTCAAAAAATTCATAAATAATCCTAATTTATGTCATCTCAATTATTAGAGTAGTAATTACACAATTATTCTCAATAAAAAAATGAAAGTAATTATTTAATTTTAAAAGACTTATTGAATAATTAGTGCCATTATCAAAGAAGTGTAAATTGTAGAATTGATTGTTTTAAAATATTTTAATGTTAAAAAATTGATGTCCTTTTTTTCAAAAGAAATAATATGAAAAAAAATTGTGAAACTATTAAGTTGGAATATTTAACTTGCAAAAAATTAAATATGATGTGGTATGACGTGTATATAGATAGATTTTTTGTTATAATTTTTGAAACCTCTAGAGACTTTTTAGGAAAGAGAAAGAATTGAAAAATAGATTGTTGATGTAACTTTTAGAAAAAAGACTAATTTAAAAGAAAATATGCAGTAATTTGGGAATGAATATGCATATAAAAATTAACTATGTAAAATAAATCCTAATATATAATAGAAGGAATCTTTTCCAACATTTAAGTTGATGAATGAATTTTAAGTTTTTTATTTTATTTATTATTTTTAAGTGGTTTCAAAAATTTATATCTATGCAAAAGGGACTTTTTTTTCTTCAAACATATAAATGCATTTTTTTATTTTCAATTTATTTTCATTTTTTATTTATAACATTTTAATGTTATAATACCTTTTATTGCAGTGTTAAATATAAGTTATAAAAAATTTCAATTATATTATTTTAAACATTCTAAAGATTTTAAGGTTTGTAATATTTTGAATGTTTAAAAATTATGAAACTAATACGTGCATAATATTTAATATAAAATATTGTTAATAAAAAAGAAATATGAAGGTCTAATTAAAAAATAATTAATAATTGCATTGCAAATAAAAGTTTAAAAACTTACTTTAAATAGAAAGATTGAGAAAATGATTAGAGATAAATTTCCCTGACATATGGCAAAACATATTCCTTGAAATGAGTTTAAATTATTAACATTATAGAGTCACAAATGTATGCCTTATCTTCTACATTGTGCTGCATCTCATTTTCATCCATGCTCCATATAGACACCATCACCATCATCATCACCTTTCTCCTCTAATTGTCTGCAATGCAACAAGCATCATTGAGGAATATAGCTGATTCAACAAAATTTGATTTGGATATTTCTCGGAACAACAAAAAAATTACAGAATCAAAATTGAAAATAAAGTCAAACTATCACACCTATTGAGACGAAAAAGGTTGTAGGGGAAAAAAAGGTTAAAACAAAATTAAATCATCGTGCCTGTTGAAATCTGACTCAGATACTACCCTCAAACCATTGCGCTTCTCCATTTGTAACGAAATAAGACAGAATTAAAAAATTTACCCAAAGAAGATTTTGGGCAATGATTTTGTATTCTTTAACATCATGGATGAATCGTAGTTTTACTCCATTACCAACTTAAAAACCATATTATAATAACTTTTTTATATAATTATATAATTGTTCTAGGAGGTCAAAAAAATTATCTTAACTTTTTTTCCGTAGTAACATAAGTATAACATCTTTGTTATCATTAATATAATAATTATACATATAAAATTTTAATGATATAATAATACTTTCAATTATCATTTTGTTTATAGTATTTGTTATTATTTTTATGTTAAATAATTTTGATTTAAATATTTTATAGAGTAGTTTTATTGTGTTAATGGAATAGAGATAAACAAAATTAGAAAGTAAATTAAATTCAAAAACTTATTCTAAATATTATAATTGTGAAATGGTTGGGGTATAATTTTTTGTATCAATGACACACAGAAAACTTTACCTCTTACATTATATGTGGCTGGAGAGTAAACATGAGAGTATGTCTATGTGAAAACACTTTTTTTCTCTGTAACCAAGCATATACATCTACAGTCCTTTTATAATCCGAATAAAAATTGTAGCATATGCCACAGAGAATGACCACAAATATGAGAGAGATGACCACAAAGGTTATGGCCAGCCAGGTGAGTTTGCTTATAACAGTGTAGACACCACCCAGGAACGCCAGGGAAAGTGTTATCAAGGCGGCTCCAATAAGCTGTATTGCCAACTTTATAGTAGGTGTCACCCTCTCCATGGGTCTCAGCCTTGCAAAAAGGAGTAGGATAGTGGCACTGATGGAACAGAAGAATGATATTGTGATGCAGAAAATGAAAAAGGAGAACATGGCCTTGTGGAGGTTATTGGCTGTGCCTTGTGCCTCACCTGGCACGGAAAAACATGCTGCCACTGAAGCCGTGACTATGAGGGTTGAGATCAAAGTAAGCGAGTCCTCTGCGCTCGATAACCTTTTTTCATACATTTCATGTGCTTCGTCTTCGATTTTAACTGGTGCAGTTTTAGAAGAGCGTCGCGCTTTAAATGGACTTCTCTTTGCACCTGCAGTTCGCAATGCCCTGGATACATGTGTCTGCAAATTTACACATATAATTTGTGTTGAAAACAAAGCAGAATATAAACAATAAAAACCAAAATTAAGGATGTAATCATGCAAGAGAACGAATGTGAAAGTTTATCTCTTAAACTAGAAGTGAAATTAACTCGCACTACATCATATGTATAACTTTAATTTTAGCGACATTTGTTAATAAGAAGTGCGGTTAAAAATATTTTACTAACATTTAAAAAGTATTACTAAAAATATAAAAAAATGTTATTAAAACTCTTTAATAGCATTTTTAGAGGTGTAATACTTAGTCCATCTTACTAAAGAGTTTTACTGACATAATTGTATGATTTGATAACATTTTTTAAATATTACAGTGTCATTGGCTTAAGGTGCAATGAGGTTTGCTCATATTATTGTTTTTTGCTTAGTCCATGAATAGTGATCTCTCATGTATTCGAGTTCTCTGACCACCCAACAATTCTAGGCGTATAGTTTATTTTCCCGCCCTGGTTGTCTCCACTCCATTGTATCTTTCAACTAAAAAAATCTTATAAAGTCCGTTTCAGATTTTTTTTTTTTTTTGCTGTTTTAGATGCAAATGAATTGAGTAAAAAACAAAGCAACCGTACGGTTCAGAATTTAAATGTGCATAGAACTAAATTCAAAGTGCAAATGCTAGTAGTTCTTTCATGACTAAATAATAATATAGCAAAACAAAACTTAAGGAGGGCTTATTTGGTATTTATTTATAATTTTTATTTTCAATTTAAATTATAAAAATGCCATATTATTTTTAATATATTTACTATTCATCAGAATGTTACGAAATTCTAAAAAAAAAATAGATTGAAACTAATGTAGTATATTTATATTTAAAATTGAAAATAAAATAAAAATAGAAAATATTTTACGAAACCAAGCGAAAATTCACTTACCGCTTTAACGGATGATGGTTTTTGCCTACACATTGCATCTGCAATGTCAAGAGCTGTTTGATTCTTTTCGTTGACCACGTTAAAATCAACCCTGTTATCCCCTAGTAAGGCGTCTACAACCTTGGTACGACGCATAGAGGTGGCCACATGCAAGGGGGTATCTCCATGCGTATCCTTTTGATTAATCATCTTCTCAAGTGCAGGAGGTTGACTTTTAAGGATTTAGCTCACCACATCAAGCTTCCCACTTCCTACTGCAATGTGAAGAATGTTACGGTGATCGTATCGGCCAAGCATCTCGTTGGGATCCAGACAGTGTTCTAACAATTCCTCAAGTACTTTCACATGACCTCCGCGAGCTGCTAGATGAAGCGGGAGCAAGCCATCATGATCCTCCCGAAGGGTACAAGACATACATTTGCCAAGTAAATAAACAACGCCTTCGTGGTAGCCTATTGATGCTGCGCAATGAAGTGGAAGCCTTCCATTCTCGTCCTGTAAATGCATCCATTCTTGCTTCTTGCTCACTATGGTAGTCAAAATATCTGCCATACACACATGCATACACACGTTATCAATTAAAAAAGATAAATTCTTATCTTATATATCCTATATTGATAAGAATCTAATTAAAACTTTATGTTTAAGTTTTATTAATTTTATTGTAAATAAGTATAAATATGAGATATAGATTTTTATTTATATAAAATCAAGGATTTTTAGGCTAATTATATGGCTCCCATAATGCGTGTCCAATTAATATATAATGATTAAGATTTGTACCTTCTAATGTTTAAATCACATATATTAACTATCTCAATAATGGGATTACAATTTGTGAGGCTTGCTTTTTGGGAAATGTTCTTGTGAACATATAATACATATAGATATAGTATACTTATATATTATATACTTATATAATATATTGTATATTTATTGGAAAAAGTGTTCTATTATTTTAGTGTCTAGTGTATTGGATTTATTTAGCTAACGTCACCATTAAGATTTGATGGGTTAAACATCTTGGTCCATAAAGTTTGTAATAGATGGAGCTCCTTAAGTTAGACGTGATTCTAAAAAATTTTTAAGAAAATAAAGTTTCATTATTGCTAGCAATTATAACTTTTAACCTAATAATAAGTGTTTGGATTCAAGATAACGTTACGTGCAAATAATGAAATGAAACTCTTACTTATTTGAATACTCGCCATGTCCCTTTAAAAAATACTCTCATGTGTTACTTACATGGGTTCCTATTATCCATTATTCGAAACTTGTCCGTTTGGACATAAGATAGTTGACAATTGAAAAGCAACAGATTTAATAAGAATAATGAAGGAAAATGATGAGCCTTAGTATTTCAATTAAGATGCTATATTAAGCAAGAAAGAAAATAATTAAATTTTTTAACATAAAATAAAGATAGTGACGGGATAAAGAAAAATTCTTAATTGTCTTGAGAGAAAATAAAATATTTGTTTTGTTATTAATTGATGACACATTAATTTTGGGGTTATTATTTTTCCCACTTTTTTAATATTTTAATACAATAATTAATGTGTCAATCAATAAATAATATATTGCAAATGCTTTATTTTATTCTTAGAACACTTTAGATTTTCTACCTAATAAAACATTAGTACGACTAGTTTAATAACTAAAGAACAAGTTATATAAATAAATTTTATTAAAAGTTCTACACAGCATATTTTTCTTTTACTAGTTACCTTTATCTCGATTCATGATTGCCGCTACGAGTGGTGATATTCCCTTAGGCGTGGCACTCTCGGGGCACTTCTCCAAGATTCGGCTAACAGTTTCCGTGATGCTAGCCTTAGCCGCCAAGTAGAGCACTGATTCTTCATTCCTGTTTAATGCATTCAAGGCTAATTCATAACAAATCTCTGACAATGATCTCCCTGAGTTGTCTAAAGTCGTGCATGCTTCAAGATCATGGAACATCTTAGACGCCATGCTACCACCACGACACATCATGGCCTCGTGTAACATAATGTTTCCTTCTCTGTTCTTCCTTTCCATGAGTGCTGAGAGTCTTGTCATGTTGGAATTAGCACCAGCTACCAGCAGCTTTATAAGTGTTGAGACATGGCCAGCCCTCGCAGCAACATGTAGGGGAGTTTCACCGTTATAGTTAGCGGAGAATAGAAGATGTGGGCATTGTGTGGCCACTCGATCCACCATCTCATCATTGCCATGCAAAGCTGCTAAATGTAGCGCATTGTTATGCATAGGGCTCCTAAATCCGTTTAAAATGGAGGAATCCTGTGACAGCATCCCGTTGGTACTTGCACCTCCCCCCGATGCTAGGTGATATACTTGTCCAAACAGTTTGAGATTCTCATTGTCGCTATGCCTCCTAGGGTGTTGAGAGACAGCTGCGGGATCAAAGTCGTTTTCACCTTCTTCAATTTCTGACTCGCTACTGTCCATCGCCATCATACTCTGTGTTGCTGGTTTCGTGTCCGTTGTCATCTTACTGTCAGGGTTTTCGGTTGCTGTAGCCATCTATTTTGAGGAACAATCATAAATTCAAAGTTCATTAACTCCTTATAAAAAAAATAGTTTAATTCTCGTGCTTTTAGACAGTCACTCAATTAATTATAGTATATTATATTATTGCATCATCAAATATGATTGACTCTTATTCTATAACTTTACAAATCATGTATATGGAAAAAGTTTGAATTTGTGGCTTTCTAAGTAATGATATTATCAATTTATTAAAATTAAATTTTATATATATTTACAATTGTTGCTATCCAAAATTATGGCTAAAGAAAGTCACTAAAGAAGAGAACAATCAAGAAAAGAGACTAGGGTAATCCTTCAAGGGAAAACCGGAAAAGGAGTAAAGAGGACGCCCAATGACTCAAGATTTCAGAGAGTTGACCCTAATTTATGGGAATAAAGAGATTGCTATGGCTTTGGAGGTTCGTTCTACCCAAATTAAAGGAGAGAAATCCTCTCACACGAACGACTCAAGGGCCATAGAGAAGGTCATCCGAAAACTCTCTTTTCTGCCTGAGTACGCCAAAACCCATAGTTATGATCCCAAAAATTATGCATCTTAGATATCGTTTCATATTAGATAACAAGCTCTTACCATAACTCCAGAATCTTTCACCATTTTTATCAAGAAATAGAATCCAAAAGTACTACTAACAACCAAAAGCAACAGTAGAATGTTTAAGTTATTTTAAGTATTATTGGTAAATATGTTTCAGGTGTCTATCAAAGAAAAAGTAACTGTGTTTTAGGCAGGCATATATTTAAAATAAGAATGTTATTTATATTTATAATTTATGGAGATATCATGTTAATACATTTTTATATTTATTATTGGATAAGATATGATCCTTACTTAGTTTGGGTCTTATATGTTATTCAATAATAGATAAAAATGTGTTGACAAGGTGTCCCACATATTATGAGTTTAAATAATATCAATAACCATTTAAAAAATAGCCTACATTAAGTCACATATAGTAAACTTAAGGCGAGAAGATACCTGATGTATTTTCACCCAAATGAAGTCAAGATTTCGTTTTTCTCCATAATATTCACTCACCCTAGATGTCCACCTTTTCAATGTGCAAATAATATTCCTTAATTGAAAACTCAAATATATATATATATATATATATATATATGGGGCGGAAGTTTTAGAGGCAAACCGAAATTGCTGAACCAGATTGAGGATGATATTGACTACGAGCTCACTCAACACCACTGCTTGATTTCCCCCTAGTTCGTGACTTGGATTGGATGCTCTTGTTGAAAGCGCCATATATATATATATATATATATATATATATATGATTCTTTAATTCTTTACGTGTGCAATGATAATTGCGTATTTCGTTACAGACGGAAAAAGCAGATGTGCTGAGGCATCTACTTATCACTGTCTCGCAACATTTGTTCCTTTGTCCTATTTAAGTTTGAGCTATTCCCGTCCTTTGCAAGCTGATCACTACAATATAAGAACAATTCTTTACACTTGTTTTCCACGTTTTAAAAATTCGTTTGTAGTTTGAGAAAGTACTTTGATTCTTTGATTCTTTACGTGTGCAATGATAATTGCGTTCTTTGTTACGGACGGAAAAAGCAGATGTGCTGAGGCATCTACTTATCACTGTCTCGCAACATTTGTTCTTTTGTCGTATTTAAGTTTGAGCTACTCCCGTCCTTTGCAAGCTGATCACTACAATTTAAGAACAATTCTTTACACTTGTTTTCCACATCCAACAAGTTATTCTGCCTGCATTGTTTTCCACGTTTTAAAAATTCGTTTGTAGTTTGAGAAAGTACTTTGATTCAACAGTTTAACCCTAAGGTCACCATTGTATATGGAAAAAGTGTAAATAATCTTTCTAACTACATTGCTACTATTATTATTATTATTAAAACCTTAATGTAAATTTGCAGTGCGCTGTTGATATGAATGTTCTGCACTATTATTTAATTTTGTATTAACTCCTCATTCAATGAATCAGTAATTATATGAAACGTAAAATTTATTAAATAACATAAAAATACAAAATTAATTATAAGTATAAATGTTATTGCATACTGTTATGACATAAAATTTATATCATATGGTATTATGATTGAAGGTGAAAGTTATTCTGGCCTAAATACGAGTCCAATTAATCAGGAGAACTAATCATGTTGTAAAATCTGGTGTATATAGTGGGTCTTCCATTGCGTTAGTGTGAGAGAACTTTCGACTGAAATGCCTTCACGAACTTGAGAGGATAATATATACAAATTCACTCTAACGCTTAACTTAATTAGTACTTGTTGAAGTCTGCCAGGTTTTCGGGGAAGCTAATTTTTGTGCTGATTGCCTTGCGAAGCACGGTCACTCTCGCCCCCTTGGCTGTCATGTTTTCCATAATTCTCCTATACTTCTTGTTTTAGTTCTCATTGTTTATATGTCGGGTCATAAGTAACCGAAGCCCAAAGCGGATGAGGCCCAATTAGGCCAGGATGACGCTTGGGATAGAATGTTTGGTGGGTTGAATGATGAGTCTCTCGTCTTTGGGCCTGATGCCAGAATGAAGTATGATAAGAGCTCTCAGACTTTCGGGGTTGAAAATCACAACACTCACGGTTGGATTTCACAACTGTGAGGGCACTGTGTGATTCTCTGAACACTAGCTGCACTTGGATTGGGTGCCCATGGCTTCAAGCCCTCCATTTTCTCTTCTATTTCATCATAAAGCTGCCGTTTTTTTTTTTTATTTCACCCTGATAACACACAAAATACCAATATGATCCTTCATAAATGAATCATTAGATAACAAATTGATCCTTTAGAATTTAAAGATCTTAAATTGGTCATTCATATTTCACAAAATAGGATAAATTTATCCCTTCATACAGTTTGATACAGCATTCTTTTGAACAAATTTATATCTATTTTTAAAATAGAAAAGATTAATTGTACACTTTCAAATTCCTTCAGATTTAAGATGAGTGTGAAAGGAACAGGGTGAAGATGAGTGTGTGGGAGAGAGTGAAAACCTTACCTTTTACATTTAATCAGGAGGAATAAAATTACAAGAACACCATTATTTTAAATCGGACTCAAATTAAAAAATGAGGTATTTTTGTCCAAATAAAAATTATGGAGGGTGCTAATATATATATACTAGTGTAATAACCCATGCTTTGCATGGGAATGTTAATTAGATCAGATGTAAATTAAATGATATGATTAGAATAATAACTATCATGATAGTAGGTTATATATACAAACCATGATAATATAATTTAGTCAAGTTATGTTTCAATTTGTCCATAATAGATATTCCAATAAAATTACACTAAGTAAATGTATATACGTAGCTGAATTGTTATATTTGCATGACCTTGTGTGAGGTATAGAAATGATAACAACTAATAATTCTATTTTGATAATAATAATTGTCATTAGTGGAAATGAAATTTTTAAAAAATAATAATACTCTTCATTTGAAGAAATAATATTGTTGATTGATCCTTTCGTCGTAATCTAATTAACGTTAGCAAAAACAATAGAATATAAATATGAGAACATTAATTATATTATCAAATTGTTTAGTAGATTTATGATTGTTTTATCAATAAAACTAAGATTGCTTATATTGATCCACAATTTTGTAGAAAAATTAAAAATTTATTCATAATTTCAAAATGTCTATTTAATTAAAAGTCAGGTTAGCTATGAAGCATTTCTTTTGAAGACAACATAAAATAAGTTATGTTTGATGATGATTTTCAAATAAAAATAATCACCTGAAATTCATGATTCATCATCTGCATGATTATCTTTTTTGTTCATAATACATATTCAGTTAAAATTAAACAAAATAAATGTATACAGCTGAATTATTATATTTGCATGTCTCGTGCGAGACACTGAAATGCTAACAACTAATAATTCTATTTTGATAATAATAATTATTATTGGTACAACTAGAATTTTAAAAAAATAATAATACTCAGAGCCGCCCTCCTTTTCCCTTGCATCGTGCCACTATATGCGCTCCTTGCCTCCATCCATGGCCACATGAACCTCAGCCACGCTTTCACTCTCTCCTTCTGTTTGCAAAACCACTCTTTGCCCCTGTTTCATTTTGCAACCTAATTTAATCTATTTGAGAAGGGATTCAATCTATTGGGGAAGGGATTTTGTGGTTTGGTTTTATTTACTTGTGGGGCTGAAGGAGACAAGTGGTGGCGTGGTGGATGTGAAGTTTCTTGGAGGGGGAGGAAATGGAAAAATGAGGGAAGAAGCAGTAGGGGGTATTTTTAGTAATTTACCTCAAAAATTAATAAATCAGAGAAGGTTAGTGTATGGTGGACAACTAGAGGAGATGTGAGTTAAATTTTGACAAATCTCAAAGGAGGTAAATGTAATTTACTCTTTTTTTTTAATCTCTTATATATGTACTGATACCTAAGAGGTGATGGGTTAAATTCACATCGATGAGAACTAGCTAGGTTTTAACTACTGAGCTATATAAATGAGAAGTGATCTAAACTCACTGGCTAAAGGTGCCATGGGGCTTGCTAATATTTTTTGTTTTTTCATTTGTCCATCAATAGTAATCTCTCATGTGTTTTAGTTCTCTTGACCACCCAACAGTATAATTCTAGGCATATAAGTTTATTTTGCAGCATGAGATTTTTTTTGTAATTCATAAGAATAACCAGTAAATGATATTGCCACCTCCATTTCATTGCATCCTTTCAGCTAAAAATTCTTATCAAGTATGTATCAGGGTTTGAGAGTACATAAAATAAATTCAAAATTAAATACCTATTGTGGTCCATCAAAATATATCAAAAAATAAATTAGTTCCTCAGAATTTAGAAGCCTTAATTTGATCACTCACAATTCAATAAAAGGGATAAATTGTAGTCTTGCTTTTGCTGGAGGTTGGTTGATATTGGGGGTTAAGGTTTGGGAGTTCCTATACCTTGCAGTTTTGTTTGTTATTTGTGGGAGTTGCAGATGATATTTTATGCACCTGCATCAATGTTGTGGATGATGGCTTTGACAAGAATCGAAGAAAAAGGAAAAAGGTGGTGTTCGATGGGGCTAAGCTAATGCAACAGGATATTTGGTAGTTGATTAGAAAATATACAGTGGAATGGCAAGAAAGCCTTTGGGACAATCGTGGATTGAGAAATTGTAGATATCAAGCTGCTTGAAGGAATGCATCCTGCTTATTAATACGTGTTTTAATATTTTCAATGTTGTTGACCTTTAGTAGGTGTAGATGCCTTGTCTAGCCGTATATTACCTTGCATATGAGGGTCGATTTGATACTTTTCAATTTTAAGGGAATAATTTGTTTTCTAATATATTTCTGAGAAACTATAATATGGATATTTTGTCTAATTTCAAATAGCAAATGCTAGTTGCTCTGTTATGGCTAAATAATAATTTAACAAAACAAAAATTAGGGCTTATTTGGCTTCTTCTTAAAATTTATATTTATATTTTTAAGTTCTTATCTTAATTATACATTATTTTTAATCTATTTTCGACTTTTAGAATGTTACAAAATATATCTAAAAATAAGAATTAGATTGAAAACAATGTGATCGATTTATAATTGAAATTGAAAATAAAAAACAAAGATAGAAAATATTTTATGAAAGCGAGCAAACACGTATCTTTTAATTTGTTTAAGATTGTGAGGAGTGAGGACAGTAATACTACTTACGTGTCCAAGGGATGATGGATCTTTCAGGCACTCTGTTATTGCAAGGTCGAGGGCTGTTTGGTTCTTTAGGTAAACCGTATTAAGATCAGCCCTGCGATCCCATGTTAAGGCGTAGACAATCTTGGGGTGACAGCAACGGGTGGCTACATGCAAAAGGGTATCTCCAAACACATCCTTTTGATTTATCATTGCCTTAAGTTCAGGAGTTTGAAGGATGTAGCGCACCACATCAAGCTTTTCACTTTTTGCTGCAATGTGAAGAATATTAGAGAGATCATTGTCAAGCATCTCGTTGGGATCAAGACAGCGTCCTAACAATTCCTTTACTACTTCCACATGACCTCCGCGAGCAGCTAGATGAAGCCGAAGCAAGCCGTCTTTGTCCCTCCGAATGCTACAAGTCTCGCATTTGTCAAGTAAATAAACAATACAGTTGTGGTAGCCTATTGATGCTGCGCAATGAAGTGGAAGCCTTCCATTCACGTCCTCTAAGTGTATCTATTCTTTCTTCTTGTTCCCTATGGTAGTCAGCATACCTGGCATATACACATACACGTTATCAATTAAAAAGGAGAAATTCTTATATTGATACAATTCTGATTAATAATTTATGTATAGACACACTCACAATAATTTTATTCAAAATATATTACATATTTACGAGTTTTATCAATTTTATTGTGAATATGCATAAATATAAGGTTATTTATGCTAGTTATATGGCTCCAATGCGTGCCCAATTAATATATAATGATCAAATTTGTATCTTCAAATGTTTAACTCACATATGCCATCTTTCTCAATGATGGGATTAAAATTTATGTGAGGCTTGCTTATTATTGGGAAATGTTCTTTTGAACATATACCTATATAAATACGAGTGAATATTGAGATACCGTGTATTGAAATAGAATAATATATTGTATATTTTTTGGAAACAGGTGTTATATTTTAGTGTTTGATATAAGGTCCAAATAATGAACTCTAATTTGATCTCACCCTATCTGTCCCATTAAAAAATGAGTATTGTTATTTTAACACCTAAAAATAGGTGTTCAATTGAGACACTCACTTTATTATTATTGTATGTGATGTATTGATGAAAAAAGTGAAGACCAACATCACATCCAATAATAATAAAATTATTATTTAATTGGGACATTCATTTTTAAGTGTTGAAATAGTAATGCTCTCAAAAAAAAAAAAAATACTCTCATCAAAAGTGTTAGTTAAATGGGTTCGTATTATCCTTTCAAAACTAGTCCATTTGGGCATGAGATAATTGACAATTGAAAGGGCAGGAGACCTCATAAGATTAATGAAGGACCTGAAAGCTAAAGTGAACACGCTTAATATTTCAATTTGAATTTAATTTTAATATATTGATATAGTAAAAAAAAATTACATATTTATTTATTTATGTATTATCATATTAATCATGATAATTAAATTTTTTCATCCATTGTTTGAAAAATCAAACAAACAAAAGGTTTTAATTAAATGATAATATAAAAATAATAGTATTAATATATGTTACACTGTCATATATTTAAATTAAACTTTTTAAACCAAGAACAATATGATGCTATGCTATACTATACAACAAGAAAGCAAATAATTAAATTTAACATAAAATAAAGACAACGACAGGCTAAAACATCGTACGCTAGTTTAACAACTAAAGAACATGTTGTACAAATAAATTTTGTTAAAAGATCTATAGCATTTTTTCTTTTAACAAATTATACCTTCATTCCGCCTCATGATTGCCGCTACAAGAGGTGATATTCCCTTTGGCGTAGCACTCTCCGGGCACTTCTCCAAGATCTGCTTGGCAATTATCTGCCCGGCAATTCCTTCGAACCAAGTCTTAACCGCCGCCAAGTACAGCACCGATTCATGTTTGTTGTTTAGACAATTCAAAGCCAATTCATAATAGGACTCCGACGACGATCGCCCTGAGTTGTCTAAAGTCGTGTATGCTTCGAGAACAGTGAAAATTCCAGACGCATCACTTCCCATCGTGGCGACCACGTGTAACACAATGTCTCCTTGATTGTTCTTCATTTCCATGAGTTCTAAGAGCCTTGTTTCGTCAGAATTAGCACAAGCGTCCAACAGCTTTTCAACTGTGGAGATGCGGCCAACCCTTGCAGCAACGTGTAGGGGAGTGTCATGGTTTTTGTTAAAGGAGAATAGAAGATTTGGGTATTGTGTGGCCACTTGATCCACCATCTCATCATTGCCATACAAAGCCGCTAAATGTAGCACAGTGTTTCCCATAGGCTCTTAAGTCTGACAAAAATGGAGGAATCTTGCGGCATCCTGCTGGTAAAATCGCCTCCCCTGCTAATTGCTAGCTGATATACTTCTCTAAGCAATTTGAGATTCTCATATTCGGCATGTCCCATAGGATTATCAGACACAACAGCGGGATGAAAGTCTCCACCTTCTTCACTTTCCCCATTATGTGGGGCTTCAATTTCTATTTCGCTGTCCATCGTCATCATACTGTGTTTTCCTTGCTCTATGTCTTTTGTCATCGTACCTTCAGGGACTTCGGTTGCTGTAGCCATCAACTTAATTTGTGGAACAATCAGAGATTCAAAGTTTATTATTTCCGAAAAATAAAAAATAAAAAATAAAGAGTCCATTCTAACTTTACAATCATTGCAATCCAAAACTGTGGTTAAAGAATTTGTTGTAAAATGGTGAGTCCAAAAATCACAAATAGAGTAGCACAAAATAAATATATTGAAGCGTAAAATAAATAATATAAAAAATTTACGTGATTAGATTTAAAATCTATATCCACGGGCAAAGGCGACAAACAAACGTTTCAAGATGAAAATATGAGAGAAATGCAAAAGATAGATACACTCCACTTAACTCAAATTTCAAATATACCCAAAATATATTATTGTATTTTTCACACTGGTATAAACTCTCAATTCATAAAAGAGAAGAATTTATAGATATCAAATAACTCTTCTCTATCACACAAGAATGAGGAGATGATTTTTGGTTTCTGTTAGTTTTCTCCGTCAATGCCTGAATGACTTGCATGGACTAGTTTTTATAGACTTTCTATGCATGTCATGCCATTAATGTTTATGCATTCTTGTCAAAGACAAGCAAATGGGCGTATATCAATCCACCGCCCATGCTTTGGTTTGCCACAAATGCAATTTGGAGACATGCTGAAATTAGGGGCATATAACTTGTAGCTATATTTGTCTTTTGCAGGCAAATTATTCTTGCAATAAATGCAGTGCATGTCCACTTCTTTAGCTAAACTAAGAAAAAAACAAGCCACATTACAGAAGTTCATTAAAGATGAGAATAGTCAAGAAAAAAGACAACGGTGAACCCTCAAGGAAAAGGGTATGGTGCAAGGATGATGCCTTAATGACTCAAGATTTTAGAGAGTTGATCATATCACGATAACCCTTGCTAGTTTCTGGGAACCAATACAATGTTTTGATTTGGAATACATTGGAGTGCCATTTTGTCCAAAGGAGAAACTCAGGCCAAAACCCCCTTTTGATGCCCCAAACCCATAGTTTGGATCCCCAAAATTGTGCATCTTAAATATCTATCTTCCATATTAGGCAACAAGCTTTACCATAACTCAAGCCTGTAGCAATTTTTTTCTTTTTCATATCCAGAAATAGAAGCCAATAGTTCTGCAAACCACCAAAAGCAACAATAACATGAACAGAAATCATGTGATTCAAGTCATGTTCTCTTTTTTGTCTCACTAATTACTTTTTGTCATATGAAAGATGAGTAATATATATTTAGTAATTATTTTTAAGTTTTAGATAATGTCTAAAACTGAGTGGCGGCAAAGATGGATCTGAAGCCGAAACCTTGAACAGAGAAGCCAGTGGAAAGTAACCAAGATCAAGAACAGATCTATGGTGGAAAAGGAACCAGATCTAAGAGCGAAAACCCGAACAATGACAGAAATGAAGTATGACCTAGCCAAAGAAGATAAACGGTACACAGATCTGAGTGGTGAAGAAGAACCATGCCGGAAAACTCAACATAGCTGGCGAAGAAACGAATCTGACAATGAGCACATCTGCAAAGAACAAAAGATCCCAAAAGTTGAGAAAGGCCAAATTAGTAATGTAGGTTTTTTTCAGTTTAAAATCAGTTAAACCCACCACCCACATGTCAATTTTCTACTAGATATTGTGACCAATTGCAAAAAAATGCATTGACTCTCATCTGCAGGTGAACTGAAATATGATACAAGACTTAAGGCGTGGAAGATGATACATACCGGATCCATTTTCACCCTACGAGGTCAAGACTTTGTACTCTTCTCTGTAATATTTACCCACGCTAGATATCTGTTTTTAATGTACAAATAATATTGCTTAATGAAAAACTCAAAACACATTGAAATAAACGAAGGCAACATATGGAGTAGGATGGAAGTTTAAGAGGCAAACCAAAATTGTCTGAACTTGATTGAGGTTGATATTGACTACGAGCTCACTCAACAACACTGCTTGATTTCCCCTGACTTGAATTGGATGTTCCTGATGAGAGCGTGAAATAAAGATGAATGCATCTATATGTAGGATTATTGATGATTCTTTAGTTCTTTACGTGTGCAATGATAATTTCGTATTTCGTTACACACGGAGAAGCAGTTGTTCTGAGGCTTCTACTCACTCTCTCGCACATTAATTTGATTTTTGTCCTATTTAAGTTTGAGCCTTTCCTGTCCTTTGCAAACTGATCACTACAATTTAAGAACAATTCTTTATGGTAGTAGCTTCAACATGTTACGCTGCCTCCCTTGTTTTTCAAGTTTTAAAAATTCTTTTGTAAAGGAAGTGAAAGGGAGGGGGGAGGGGAAGCGCACATTGGGAATAGTATTGTAAGTGAAGTGAATGGTGGGGCATTGCAGAATGCTTACCTTGTTTTTTTTTTTTTTTGTTTTGGGGTCTGAGCATGCTTAGCTTCATAGCCAATGAGGAATGTACGGGCTATTATTGGGCCTGTAAAGCATTGATATATTGTAATACTCTGAGCATGCTTAGCTTCATAGCCAGCGACCCTTATACCCATATTGTAATACTCTCGACCCGTGAGCATTGATATATTCAGAAAACGGGATTCTCTGGACAGTTCTTACAACTTACAACAAACTCGGTGATTCTCTGAACGCAGGAGTAGCTGCACTTGGATTGGGCGCCACCTATGGCACCCATGGCTTCAAGCTCAAAAACCTTGCTTACAAAGATGTCTCTTTCTCCATTTTCTCTTCTATTTCACAATAAAGCTTCCTTCTCTTTTACTTGGTTTTTAATCCCCCCTGACTATGTATTATAATTTTGTTTTATTTTTTTGGTGGTGTTTGGAATGAATGTCTGAAGTTTTGGCACACAGCATCGCTTTACCATTTGGTTCACACCGCTGCCTTACTTGCTGCTCCAATTACTAAACACCTCAATATTGTAAGTTCCACCATTTCTCAATTTTCTTACTTGTTAATTGTTATCACGTGCTTGTGAAATTAAGGCATTAATTTGTTTTTTATTTGTTGTCACTTGTAATTCTTTGTGAAGTTTGGAGGCCTTGTAACTACTGGGATTTCGGCTTTCTCTGGGACGGATGTGAGTGCTATCTCTAGCTCTCCTTTTTTTGAACTGTTTTGAGTGGGTACATTTGTAGATGTGTGATTCCTCTGCTTAATTGTGATGCTTATTTTGACACCAAAATATTGTCATAACTCATGTAGTGATTGCTTCTTAAGTTCCGTTCTCTCTCTTTTTTTTTAAATTTTGTCTTTTTATGTGTTTGGTGTTGTGGGTTTGTGTTTTCTGCGGTGGCCGGCCGTGTTTTTTTTTTTATTTTTCTTTTCTTTTTTTTTTTTTTACGGGGGGGGGGGGTGTTTTTAGTAACAAACTAAAGAAGTAACATTTCTTATGATAACTTGGAGAGCTGGCCAAGTGGAAGGGGTTAATTCCCTCCAATATGGGATCATGAGGATGTATCTAAATCACAAATTAATGAAGATATTTCAGTGGTTTTAGGACAAACAAGGCGTTATGAATGTGCTCATGACATTATGGGAGTTTATATTTAAGCCACTGAGGTTTTAAAGACTGACAGCAATGTAGATGTTGAAGAATTTAATTTTGCTATCTGGTTGGCACAATTAAACATTAATGTGATCTATGATTCAACAGAGTGTTGTCGCTCAATCCATACAGTCAACCCCACTTATTCGGAACAAAGCTTAGTTGTTGTTGTAATTGGATCCTTTTGGCATAAAGAATAGGCAGATTCGGGTATCATATTGAGCTTGTTAGCTTGGACGCTTATGGTGTTCTTGTCAAGGGATTGGATGAGCACTTTTCCAAGGAAGTATTAGAAGTGGACTGATGGGCAATTTCAAGGAAGTTCTCTAGTGGAAGAAATTAAGCTTGTGAGTATGGGGATAGTTTAAGGTTCATAATGGTTTTGTTTCTGTGGCTAAGTGAGATATGGATTTCATCATGGGAAGGAAGCTACAAAGGCATCAAAACCTTTTCTTGCCAAGTGGGGTTGGCTCGCCCATGAGAAGGAAAATGATACATGTTGTCCAAGCAACTGAAGGAAGGGAAAACTGAAGGACGAGGGTTAGTTATGCTAATGAATGAAGTTAGTTATATTCTAGGTCATGGTCTTTTTAAGAATAAAAAGGAAATTCAATCAAGGGATGATTAACCCAGTACAGTATCTCAATGAAGGCGATTCTCATATCATATGGTTTTTGTTTTGGAGGCATACACGTAAATATGAAAATAACGAGCGGTTAAGTAAACGAAGGAGAGAAGAAAAGCCGATGCGGTTAGAAAGTGTAGGATGCGGCGAAATAAAGTCAGGCGGGAGACTACACAAGTGGAACATAATAAAATTAAGTTAGGTGTAAAACTGTACAAGCAGGGTATTGTAAGGTAGAGTTGGGCGGAAGGTTGTGTAAAATAAGGTATAGAAATTAGAGTCGAGCAGATAATCGGCGAGGGAGAATGTCACGAGGATAAAGCTAGGTAGACGACTTTAGAAAAAACAAGATACGGCGGAAGGAAAGGGGGAGAGGACTGAAGTTATGATGATGAAAGGGCCCACCAAGCAGCCACTGAAAATCAGTCACCGCCCCCACACTGCCTGGAAGGACCAATGGGTGTGGGACACGTGGAAAAGAGTCATAAGGTATGGGGCTCAAGGAAGGAGGGTGATTAGACGGATGAGCAGACAAAGATGTCCAAGTGGAGCAAAGCATGACGTAATGAGTAAAAAATGCGGGAATGGGGAAGAAGGACCTATAAATACCCGAAAACACGAAGAAGGAAGGGTTGATGTCAAAAGAGAGAGAGAATCACATATATGAGTGATATACAGTGAGGTAAAAGAGGAGAGGAGAACTAAAAAAGAATCTAAATCCTTCTGGCTCGTAGTGTCAAACAGACCTTTCTTAAAACATTTGGCGACTTCACTAGGGAGCCGTGAAGGATTCTAAACAAGAAGTAATGACGGAGATCCCTTTCCCTCTCCACTTTGGAGATACTTCGTCGGAGGAAAGCAGAAGCGATTCGAGTCCAGAAGGCTGGAATGGTGGATACGATTCTTTTTGTAGTACACCTCGTAGAGGTGGCAGTGAGGTAAAAGTGGAGGAGAACTAAAAAAGAATCTAAATCCTTTCGGCTCGTAGTGTCAAGCGGACCCTTCTTAAAACAGTTTCAAAAATGATGCTAGCTATGATTTTGAAGATATTATTAGAGATTTACAGTTATATAGTATCTCACCTGAGCGGGTTGTCTGTTCAGGTAGAAAGTTGGTGTGAGTGTTGCTTAAGAGTAAATTTTTTAGAACTAAAATGGGACTATTGCACCTTCTTTGAGGTAAAAAGGAATGCAAAGTTTTAGAATTTACAATGAAGCAGTTGATACCCATGCATAGTTTCCTATAATAGTGTTCTTGCTTGCCTTATTGATAGTAAACTGATTATATCACTTTTATCTAGTTCATTTGTCAAAGAGACATTTTTAGAGTAAGAGAAAAAAAACTGGTGCTGTGAGCCAGCTCATGTTTGACTCTTCAGATGATGTGTTAAAACATTAAACAGAAAACAACATAAACTTTTTCTTGCTCTAGGTGTATGAGCACCTAAGAATTTTTCTTTTGTTCATAGAAGATACGTTAGGCTTTTGAGTTTTTGTAGGAAACTTGAAACAAGATAGCCTAAAGTTTCCCTGTTAGGTTTGTTGGCAAATTTTGAAGTGTCTTGTATCAAATGGTTCCTTTTGTCCAGTAAAAAAGACGAAACTGTAATAATATGCTGGAACTGCATGCTCAACTTCTAGGAATAAAATACTAATAAAAGAAATAAAAATGAACATTAAACTGTATTAGTCACCCTTGATGATATTAAAAGAAAATGTTGAACTTTTAGGTGCTATAGTGTCACATTTCTTGAAGACAGAAACATTCAACCTTGGCTCCATTTGGCAGCTTTGCATTTATAGCAGCTTGAGGTAGCTTGTTTTATCTGATGACTTGAGCTCTGTTTTGGTTTGTGCTGCTACAACATCTATGTCGAATTTGTTCATAAAGAAACAACAAGGCTATCATGGGATTTGATAGTTGCCCAGCCCAGGCACTTTATATTGTAAATCCTTTGTTGTTGCGTTGCCAGTGGGTATTAAAACTTATAAGTGATTTATTTTGTTTTATGACTTACGAGTGATTCTTGCCCAAACCCGCGTTCACTCAAAGCAACAATTTGTAACTCTGGCGTTCATCAACGCGAACAGATTTTCAAGGTTGCCACGAAAAAGAAAGACGTTGGAATATTTTATTTTATTTTATTTTTAAAATTTCCTTCACTCTTGACTATTTTTTTTATTTGTTTAAAGTTTTTCAACTTTCGATTACATGCACGTTACTTGGCCGGGGCCTTACTGTTTGCCTTTTCGAGTTATTTTTATATAATATTCTTAAGATAATAGTAAAGTAATTGTATCCATCGCGAAAACTGAACTCACCATTTCAACCTCTTAGCCTCTTCGCTCACACCGAGATTGGGAGGCTTGTACAGGAAGACCAATCTCACCTTTTCAACCTTGTAGCCTCTTCATTCGCACTTGAGCTTTGATGTTAGAGGGCTTATGTACCAGTCGAGATGGCTGGCTTTGATTTGTCAACTTTCTTAACCTCTTCGCTCACACTTGAGCTCGAGGCTGGAGGGCTTGTATACTGGTTGGGATGGTCGGCCTTAATCTTGACCAAGTACTTTTATTTCTTCTATCACGCCCATAATATGACCCATTGAGGGTCCCATGATCTACTCCAAAATCACAGCCCCCTCATTAATACACCACTAGCATATATACCCTTTTTGACGGGGGAAGATGGGACCTTGACCTCTGGTCCAACGCTGGGCTATCCACTATCCTGAGCCAGCAACAAAACTCTAATCCAAACAGACACCAAAGCTGTGTTTTGGTCTGTGCTGCTACAATGTCTATCTAAATTTGTTAATAAAGAACGAACTACGCTATCATGGGATTTGGCAATTGCCCAGCCCAGGAACTCCATATTGTAAATCCTTTGCTGTTTGTGTTGCCAATCGATATTAAAGCTTAGAAGTGATTTTGTTTTATGACTTTAAGAAGAATTAGGATATTTTATATTTATATTGGAAATTCGTTGGAATTTTCCCGTTTCAAAGGCGCCGGACCTTAAACCCGGAACCAAAAGTAGCCTTCCATGTAATGCAACAGGATGAAATTAAATTTGCCGCACTTTTTAATTAATTTAATTAATTATCAATGATAGAAAGATGCCGAACTTTATAGTGCAGTAACAAACAAGTGTGTCCCAAGCACAATTATTAGTATTAGGGGTGTAATGCCCCGTTAATATATAAAAAAAAAAAAACAATTATTAGTATTAGACAGGCGAACTTTATACACGGAAGTGAAATAAGTAACTGCCATTATTGACCATAGGAAAGAAACATTCAAAAGGCTAACTACCATATTCAAGCTGCTAGCTTTTTTTATTAATATTTTCATATTCAAGCTGCTAGCTTTTTTTATTAATATTTTTATGTAAATCCCTACTTAACTATGATTCTGTCAAGTTCTTCACTAATATAAAAGTGCATAACAAAAAAAAAAGAAAAGAAAAAAAAACAGAACTGATAGATCAATATAAATATTAGAGCCTAGGCTCTATTATAACAAATTAAATTTATGTATTTTTCTCTCGTAAAACAACACTTTGATGCTAGTATGTAACATGGATGTTGGGGTTCTGATTATGGTTCTTGCTATTTGGCGAGGGATGCCTGGATAATAAAGGGGTAGTAGGAAATGTACCGCATGGTCTTCTTAGTTGATACTGAGGGGAGTGAAACGAATATGTACAGGACACATAGAATGACCACAAAAATGGCAGCCAGGACCGCAAAGGTGGCGGCCAGCCAGGTGAGTTTGCTTATAACAGAGTAGACACCAGCCAAGAATGCCAGAGAAAGTGTTAGGAGGGCGGTTCAAACTAGGGGCTGTGCCGCTTTATAGGTGACACCTATCCACTGTACTGCTCCCATCCGTCCCGAAAAGAGTATGACAGTGGCACTAGTGGAACTGAAAAACGATACTGTGATGCAGAAAGTGAAGAACTGGAACATGGCCTTGTGGAGGTTATTGGCTGTGCCTTGTGCCTCACCTGGCACGGAAAAACATGCTGCCACTGAAGCTGTGACAATGAGGGTTGAGATCAAAGTAAGCGGGTCAATTACGCTCCATAGGAATTCCGCGGTCTGTTTTAAGTCAGCTTCGATTTCTTGTGCAGTTTTGGAATTACCTAGTTTACCCTTTGCACCAGCAGATACCAATGCCGTGACAATAAGTTGCTGCAAATTTACATATCTTTTTGTTAAAAACAAAGCAGAAGACAATCAAAGCATAAAATAAGGATGCAACCATGCGCGAGAATTGAGTGTAAAGTGTACATGTGAAACTAGATTTTTCATCTCTTATATATGTATGTACAAATTAAATACCTAAAAGGTGGTGAGATCAATTTACATAGGTAAGAATGAGCAATTATATTTGAACATGCCCAACATGGAGGGACACCTAACACCTCAAGAAAATAGAAGAGGGGGATGTGGAGAAAAAAAAAAGAAAAGAATAAAGAAAGGTGTCGGTCTCATATTTCTGTGAGATGATTGTCATGGTATTTAGGATTTCTCAATGTTATTCTAACACATAAAAGTGGGTGTCTTAATATTCTTATTTAGGATTTTTGGGTTTTTTTTTTTGGTCATCCAAGTGGCGTTCAAATATCATTTCTCTTTTAGATTAGTCCATCAGTAGTGATCTCTCATGTATTACTACTTACATCTGGAAGGAATGAACGGGATGATATATTTTTCACAAGCTGTCTAGATGCAAGGTCAAGAGCTGTTTGGTTCTCTAGGTTAACCATATTAAGATTAACCCTGTCATCCCATGTTAAGGTGTAGACAACCATGGGACGACACCCAAAGGTGGCCACATGCAAGGGGGTGTCTCCTGACTTATCCTTTTGATTTATCATCTTCTCAAGTGCAGGAGTTTGAAGGACGTAGCGCACCACATCAAGCTTCCCACTTTTTGCTGCAATGTGAAGAATGTTACGGTGATGTAAGTCAAGCATCTCGTTGGGATCGAGACAGTGTCGTAACAATTCCATTACTACTACCAGATGCCCTTCACGAGCGGCTAGATGAAGCGGGAGCAAGCCATCTCTGTCCCTCTGAATGCTACAAGTCTTGCATTTGTGAAGTAAATAAACAACACCTTCGTGGAAACCTATTGATGCTGCGCAATGAAGTGGAGGCGGTCTATCCACGTCCCTTAAATGTATCCATTCTGGCTTCTTGCTCACTATGATAGTCAGCATACCTGCGTAATTATCAACCAAAGTAACTCTTATATGGATCCCAATCTAACATTTAGATACACTCACAATAGTCTTCTGAACGAATTAGTTTGACTTTTCTTGAAGTTTAGTGTAGTTACATCTTATACTTTTCTACATGTAAAATTATCCATAGAGGTCTGTGAGATTTGCTAAAATTATATTGGTCTACTCTGCAATTCCTCATTTGCTAATCTGTGTGGCATTATTTCAAGGTATATTAACATATTCCCAAGAATAACCGCTTAGGAAAGATTTATTACCATGTTTGTAACAAGTTATATAAACTAATTCCTGGGTATTAGTTATTTTCAGGAAAGAAATATTCTCATTTTTTTATGAGATTTCATTTCCTTGATGAAGGGTGGAAAGAAAACATTCCATGACTTAGGAGTAATAATTATTGAGCAAAAATATTTAAATATTCCTAAATTATTTCACTTCCCTACAATTAAATGCATTGGGGGTATTTTGGATAGGAATATGTATTATAAAACAAACAAGTTTTAAATTTATCCCTTCAAATCTCAACAAATAATCCTAGAAATGTCTAATACTAAACAAATAATTTTTAAAAAAAATCTAGAAATAATATTTCCAATTATTATATTCTTGGTGGTATGACTCCTACAAATGTGATTTCAAACCTTAAAACAAACGTCTCATTAAGCAAAAAAAAAAAAAATAGTATGTCACATTCGATTTGCATGATTATTAATGGTAAAGTTATGATATTTTTTATAATATTTGACATACATGTCAATTAAAATATCCTTTACCAGGTGAAGATGGAGCTTATATAATTGTAATTTGTAATAAAAAGGATATTTTAGCAAATTTGCATGTCAAATATGATCAAAATATTATAAGTTTGTCATTAGTATAGATCACGTGCATGTCATAATTACTTTTTTATTTTTTATTTAAATTAACAAATTAGTAACTATTAAGGAGGATAGTGTGATTTTAGCAAATGTCAGAATTTTAGCAATAATTTTACAAATAGAAAAGTGTTAGGTATAATTATACTAAACCTTAAGCTAAGGAGGATTTGTGTAATTTAACTCAACTTTACTTAACCTTATTTCCATTCATGACACATTCATTTGCTTCTATGTTTCATCAGTTTAGTGTGATGTGCCTATACAAAACACTAGATTTGTGTGTGTATATATTGTGAGAGAATTAATTTTATATGAGAATAAGAGGATTAAATTTGCGCCATATAATCATATATAGATAATCAAGATTAAAAATTATTAAAAAGTCACATGACCAGTTAAAAAAATACATGACTTTATGTATTAATTCTTACCATTAATGTAAGATTTAATAGTCCAGATTTACTCCTCTCACTTGATCTTCTATGTGTATATGTATATATATATATATATATATATATATGTAACAGTAATTTAGCTTTTGGAAAAGCGCAATTGTGACATCAAATAAGTATGTGAAAGCTAATATTTGGTATCAAATTAATCCTTAGAAGTTGTTTGACATCAAATATGTCTCTAAAACTTAAGATGTGATTTGAAATATTAATATTGTATTAAATAAGCCCCTAGAAATTAATCTCTTTTGAAAGGACTAAACTGGTGTCCAAGTTTAATATGACACTACATTTGATATTTTAAGGATTTATTCGATGATTGAAATCTTTTAAGAATTAAATTGATATTGCACAATCCTTTCAAGCATGAAATTACATGTTTGCTGAATTTTTAACTACTCAAATACCATCTATCTCAATGGGATTAAAATTTGTGTGAGGCTTGCTTATTGGGAAATAAATTTTTGGGCCATGATATACAGAGTATGTAGAGGAGGCGTATCATATATATCATTAAAAAAGAAACATATAATTGGATAACAATATAAATCTATTTTATATTAACAGTGTATCAAAAATTATTCTCATGTAAATAAATGATGTTAACAGGTTCTAGACATTAAATTTGAAACTGTAAAAGGAGTTCACATTATTATTTAATCACATATTTCTATCTACAATACTTTTAAAATAATGAGTAGTTGAATGAGAATTTGATTTGTATGCACTGACATTTTACACCGTCTTTTAATCAAATTATTTGATCTGCATGAACTTTGAATTAGTGAGGAATAGATGTTCAAGAAAAATTTTACATATATCAGTGCATTATAATTAAACTCGGATGAATAAAACATTTTAGCGATGCAAGCAATTTATCAAGCATGGTATCTTGTCAATATTAAATAGAGTTCTTTCAAGTTTCAACAAATTACCTATATCCCGCTTCATGATTGCCGCTTCAAGGGGTGATATTCCCTTTGGCGTGGCATTCGCGGGGCACTTCTCCAAGATTTGGTTAACAGTTTCCCTGAGCCTAACCTTAACCGCCAAGCACAGCACTGATTGATCTTTGTTGTTTACTGTATTCCATGCTAATTCATAACAAGACTGTGGCCATGATACCAGCCTATCCTCCTTAGCATTTTCCTCCATGGGTCTGGCCTCAACCGTAGTCATACAGCATGCTTCTTCCACAAAATGGTGAAGCTTAGCAGTCATATTGAGTGCTTCAAGAGCATGGAAAATACTCGTCACCATGCCAGGATGACGGCTCATGATGGCCTCGTGTAACATAATGTTCCCTTGATTGTTCTTCATTTCCATGAGTTCTAAGAGTCTTGTCACGGTGAAATTATCACAAGCATCCAAGAGCTTTCCAAGTGTGGAGACATGGCCAGCCCTTGCAGCAACATGTAGGGGAGTGTCATCGTTATTGTTAACGGAGAATAGAAGATCTGGGTATTGTGTGGCCACTCGATCCACCATAACATCATTGCCATGCAAAGCCGCTAAATGTAGCACAGTGTTTTTCATAGGACTCTTAAGTCTCGGTAAGATGGTGGAATAATCATCTAGCCACGTAGTACTTGCACTTCCCCACCTTGCTAAGTGATATACTTTTCCAAGCAATTCGAGACTTCCCTCACCATGATGTACCTCTGACCGTAGCGCCTCATTTTCTGACAGGCTGGCCATCGTCATCATACTCTGTTTTTCTGGCTCTATGCTCATTGTGCTGTCAGTGCCAGAGATTTCGGTTGCTGTAGCCATCTATTTTGTGGAACAATCATAAATTCAAATTTTAATATTTCCAGGGGAAAAAAAAAGTTCTAACTTCGATATGTAAAATTCAATAATCTTTTTTTTTCTTGGTAACAATATCATCTAAACATATATAGTTCACTCTTATGTCACAACTCCACGAGTTTAATTGGATTATTGTATAAAAAAAATACCATCAATGTATCACAATTAAATCCTAAAAAGCTGTTGAGGTCAGTGATTAAAGAAGGTCATTAAAGAAGAAAACAATCCAGAAAATAGAATCCTAGAATACTACTAACCACCAAAAGAAACAATATGTCACAATTGCCATGACCGAAACATAGAGAACATCTTCCCTAGCAAGCCTTAACACACAATATTTTCTAGAAAAAACGGACAGAGTTTTCTTTATTTTTTGGACATTTCCCAAATAAAATATAATCTGCAATATTTCCAATTTAACTTCACAATAAATGGGCATCAAGTATTCTCATAATGCTCCCTTCCAGCATAAAATAATATCTCAACATATGTTTCAAACATAATACCAAATTAAGTTTACAATTCATTTCCAAAACATAGTTTATATAGCTAAGTTATAAGTTCTTAAACATAAACATAATATAAGTCCGAGGACCCTGCCTGTGACACATGGAGCAACTGACACTAAACAAAATGAGGCTCTAACATAAAAGGCCTTCACAAGAAAGCTCACCAACTTGAAATGCACCCGAGGCTGAGCCGGAGGAACAAAAATAGATCCAGCACCAGCACCTGTATTGTAAAAAAAGTGGAAGACAACAGGGTGAATTTTGCAACTCAGCGAGAGATAAGATATCCATAGTTTACTAAATACAATCATAAAACAATATAAACATAACAATGTATATGTACTCATAAATATATGTATATATATATAGTTATAACATGAGATTTCTTGAAAACATAACTTTACATAATTTCAAGTATAATGAGGAGTTATTCGAAGCAGAACAATAACAAATCCAGACATAACCCAAGGTCATGTATGGGTTAGCACCACACCTGCTAACTAGATTGGCCCGTAGCCATACAAGTTCAGACACGACAAAAGTCATGTGCAAGTTAGCATCCATCCTGCTAACTATAGTTGGCCCATAGCCAAATACAAGTCCAAACATAACAAAAGTCATGTGTGGGTTAGGATCCCTCCTGCTAACTAGAGTTTCTCACAATGCACCGAGACTAACGTCCATGCTATTAACTACAGGTTCTAACTAGAAATATTCCCCCAAATTAACTCAAAATCATGTACATTCCACTTCCAAAATATTTTTCAACACAAAATCCATTCTCATGTTATATGAAATACATTAGACATAAATGATACTCAAATTTAATAATTAACATAAAATGTTCTAAAATTCAATATTTGATACATTTCAACCAAAAATATTTAAATAAGAATAACAATCACATTATGGTCTCCAAATAAATATTTTTCATTTCAAACATAAAGCCTCCTTTTTAATAAATAAATTGTTTTATTCCATATCAACATACTTTAAGCTTTTTATATAATTTTATATTATTTATCATGCATAAAGTAACCTACATATACACTATCTACTCACAAATATTGGTTCAAAGAATCGAAGAACAATGCCTTTGATGTCACCAACTTAAGTGTTGTCACCCGATTACTCTATCACTCTAGAAATAAGACAATATTAATATTTGTGAGCTAACTGCGCTATCAATTAACATCAGTTAATGCCAATTCACTAAAAACCCTAAATTCAAGGGTTCAAGAAACCTAAATTAATCCTAAAATAATTAGAAATTTCAATAATTTAAATAGAGTATAGTAGAAACTTATTTACCACTTGGAGAGTAGAATTGGTGAAGAAATTCGCTTAAATTCCTTCCTAAGCTTCAAGCTCTCTTTAATGGAGTTAAAGAGAAAAATGGGGTAAAGGAGAGGGAAAGAGAGAGAAGGTGATGAAGAGGAAGAGGAGATGATGATGATGGAGGTGGTGGTGATTTTTCTTGAAGAAGGAAGCTAAAAAAAATTAACAAAAATTATAGGAAGGGAGAAGAGAGAGCTACAAGGAAGGGAAGGAAGAAAGAAAGAGAAGAAAAGGAAGGTAGTTTACGGGAGAGAATGAGGGACGGAAAGAGGAAGAGAGACTAAAAGAACAGAGAGGAAACTATAGTGATCTATACCACTTAAGGTGTATGGTGATCCTCTTTTATTTATTTATTTATTTTTTCGGTTATCACACAATAGCACTTTCCTGAAAAAATGTGTCACATGACGTCGCCTTACCTATGCCCCTGAAGCCTTTATTCACTTGATAACTCAAAAGTACCCATGACCACTTCATACAATATTAGATACAAACATCCCGGCCATCCTTTTCTAGGTAAAATAAATAGAACAACATATCAGAGAGTGGAAATTAAGTTAGTTTGGGGAAGTACAAACCCATTAATAAGAATGAATATATAGTGACTGGGCGTTCTCCTCAAAAGTCCTTGGAGACTGGAGTGGTGGCATTTGTTCTCTTTTATAAGCCACAGAGGACACTGGTTCCTTCATCTCATCTTTCTCACATTCTCCTCTAGAGCTTACAAGCTCATAATTTAGGTTTTAATCTTGTTTAATTTTAAATAAATTATTCAAGAGTTGGATTGGAACAACAACATCAGTCATCATTATTATATTTAGATCTGTATAAAATTACAATTCAAGATTATGAAATGCAAAATTGAAAAGAGCAACATTAATCGATATCGTACACTAAAAATAAATATCAACCTGAATGTCACATAGAGAGACACAAAATATTTAACAATGCAAGGTAAGTTTAGGGGAGGAAATATTGCATATGTAAGAGGCCGAATGTGTGGTCTAACCCTATTTGATAGTAAGATAGGTTGAGAGATATTTGAAAGTCTATTTATCTTAATAGGTTAGATTTAGGCTTGTTGCAAGGCTTGTGAAATCTCCCAAGCCAACCTAGGCTTACGATATTATTAAGCCACAACAACTTTTTGTTAACTTTATACATGATTTATAATTTAAAAAAAAAAAGAATTAAATGACACAGATAAAGAGTGGTCACTCCAGTCTTACAATACTTAGACTAAGAACTTCTATTCTTAAAACAATTAGAAATGTCCATGAATCATATTGCTTTATGCATATCTAATCTAAAATCCTTTTTAAAGAGTTCTAATAATCCTTAATTTAGCCAATCAAGGTGAATTTTTTGGTTATCTTTCACTATACATACGCTAGTTATGAACCTCGTCATTGGTGAATGAGTAATGATTTTATTTGAGGACAGAATAAAGGTGATTTGTATGAAAGGCTAGGCTTGTGTTCAAGCTGTTGAACACTTAGCTTGGTAGTATGGTTAAGTTATTTTAAAAATTGTAGGCTTGTAAATAGTTCAAGGCTATATATATATATATATATATATATATATAATAATAATAATATTATTTAAATATTTAAAAATAAATATCCAATTAAAATATTCACCTAATCACCATTAGATGTGATGGATAAATGAAAATAATGGGGCCACCACCACATATAATAGTAATGATTTATGTGTCCAAATTAGACACTCGGCTTTTAAATATTCATATTACATTTTTATTTGAAAAATATCCCACAAAGTAGGCCATGGACAAGACTTTAAGGCATGAAGATGAATGGGGATTGCTTAGTTGGAGTTGAGAGTCATGTTTTGCAGTTGCATACTACATTTAATAAAAAAAATTAACATGTGCGTGGTGGGTCCAACTAATTTTAAAATGAAAAAAAAATCTAAATTATTAATTTATTCTATGGCCTTCTTTCACTAATGGACCCTAGGCCCGTACTACCACAACATGTTCCTACTATCATTGTTGATCTTTTCCACACCACATCCACAAATCCGAACCAATAATGTAGATCTTTAACTAGCCACATATCTTCAACTACCAGTAAAGCCATAACATCAAGCATAAACAGTAACAACAATCAGAACATGATCAAATGATGATTTTTCTTTTTTGGTTTGGAAGCTAAGTTTCAATTCTATTCTAGATCATGGATTATTGAGCTTTCAGTCCAAGATCCAAACCAAATGTGTCAGATCTGCCAGCATAAGGAACAATGATGGCCAAGAACTAGAATTGTGAAGAAGGAAGCCAGAACTGAGAGAGGCGACGAGCCACGCTAAAAAGACCAGATCCTCCAACGGTGATGCTTGAAACTGAGATACGGCGAAAATAGATTTGAAGTCGAAACCTTGAACAGAGAAGGCAATCGGAAATAACCAAAATCAAGAATAGATCTGCGGTGGAAAAAGAACGTGATCTAAGAGCGAAAACCTGAACCTTGCCAAAAATGAAGTAGGACCTTGCCAGAGAAGATAAATGACGTATAGATCGGAGTGGCGAAGAAGAACCATGCCGAAAAACTCAATATAGCCGGCAAAGAAATAGATCCGACAATGAACACATCCACAAAGAATAAAAGATCCCGGAGGTGAGAGAGGCCAAATTAGTAATTTAGATTTTTTTTTTTAGTTTAAAATTAGTTAAACCCACCCACTCCCGTGTCAATTTTCTACTAGTTATTGTGGCTAACAGCAAAAAATGCATTGACTCTCAAGTGCAAGTTAGCAATCCCCGAAGATGATACAAGATTTAAGACGTGAAAGATAATACATACCAGATCTATTTTCACCTATGAGGTCAGGACTTTGTGCTCTTCTCTATAATATTTACCCACGCTAGATATCTGTACAAATAATATTGCTTAATTGAAAACTCAAACACATTGAAATAAAAGAATGCAACATATGGAGTAGGATGGAAGTTTGAGAGGCAAACCGAAATTGTCTGAACTTGATTGAGGTTGATATTGACTACGGACTCACTCAACAACATTGCTTGATTTCCCCCCACTTTGATTGGATGCTCCTGATGAGAGCGTGAAATAAAGATCAGTGCATCTATATAGATGATTATTGATGATTATTTAATTGTTTACACGCGCAATGATAATTGCGTATTTCGTTAGATACTCACTTTCGCGCCCCCTCGCTCCCCTTTTGTTCCCCACAGTTTAAATAAGAACAATTCTTCAGAATAGTTAATTACCTACTTTATATTTTCGCCAATGAAGTCATTATGCCTAGAGGATTATAAAATGAGCATTATTGATGATCCTTTGTTTCTTTAGGTGGATCACGTGCAATGTTAATTAATATCCTATTTGGTAACAAGATGAAAAAGCAGGAAGATTAGTCGGGGGCTGCGCGGCATCTACTCACTTTCGCGCTGGCGCGCCCCTTTTGATATTTTTAATTGACGGGTTCTGGTCCCAAGTGCTCATAACCGACGAAATGGAGCATAAATGCTCTTAAAATGTTATCTGCAATAATAGCAAGTTATCCGGGTTTAATTACTTTGATATTACAGCCCTAAAGGGTTCGGCCTAGTGGAGTGTCTTGTACCAAATAGATCAAATATGTACAAATCCTCATTCTTCTATTTAAGATTTGGGAAGGTAAATGTAAGTTTTTTTTTTATAGATATTTTCTATGAGTTCGAAGGCTTTTCTTATGAGCATTATCATTTCAACCTAAATTCAAACTTTACGTATAAAAAATACATTACTTTCACATTACACCATAGGAAAGGTGTATATTGGTATGGGGAGATAAAGGAGAGTGTGCGTACAGCATGGACACAGAATGACCACGACAATGGCAGTCATGACCACAATGTTGGTGGCCAGCCAAGTGAGTTTGCTCATAAAAGTGTAGACACCAGCCAAAAACGTCGGGGAAAGAGCTACAAAGAGCTGCTCCAAGAATCGGCATTGCCAAATTGAAAGCTGTATTTAACAACTCCATAGCTCCCAGCCTTACCTATAGGGGCTGTGTGGCAGCTGGACTTTTTTTTTTTTAATTCCCATGAATTTTAGCTTCGGAATGTAACATTCCTATGTTTGGTAGACAGACTAAAAATTATTCCCAGGAAAATGTTATTTCCAGGAATGGAATACATCTCATTTTCTGTCCCATCTTTCAGGTGGGAATGTTTTATTCCCAGGAAAAAAATTATCACCTGACAAAGTAAAATCCCTAATCTACCCCTATTATAACATCAGATATGCGTGTTTTTGAGAGCTGCTTTCTGACCTAGCTTCGTGATATCGCTCTTCCGTTCCACCGCAAGTAGCTCAACCCGCCACCGCAAGCAACTCGTGCCACCATTGTCACCACCGCGAAGAGTTGCTGCCACCACCGTGAGATGGATTGAAGGTATGCTTCACTAGCGTTCTCTCTTTGTTCTTCTTTCCGATTAGGGATCCGATTGATTCTTCTTCTTTTTTACCATCTTGTTCTTCGTCTTCTATGCTTCGATTGTTGGTTGAGGAGTTGGTTGGTTTCATGGTTGTTGAAGGATGTTGGAGCTAAATTAGAGAGTCTGAGTTCGTGGCATGAGGAGAAAGGGGTAGAGAAGTTGTCCTTGGGGGGAGGCAGGTGTAGGTGGTGGCTTGGCCACTGGAGAGGAGCACTAGTTGTGGCGGAGAAGCGTAGGTGGTGGCGATTTGTTTGCTGTTGTTGTCATTGGATTTTTTTTTTAAGGGTTTGGGAGGGGCTTGTTGGACCTGGGTGGGTTGTGGGTGTTGGGCCGGGCTAGTGCGTCTGGAGAGAAGCATATTGACACTGAAGAAGAAGAATAAGCCATTTTGGTGATGGTTTGGTTGCTTTGCCTGCCTCACTCACTACATTGCATGACAGGGCACATTTCATCAAGGTTTGGATTTGTGGAATCAATTTTATGTGCTAATTTGTAGATTGAAGTTATTTACAAGTTGTTTGGAATCATATGGAATTGAATTCCTTCCAAAATTGGAATTCAATTCCATACTTTGGAACAACATTTTGTTGAAGAATTCAAATCACAACAAAATTTAATTCCCACAAAACACCCAATTCTAAATCAGACCAAAAGAGGTCTGATTTGTGAAAAGAATTCATCTACAAAATTGAAATTACCAACTTACCCAACATGGAGCATACTCTCGTCGGCCAACTCACGCTGCACCAGCACCTCCCCAACCTGGAGCGGCGCCTTCTCTCTTATCGCGTGGAGCAATCATCCGCAAACCATCATGAACAGCATCCGCGTCTCGACCCCCATCATAAGAAGCGGTGTCCCTACCGCCTGAAGCCTCGGATGCAACCTCTGGTTCTCGTATCACTAGTAGGTTAGTCGCCCTTGTTGCAGCTGCTTTGGTGGTGCTGTTTGGTCTTCTTCTTCCTGGTAAGTCATCTTGCTTATATTATTTTCAGTTGAAAAATTATGGAGGGCACTAATTCTTGTATGGGCTTTTATCTGTTGTGATTGGTGTTTTGATTGTGAAGTTTGTAGAATTAGATTTTTTTTTTCTTGTTACATTTGTTAATAAAGCTCCCTTTTATTTTGTAGACTTTGGAATTTGGAAAAAAAAAACAAGAATTTGAAGAATGTAGAAGCAAAAAATAGCAAGAAGCCCCCAATATCAACCCCTGAGTTTGTGCACATAATTGATTTTGTTCCATTGCATTGCCAAAAGCTGTTGAATAGTCCTTGGTAGTGAAATATTAAGTTTGATAGATGAAGGATAAAAAGGTAAAAATAAACAAATCAATTCATTTTTAGATAAATTTCAAATAAAAAAATTCATTTCAATTTTATTATTTACTAACTCATTCCAAACATAAGAATTGAATTCAATTCCTGATGGAATTCAATTCAATTCCATTACTTAAAATCTTTCCAAACACCTTGTTAGGAAAACGAAAGTAATTTTATAAGATACCTTATAGCATGAACAAATGCACCATGAAATGATTTACAATGCCATTGATTTGTTACAAGATACTGCTTGATTATAGTGATTTGTGGTTTTTGGTTGATGTGTTCTAGCTTAACTAATTGATAATGTATTCGATTGGTTTCTAAGATATTGATATATTGTTGTGATTTGCTTTAATTTTAAGGGATGCTATGTTTGTGCATGTGTGTGTGTGCGCGCGTGCGCATGCGCCCACATAGAGGGATTATTTGATGGCTGAGCTACTTCGATTTTGTGAACAAGTTTTTATGTTAGTGGTTTTTAGATACTGCTTGTGATTATAGTGATTTTTTCCAAGTTTTGTAAGGAATGTGGTGTTAAGCAATATTTTGCAGAACATATGATGAAAGTGGGAAATAAATTCGAATTCAAAGCTTATTTTGTCTAGCTTGGGGTAAATTTGGTTTGCGCTTTTGCATGTGGTTTCAAACTAATATTTGATTTTCTGTTGGCATCGATTTAATTTATCCAGTATTACCTCTTTTGTCAGTCAGTATTCTATCTTTAGGCCTGACTTTATAAAATTTCTTATTGTTCACAATACAGCCTTTTCTCGTTTCTGTAAAAGTTGCTTCTTAATCACATCACATGGCAAAAATTATATGGCTTTACCATTTGTAGTCTATCAGAGTGTTGTGCAAGCAATAACAATCTTGAGCACACTTTTTCAAATTGTTCTGTCAGTTTCATACAAGTGGAAAAAATATTTTGCAGCCTTGAAAAACTTCCAGAAAAATCATTGGGAGAAAACTGTTTCAAGGAGGTCATGCTGTTAAGAAACAACCCACTATTGTACTTCGCATTACATTTGAGAAATAAACTTGATTTTCTTATTGAAAAATGGTCATTGTTTAAGGAATAACAATAACATAGTTTTTCAGTTCTTGCTCTTGATCCTTTAAATGCGAAACATTCCTTTTCTCGAGACAGTTCTTATTTGGTTGCTGTCTTGCTCTGCATAAATGCTCATGTGTATATGAGATTTGATTTGATCCTTATTTATTAAATTTACTATGATCTGTATGTTTGATACTTTGCTATGTCTTAAATACAATTCAATTTTATGGGGATAACAGTCTTGCATATGTCAGCCTGTGAGCTTTTTGGACTCTTTGTTGTGTAATGTCTTGGATTTTCCTATTGAGGATGTGATGGAGACTGTAAGTTGATAAATAACATTTTCTTGGAGATATAGACTCCCATGGAAGAAAACAACAGAAAGGCTGCTGTAATTTCTTCTTCTATGTTGGCATTTATTTCTTATTCTCTGTCGGTAACATGGAGCATCCATGCTCCACAAGCTGAGGCACGAGCCTTTTTTTGTCTTTGGAGATTCACTTGTCAACAATGGCAACAATAACTTCCTTGCCACCACTGCATGTGCCAACTGATATCCTTATGGCATTGACTCTCCATCTCATAGAGCCTCTCTGGCCGTTTCTCCAATGGCCTCAACATTCCTGACCTTATCAGTTGGGTGCTCTCATACTTAAATATATAAATATGCCCTTAATCGAGTGCAGTATCTGTTTTTTTTATCAGTTTAATATCTGATACATGGTTAAGATATATATAGTTTCAATATCTTTCATTTTCTCGTTTTTGCTTTTTGAATATTTTTAATTTTGTCTATGATCTCTTATAATAAGCCATATATTTACATATGAACTGCATTCCACATTGCCATACTTGAGTCCAAAGCTTGATGGTGAGATGCTACTTGTTGGTGCCAATTTTGCTTCTGCTGGGATAGGAATTCTTAACGATACTGGAATCCAGTCTGTAAGTATGCAACCTTTGTGCCTTTTTTATTTTGGAATTACTATGGATTCTGTTCATGGATCATGATATTCCCTAAATGTGTTAATATACAAGTGTTACAATTTTCAATGAGTAGATATATTGCCGTATATGGGGATAGGCAAAAAGTCAATAGTAATAGAAAGCTTTGTTTGTTTGTTTGTTTTTTTCCTCTCTCTCTCTCTCTAAATTATTACTATGATGAATAAAGTTTTGTTATTATATTGCTATTCAATTTCTGAAACTAGTTCCATGTTAAAAACTCGTTTAGTAATATATATAAAATATGTCTAAGTTAAATCACCCATATATATATTTAACACATGACACATTGTGTGCTTATTATATAAGGCATTACTTGATATGTTATTATTATAAGCTAACCTGATCACTCAAATTGAAGACAGGCTGTAAATTGTTGGTGGAATGCTTCCTAAAAGCTGGCGGCTAGGTGCAAAATTCATCCACTTCAACCGTCGAATATGGCCAATCACTAATGGAATAACTCCTTTGACTATGGATACACGGATGGAAGTATATATATTGTACTTATGGTCACTATGAATTTGAATTGTTACGATTATTTTGTTATGTAATTTGAATGGTACTCATATACCTAGTGTTGTAAAATAAAGTTATGTGTTTGAATTTAATTTGACCAAATTTTATATAATTCTGGTTATGATTGATTATATTTACATGCAATTGTGTGTCAAACCTTGTGTTTAATGTTAATTTTTGGGTTAAAATTATTAATTTTTAGTTAAAATAGTTAATTTTTCAGTTAAAATAGTTAATTTTTAGTTTAAATGGTTAATTTTTAAGTTAAAATGATTTATTTTTAGTTTAAATAGCTATTTTTGAGTTAAAATTGTTAATTTTTAATTAGAATATTAATTTTTGAGTAACAATAATTAATTTTTTATTTGAAATTGTTAATTATTAAGTAGAATAGTTAATTTTGGAGTTAGAATTGTTAACTTGTAGTTAAAATAGTTAATTTTTAAGTTGGAATTATTAATTTTGGCATTAAAATTATGAGGGGGTATTTTGGGAATATCATACAACATTCCTGGGAATATAAATAACAACCAAACACAAGAATATTAATTCTCAGGCATATTTTGTAACAACTAATACTTCTACCATATGCTCTTAAAATATCATTTTTGAAAATAAAATTATTGGGATTAGTATTTTTAGAAATACTATTTTCGGGATTATAAAATTAAACCCCCCGTCATACCTGTCATACACCTCAAAGGAGTATGATATTGGCAAGGTGGAACATGCCCTTGTGGAGGCTACTGTAATGCCTGTGTCTTGTGCCTCACCTGGCATGGACAAATTAACATGCTGCCACTAAAGTTATGTAGAGATTTAATTAGATTTTTACATTGTTAATTTATCAAAATTAAAGTATATATATTTTTTGTCAACTGAGCTTTGTTTTGTTTCATTATATTTGTCTCTGTTCTTTTTCATGCTGGGTTTCATTCCTCAAATTTAGCATTTTTCATCCAGGAAGATAAAATAATAAAATTTAGTGATCTACCCGTAAATTTTGTGGCATCAACATCATACTCAGTTTTTTGGCTACTTTGGCTTAATTATATTTTATGTAAAATTTTAACACGATAAAATACTAAATATGTTATGTAATTAAAACTGTTAATATATATACAAACATGAACTGAAATATAACTTTTAACTTAGGTTCATTGATTCTTATTTGCAACATTTTTCCATACTTACGTCAACATCAAGACAAGTAACAAGTCAAAACACAATATGAACTGAAGAATTAATATTAGCGCAGACATTTTTTATCAGTGATTTGAGATACTACCAACAAGCTTTAGATGAGTGGGGCTCAGAAATTGATTTACTGTATAATTAAATTATGTCAATTTGTGACAATAAGCACAAAAAAAAATCTGATAGAATTAAATCTACCAATTGGTACAGCATAGCAAAAATAAGTATTAGGGGTGAATAGTATTTTTTTAATAGTGAGACCCATTTGTCACTATTTACTGTGGGACCTGTTTGTCACTATTTATGATGGGCCCACTAATCACTGTTTATGGAATAGTACTATTCACATAACAGTATCATTAACACCAGATTAAGAAAATTTGCACTCTGAATTTTTAATGTGGAAACCCCCAAATATCGGAAAAAAAATCACGGGGTAAACTCCGAAAAATATTTCACTATATTCAAGATAATTACAAAATATTATTTCCGCACTTTTCAACCTAAGAGGTAAATATAGTGTATCCTGGTGAAAACCCTCCTATTCAAACACTATAATTTTGCATTACCAATGAGTAATAGAGATGATACCCAAAATATTCCCAATATATATACCCACATCCTACACTCTTTGGGATTTACACACACTCTATTTTTCTCTCTCAGCAGCTGTTATCTGTTTGCTGCTTGTGCTTTTCAGCTTCTTCTTCGCCTTTATTTATATAGGTTTCCTGCGGTGTAAACGCGATTTGCGTATTACAGCTGCAGGAGAAAATTTCATTCACATGTCTCACAGCACCGAAATCTTCACGTGTGCATAATAAATTTACTTTACTGTTCATGCGTTGAAAATTTTTCTTCTCTCTCCCATTTTCTTTCAATTTCGGGTGGGATCCACTGGCTGGATCCCACAGTAAGCACTTTGATCCCCTGTAAGAATGAAGACACGGGTTCAAATCTCAAAAAGTACACTTGTTTAGAGAGAGGTAATAACCTTAAATGCTCCATCACTCAAAATTGCAAGTAGGGGTGGCTAAGTTCCCCTCCCCCCCCCCAAATCAAAGATTCCCGTGGAAAACTGCCCATTTAGGGCCCCATATTCAAGGGCTTTTCCCCCGTGGGGACGAGGGCTAAAATCCCATATTGCTTTATGCATATCTCATCTAAAATCCTTTTTAAAGAGTAAGAGTTCTAGTAATCCTTAATTAAGCTAATCAAGGTGAATTTTATTTGTCGTCTTTCACAATATACTAGTTATGAACCTCATCATTGGTGAATGAGAATTGATTTTATTTGAGGCCAAAATAAAGGTGATCTGTTCAAAAGATTAGGCTTGTGTGCAACCTGTTGGCCACTTAGCTTTGTAGCATGGTTAAGTTATTTTAAATATTGCAGATTTGTAAATAGTTTTAGGCTAGACATATTTAAAAAAGAGTAATATTATTTGAACACCCAAAAATAGATGTTCAATTGAGACACTCATTGTATCATGATTATAAGTGATGGATGAGTGAAAATAGTGAGAATCATATTATTTTTTGGGTGTTTAAATAATATTTTTATTTAAAAAATTGCCCATATATTAGGTCACAAACAAGACTTAAGGTGGGAAGATTTTACATACCTGAGGTTAAGACTTTATGCTCTTCTTAATAATATTTAACTGTGCTAGATATATATTTTTAATGTACAAATAATATTGCTTAATTAAAAACTCAAACACGTTGAAATAAAAGAATGCAACATATGGAGTAGGATGGAAGTTTAAGAGGCAAACCGAAATTGTGTGAACTAGATTGAGGTTGATATTGACCACGAGCTCACTCAACAACACTGCTTGATTTCCCCTGACTTGGATTGGATGCTACAGATGAGAGCATGAAAGATGTATGCATCTATATATGTAGGATTATTGATGACTCTTTTATTCTTTTCGTGTGCAATGATAATTGCGTATTTCGTTACAGACGGAAAAAGCAGCTGTGCTGGGGCATCTACTCACTCCATCGCACATTAATTTGCCTTTTGTCCTATTTAAGTTTGAGCTTTTCCTGTCCTTTGCAAACTGATCACTACAATTTAAGAACAATTCTTTTATGCTAGCTAGGTAGCTTTAACATGTTCTTTCTCGTCCAACAAGTTGGCCTGCCTCCCTTGTTTTTCACGTTTTAAAAATTCCTTTGTAAAGGAAGTGAGAGGGAGGGCGCGAGCAAATCATTGGGATGTGATTCAGTTGCATCAATAGTTAGTGGATGCACCTGACTATTGTAAGTGAAATGGATGGTGGGGCATTACAGCATTTTTTTTTTTTCGGGTCTGAGCATGCTTAGCTTAATACTCAATGAGGAAATGTACGGGCTATTATTGGGCCTGTAAAGCTCCTACTAAATGGACCCAAATCTGGCCATTTAGTATATGTACGATGTGATCCACGACCCTTGTGTCCATAATATAGTATACTATTGACCCGTGAGCACACATATATTCAGCAAACACAGATTTCCAACTAGCTTCTATTATTTATATTTGTTGTGTTATCGTGTTCCAACTTATATTTTATTTATCATTATAGGGAATATAAATCTCATTCAAGTAGATCCCGTACCATAAAGGTGTTCCATAGCATTAAATATAAATAACATTTTTCTTCCAACAAAACTTCCTTATTCTATATTTGGTTTTCAATTCCACCGTGTCCCGAACGGTCTTTCTTGACGGGTCAATTAACGGAAGATTTTAGAAGATACCGGAAGACCGTAGAAAAATATAGAATATTGTGGAATAATGTAGAATACTCTAGAATGTTCTAGAATCTTGTGGAATCTTGTAGAACCATGTAGAATCATCTAGAACTATGTAGAAACATGTAGAAGCATCTAGAAGCATGTAGAGATATGTAGAATTGTCTAGAAGCTTCTAGAGGCATGTAGGAGTTATCTAGAGTATCCTTAGTAGATATGTGTAGATGACTCTAGAAATATGTGGAGATGTATAAAATGCAGGAAGGTTCTGGATACAAAATCCGGACCGTCCATTAGAATCAATCTCCACCGTCCATTGAGGAGGTGGAAGGCTATATAAAGGGGTGGCCATTCTTGGCCAAACCATCCAAGTGATCCAAGTCATTTGTAAGTTTTCCTTTGTGTAGCACAAAAGAGTTTCTCTCCACCAAAGTTCTCTAATTCTCTTGTGCTCTTAGCTTCCGTTGCTAGTTATTTTGAGTGAGGCTGACTTGGTGCTTAGCTCAAGAGGTTGAGTAAGTCCAAGTGCCGGCACGGTTGCGTTGGAGAGTGTCCAAGGCCGTGACAATTTTGGTATCAGAACGAGGTTCGTGTGGGAGCACAAGTGGTTTGTGTGGAGAAAATGGCTTCAAATGTGACTGAGGAACATGTGGAGGCTCCAAGGGGGAGGGATGTCATTCTTCCTCATACCAAGAAGACCCGTGGGTCAAGCAAACCAAGGGGCGAAGATTTTGCTGCTTTGGAGGAAAGGGTTTCTTTGTTGGAGAATGCTCTAACAAACATGGATGTGCACATCCAAAGGGTGGAGCATGACAAGGAAACCTTAGAGACTCATGTGTTAGGAGAGTTAGATGTCATGAAGGAAGATGTCATGACTGCTCTCAAGAGTGGAGAAGAAAGGGATGAACGCCTCAACCAAGTTGAAGGCAAGCTTGAAGGTGTCATGAAGCTACTTGAAGAGGCTCGACCATCCCTTAAGGAAGTCAGGTTATGAACTACTGCTAGTACTCAGGGTGGAGCAAGGGAAACTCCACGGGTTGATCTCCCCAAGCCAAAGGAATTCAAGGGCGTGAGGGACGCTCGAGAGGTGGAGAATTTCTTATGGCAGATAGAGAGGTACTTCGAATGCCAAGGGGTGGCAGAAGAACAATTGAAGGTATGTACTGCTTCTCTCTATCTTTTTGATAATGCAATCTTATGGTGGAGAAGAAAGCATGCAGACATAGAGAGAGGTACTTGTAACATAGCCACGTGGGAAGATTTCAAGAGGGAATTGAAGAGATAATTCTTCCCCGAGAATCTGGTTTATGAAGCAAGAAAGAAGTTAAGGGAATTGAAGCATAGAACCACGATTGGTGACTATGTGAGAGAGTTCACCACACTCACACTTCAAATCCCTAATTTAGCCTCAGAAGATGCGTTATTCTTCATTGATGGACTCCAACCTTGGGCAAAGCAAGAGTTGCAAAGGCGAGGAGTCCAAGATGTAGATGAAGCCATTGTAGTGGCCGAGTCACTCACGGAGTACCAACGAGGGGACTCCAAGTCTAAATCATCTTCTAAGCTAGCTCCTCTAAAGGTGGGGGAGACAAAGGGAGAAATATTCCTCCAAAGAAAGACTTCAAATACTCTTCTAAAAGAGAGTATGAGGAGAAGAAGAAGGCTTTTGTGCCTAAAAGAGGATGTTTCGTGTGTAAGGGGCCACACCAAATAAAGGATTGTCCCAAACTAGGGACGTTGTCATCTATTTTCGAGGGACAGAAATCCCAAACACAGGAGACTGAATATGTTGGATCTGTCCAACTCTTGAATGCCTTAAAGGGTAAAGAATTATGCCCTATTGAGAAGAAGAATAGGTTGATGTACGTGGAAGCACTCATGAAAGGGAGGCCTATTGTAGCTATGATTGACACTGGTGCCACACATAATTTCATCACACCCCAGGAAGCAGAGAGACTTGGGTTAAAGGTCATGGAGAAGAATGGTTGGCTCAAGACCGTCAACACCAGGGAAGAACCTCTTAAAGGAATGGTGAAAGAGGTAGAGATGACTCTTGGCTCATGGAAAGGATTTGTAGATTTTTCAGTCGCACCCATGGATGATTTCAAGATTGTCCTTGGATTGGACTTCTTAAGGAAAGTGAACGTGGTACCCATGCCGTATTATGATGCGGTGTGTGTTATGGAGAAAGGGTCTCCATGCATGATCCCTACACTCTCCAAGCCTGGAGGAACTCCTATGTTGTTTGCCATGCAATTAAAGAAAGGGGTCAAGAAGGGATAGGTGACCTACTTGGCCTTGCTCAAGGAAGAACCCATAGTGGAAGAAGGGGATGTACCCGTACAAATCAAAGAAGTCCTTGAGGAAAACAAAGATACCATGCCTCCTGAATTGCCAAAACAACTTCCTCCTAGGAGGAAGGTGGATCACAAGATCGACTTAGAAGCAGGAACAAAGCCACCCGCACTGGCACCATATAGGATGGCACCACCAGAGTTGGAAGAGTTGAGGAAGCAACTCAAAGAGTTGTTAGATGCTGGTTTTATTCGCCCGTCCAAAGCACCATATGGAGCACCGGTCTTATTCCAAAAGAAGTATGATGGCTCATTGAGGCTATGCATCGACTATCGAGCACTTAACAAGGATGGAACCCTCCGGATGGATGAGGAGAAGGTTAGAGCTATCAAAGAATGGGAACCCCCAAGCAAGGTGTCTGAGCTGAGATCATTTCTTGGACTAGCAAACTATTATCGGTGTTTCATCAAAGGGTATTCTGCTAAAGCTGCGTCGTTGACTGATCTCCTTAAGAAGAATCACTCATGGGAGTGGACAGAGAAATGTCAGAAGGCCTTTGATGAATTAAAGGCTGCAATAATAGAGGAACCCGTGTTGTCCCTACCGGATCACTCTAAAGTGTTCGAGGTCCACACAGATGCTTCTGACTTTGCCATAGGAGGTGTCCTCATGCAAGAGGGACATCCTATCGCATTTGAAAGTCGTAAGTTGAATGATACCGAGCGACGTTACACGGTGCAAGAAAAAGAGATGACAACTGTGGTGCATTACTTAAAGACATGGCGTCACTACTTACTAGGGTCACACTTTATTGTCAAGACTGACAATGTGGCCACTAGTTACTTTCAAACTCAAAAGAAGTTAAGCCCTAAACAAGCTAGATGACAAGACTTCTTGGCTGAGTTTGACTTCAAATTTGAGTGCAAGCCAGGAAAGGCTAACGTAGTGGCAGACGCACTGAGTCAAAAAACTGAATTGGCAGCCATTTCCATGGCTGAAGGAGATATTATTCAAGCAATCAAAGAGGGATTGGATCATGATCCCTTAGCAAAGAAGCTGGTAGAGATGGCTAGAGAACGAAAAACCAGGAGATTTTGGGTAGAAGATGGCCTACTCTACATCAAAGAAAGAAGACTATATGTCCCCAAGTGGGACAATTTGAGGAGAAAGTTGGTAAAGGAATGTCACAACACGAAGTGGGCTGGTCACCCAAGGCAACATCGTACGTTGGCGCTAGTAGAAGCAACCTATTATTGGCCGCAAATGCGAGATGAAGTGGAAAGTTATGTGAAGACTTGTCTTGTTTGCCAACAAGACAAGATAGAGAACCGATCTCCTAGCGGATTACTGGAGCTGCTACCTATCCCAGAGCGACCATGGGAGAGTGTCTCCTTGGACTTCATCTCTGTGTTACCTAAGTCTGAGGGGTATGGGTCCATCTTGGTAGTGGTGGATCGATTTTCCAAGTATGCTACATTCATCCCTGCTCCTACAGATTGTACTGCTGAGGACGCAGCGCGATTATTCTTCAAGAATGTGGTGAAGTATTGGGGATTGCCTAAGACAATCATTAGTGATCGAGACCCACGCTTCACAGGTCGATTGTGGACAGAGTTGTTTAAACTCTTGGGGACAGAATTACACTTCTCAACTAGCTTCCACCCACAAACTGATGGGCAAACCGAGAGGGTGAATGCTTTGTTGAAATGCTACTTGAGGCACTTTGTGAATGCTAACCAAAAGGATTGGCCTAAACTCATGGATGTAGCTCAATTCTCCTACAACTTGCAAAGGAATGAGTCTACGGGGAAAAGTCCATTTGAGGTCGTGAATGGACAACAACCTATTACACCCCATACCTTTTCATCCTCTTACGCAGGGAAGAGCCCCGGAGCATATCATATGGCTAGGTCTTGGAATGAGCAAGCTGATGTTACTCGTTCTTACCTTGACAAAGTCACAAAAAGGATGAAGAAGTGGGCAGATAAGAAGAGGAGATATGCAAGCTACAATATAGGGGATAAAGTAATGATCAAACTCCTTCCCCAACAATTCAAGGCCTTTCACAAGGTGCATAAAGGCTTAATCCGTAAATATGAAGGACCATATGAAGTTGTTGGGCGAATAGGGGAGGTGGCCTATAAGATAAACCTCCCACCAACCATGAAGATCCACCCAGTCTTCCATGTAAGCATGCTCAAGCCATACCATGAAGACATGGAGGAGCCAATTAGAAGTGACTCAAGGCGAGCACCACCTATAGTGATCAAGTCCTTTGACAAAGAGGTAGAGCAGGTGTTAGCTAATCGAGTCATCAGAAAGAGAGGAGTACCACCAACTATCCAATACTTGATCAAATGGAAGGGATAGCCAGTGAGCGAGGCAAGCTAGGAAACATGAGAAGATCTCTCGCAGTTCCAAGACCACCTAAAGTGTTACCACGACCAGAACGCGATGAGGACGTCTGCGCAATAGGTGGGGGAGATTGTCACGAACGGTCTTTCTTGACGGGTCAATTAACGGAAGATTTTAGAAGATACCGGAAGACCGTAGAAAAATATAGAATATTGTGGAATAATGTAGAATACTCTAGAATGTTCTAGAATCTTGTGGAATCTTGTAGAACCATGTAGAATCATCTAGAACTATGTAGAAACATGTAGAAGCATCTAGAAGCATGTAGAGATATGTAGAATTGTCTAGAAGCTTCTAGAGGCATGTAGGAGTTATCTAGAGTATCCTTAGTAGATATGTGTAGATGACTCTAGATATATGTGGAGATGTATAGAATGCAGGAAGGTTCTGGATACAAAATCTGGACCGTCCATTAGAATCTATCTCTACCGTCCATTGAGGAGGTGGAAGGCTATATAAAGGGGTGGCCATTCTTGGCCAAACCATCCAAGTGATCCAAGACATTTGTAAGCTTTCCTTTGTGTAGCACAAAAGAGTTTCTCTCCACCAAAGTTCTCTTATTCTCTTGTGCTCTTAGCTTCCGTTGCTAGTTATTTTGAGTGAGGCTGACTTGGTGCTTAGCTCAAGAGGTTGAGTAAGTCCAAGTGCCGGCACGGTTGCGTTGGAAAGTGTCTAAGGCCGTGACAGCCGGGACTATATATTATTAATTTCCTTTTTTTTGTGATATTTGGAATCCATGTGTGAAGATATGGCAGACAGCATCGCACCGCTGCTTCACTTGCAAACCCAATCACAAAACACCCAAATATTGTAAGTTCCACCATTTCTCAATTTTCTCACTTCTTCCTCTTTACCCTTTCCCCTTCTCCCACCTTTGAAGACTGTAAATGTTATTATATAGATATAGTTTCAAGTGTTTTTGATATTGAGACTTCTTTTCTTCCGGTCACTTGTCATTCTTTGTGCATTTTATAGGCCTTCTAACTACTAGGATTTTGGCTTTCTCTGGACCTAAGAGCTATCTCTCTCTCTCTCCTTTTATTAACAGTTTGAATGGGTACATTTGTGTCCTGTGTGTGGGGTCCAACCGTGGGAAAATGAAAGAGAGAGAAGTCACAAAATTAGAAGCAGAAGAAGTTGAAATAAAGAATTTGAAAAATTGAAAAGCAAATGGTTTGAAATGTTGAAGCCGAAAGCACTGAAAATTTTTCAAACAGTTCGGTGCCTAACTTTACAATTTTCACACTATAATCTCTATAAATAGAGGTGAGATTTCATTTGCAGAAGACACAACAAGCAGCGAAGTTAGAGAGCTGCAAAGAGAAAAATATACAGAGAGTGTATTATTTTTTGAGAGTGAAAGGGAAAAATAGAGAGTGTGAGTAAATCCCTTAGAGTGTAGGGTGTGGGTATATACACCGGGAATATTTTTGGGTATCATCTCTATTGCTCCTTGATACTGCAAAGTTGTAGTGTTTGAATAGGAGGGTTCTCACTAGGATACACTATATTTACCTCTTGGGTTGGAGAGTGTGGAAAGGATATTTTGTAATTATCCTGAATATAGTGGAATATTTTTCGGAGTTTGTCCCGTGGTTTTTCCTTCGGTATTTGGGGGTTTCCACGTTAAAAATTCGGTGTGCAAATTTCTTGATACTGGTGTGAATAGTACTATTCGTGAATAGTACCAGCAGGCCCCACGTGAATAGTGACCAGTGGCTCTATTGTAGAAAATTTTACTATTCATCCTGATTCATATTTTCACTGCGCTGCGCCGATTGGTAGATTTAATTCTATCAGATTTAGTTTTGGTACTCATTGTCACACATTGACATCATTTAATTACACTGTGAATCCGTCTCTAAGCCCAACACTGTGATGTGTGATTCCTCTGCTTAATTGTGATGCATATTTTGATGCCAAAATATTGTCATAATTCGAATAGTAACTGCTTCTTAAGTTTTGTTCCTTTTTTTTTTTCTTTTGTGTTGTTTTGTTTTTTGTGTGCTGTTGTTTTTTGTGTTTTTTTTTTTTTGGGGGGGGGGACTAATAAAGTCACATTTCACATTTCTTATGATAACCTGGAGAGCTGGCCTAGTGGAAGAGGTTAATTCCCTCCAACATGGGATCATGAGGATGTATCTAAACCACAAATTAACGAAGATATTTTAGTGTTTTTAGGACAAACAAGGTAATATGAATGTGCTCATGACATTGTGGGAGTTTACATTTAAGCCACCGAGTTTTAAAGACTGACAGCGACGTTGAAGAATTTTATTTTGTTATATACGCCGTGTGGGCGCAATTAAACATAAATATAAACTACGATACAGCATTATTTCGTCGCTTAGTTGTTGCTATTATTACACCTTTTTGGCACCAAGAAAAGGTAGGCTAGGGTATCGCATATATTTAGTCAGAAACTAGTATTAGCAGTGGACTGCTGGTCAATTCCAAGGAAGTTCTCTAGAGGAAGAAATTTAGCTTGTATGGGGACAGTTTAAGGTTCATAATAGTTTTTTTTCTGTGGCTAATATAAGTGAGATATTGATTTCATCATGGGAAGGAAGCTGCAAAGGCAACAAAGCCTTTTCTTGCTGAGTGGGGTTGGCTTCCCACATACTGTTGCCCAAGCAACTGAAGAAAGGGAAAACTAAATTAGTCATGTTGATGATGGAAGTTGAATTCGTTCCAGGTCTTGGTCTTTTAAGAATAAAATGGAAATTCAATTAGGGGATGATTAACCCAGTGTCTAAATGAAGGCGATGCTCATATCATATGGTTGATGATGCCAGCTATGATTTTGTAAATACAGTATCTCACCTATGTGGGCTGTCTGTTCAGGTAGAAGATTGGTGTGAGTGTTGCTTACGAGTAATATTTTGGAGACCTAAAATGGGATTATTGCTCCATTGATCTAAACAGGATTTCAAAGTTTTAGAATTTACAGTCCATTGTTTGAAGCAGTTGATATACATGCATAGTTTCCTATCATAGTGTTCTTGCATGCCTTATTGATGGTAACTAATTTTATCACTTCTATCCAATTTATTTGTCAAACATACATTCTTACTTTCTTAGAGTAAGAAAAAGTTGGTGTTGTGAGATAGCCAAAGCTTGACTCTTCAGCTGAGGTATTAAAACACTGAATAGAACAGAGTATAAACTTTCTTTTACTAGGGAACCAAAGAATTTTTCTTTGTTCCACAAGATACGTTATGCTTTGAATCTTTGTACGAAACTTGAAACAAGATAGTTAGATCTGTTGGCAAATTTTGAAATGTCATGTGTCAGATAGACGAGACTATAAAAATATGCTGGAACTGCAAGCTCTGTGAATGAACATTAAACCGTATTCAGTCACCCTTGATGATATAGAAGGAAATGTTAAATTTTTTAGGTGCTATACCGTCGCATTTCTTGAAGACTGAAAATATTCAACCTTGGCTCCATTGGCGGCTTTGCATTTATAGCAGCTTGGGGTAGCTTGTTTTTCTGATGACTTGAACTCTGTTTTGGTTTGTGCTGCTACAACATCTATGCTGAATTTGTTAATAAAGAAAGAACTTGGCTATCAGGGGATTTAGCAATTGCCAAGCCCAGGTACTTCATATTGTAAATCCTTTGCTGATTATGTTGCCAATGGGTGTTAAAACTTATAAGTGATTTTGTTTTGTGACTTTAAGAAGAATTAGGATATTTTATGTTAATATTGGAAATTTGTTGGAATAATTTTCCGGTTTCAAAGCGCTGTAACTTAAACCAGGAACCAAAAATTGCCTTCCATGTAATGCAACAAGTTAGAAAATGGATTTGCTGGACTCTTTAATTATATATGCTCTATATTAATCAATGCGTCATAAGGGCTCAACAGAAGTTGCACATCCTCCAGATGTTGGGCCTCGTCTAATAACTTCAGGTTCTTCATCTGAGTGCTTCGTTTTATTCATTTTGTTTTACATATTTTTTATCCAGGAAGATAAAATCTAGTGATCTACCCGCAAATTGGTGGCATAAAAGTCATACTCATTTCTCTGGCTACTCATTGGTTTAATTATATTTCATGTAAAATTTTGATGGGGTAAAATGCAAAATATTTTATGTAAAACTGTTAATATACCTAACATGGACCAAAATATAGCAACGAAATAAAACATGAACCAAAGTATATCTTTTAACTTCAGATTCGTTTATTCTAATTATCTTCATCATTCATCCATACTCATAAAAAAATTAAATAAAAAAATCATCCATCCATATTTACGTCAACATATAGACAAGTCAAAAATCAGAGCAATATGAATCGAAAATTAGTGAACTAATATTCATTTTAATTCTTGATTTTATATTCGTAAGTTATTTTAGTCACGTGAACACTCAATTTTGTTTGGCATATAAAACAAAAACCCCAAAAAATTAGCATATTTTCAGAATCTAGCCCATGTTGTGTTTAAACCAAACAGACCATTGGTTTTTAGGTTCATTTTACTGTTTTACACTTATTTTTTTCGTGTGCATAACAACCTGAAAAAAGCCAAAAACAATCCAAAACCATTGCAGTCCTTTCTAAAAAACAAGAAAAAAAAGAGAAGGATGGCTTTGTCACCCTCCTATCCATCCCCTGCCATGATATACATGAGAAACAATATTAAAATGGGGATGATGGAAAGCACAAAAATAAAAAAGAACTGGCAGATACAATAATATGTATTCTCCTCCACTAAACGCGAAATGATGAATGATCTTTGGTGATAAGTCGAGGATCCCAAACAGGAGCTTGTAAAGGTAAGATGAGCAATAATTTTGATCAATGGAGAAAGGACTACAATTAAACCAGGCCGACTCCATGACTTACCGCGCCGCCTCCTCCCCCTCAGCCGCGGTTCCCCCCCTTTCTTCTTCACTTGGCCGCGGTTTCCTCCCCCTTTCCCTCACATGCAAAATCCTCTTCTCTCTCTTACTCTCTTTCTCTGCGTGTGTGTGTGTGTGTGGTTTACAGCCTCTTGTGAATAATGAACCCAAACCCCTTTTGTTTCTCACTTTCCTAGAGCTCATGTTATTGTATTATTTTATTTATGCTGTTTTGTTTTTTGTTTAACGTATGTTCGCGTTCGAAATTTATTAGTTTGTTTCGGATTTATTTGAGCTTCTCTTAGTTACTGGGCTATGTTTGTTTTGGGTTGTAACGTGGGTTTATTTTATCCTTTAAATTGTTTGTTAAATTGTTTTTGGTTTCTTGGCTTTAATTCGGACCACTACATTTTTTAACTATGATGGTCTTCAGAAATGGTTTTATTTATTTTTTTTATAAATCAAGGGTAATTATCGTCAGAAGTAATGACTAATTCCCTCAAAGAGTAGAGCTCACATATGTGGGTCTTGCCTCTGACCATGAAATCTTCTTCATACACACCGTCAAGAATCCCCTAACTAGATGCTTAAGGAGCCCAACTAGCTACCAACTGTGCTAGGTCTCATGGTTTTCAGAAATGATTTTAGAACTTATGTCTTCTTCGAAAAAATAAAAATAAAAATAAAAAAGGATGTGATTCAGTTGTGTATTGGATTTTAAATATTTTTGTATTTAACGTTTTTAAAAAAGGAAGTAATAATGAAAAGAAAAATACAAATAAAAAAATGATAGTTAAGACTCTTTTTTTTTTTCTAGGTACATTCATGTTATTTGTTTCTATTATACTCAAATTAAATATGTGGTAGTTATTTGTTTATGAGCTAGAGTCATCAATTGATGTTGGAATTAGTGTTAAAAATAAATAAAATAAATTTGTTTCTTTCTTGAAAATAATAAATAATTTTGTGCAATGGTCAATAATGGTGATTGAGTAGCAAATGTTATCTTCATTGTTATCAAACCATAAAAGTTTATTGAGTAGGCAAGTGCTAACTTTAATTCTATGATAAAGTTTTCACAAAAAGATTTTAAGTAATTAAAATCAACCAACAGACAAATATTTTTTACAGAACTACGTGACTTTGAATTCTTCATTGCACCAGAAGATAAGTAGGAGCAAGTAACCCCTGTCAAACCAAAATTAATTCTTCTTAAATTATTTGTTTAAATTGTAAGCATATTGATGTAAATTAATTTTCTCAATTTATATGTTTTAATTGTAAATATATTTATCCAAATTAATTTTTCTTAATTCATGTGTTTAAATTGTAATTTTTATCTTGCTTTATTGAAATTTGAAGGGGTTCCTAATTATTTTGCACAATTTTCTAAGATACCGTCTAAGGACGGGTGTGTTAGGAGTGCTGTAGGATTAAGTTCCTTTCCTTCCCTATGCATAACTAACTCTTGAACCCATATATAGTTTTTTAAGACTGTTTTCTAAAATAAAATGGGTTTTTTCATATTTTCCCAATTGAAATAAATTTGTTAGCGACTCTAATTCTCAAAAACTAATTTCTTGCCATTCCCGTCTCGATCCTGGTTGTGACAAGTCTAAGATTTTTAAAACGAGTCAAATTAATCCCTGGAAAAATGTGAGTTATATTAATCATTCATCTCACTTTCATTTAATACTCTATAAATTAAATAATGATGTGTAACGTTAAATGCCCCATATTAGTTATAGTAGAGTTAGGTTTAAAATGCCTTATTTTGGGCATTTTAGACACTGAAATGAGTTATTTTGAAATTTATTATACTTCTGAATACACATGGCATGTCAATGTATCACTTATATTATCCATCACCATTTAATTAATTAATTAGATGTTAAATAAAAGTGGGATGAATGACTTACTTGACTCATATTTTATAATGTCAAATATTAATTTGGTTCATTTTAAAAGTTAAAGACTAAAATAACTTACAAATATAAAGTCACGACTCTAGAATGAGCAAAACTCAAAATTAATAATTAGCTCAATCATTGTTTATCAATAATCCGACTTACTCTACTTGTCTCCTGTCGTCACCCAAACACCGCCCACTTAAAATATTGAGCACTGCTACATAACAAAACTTTTTCAGATTTTTTCTTTTACCAAAAATATAATATTTATTGAACTTAAAAAATAATATAAACTCGCTTATTTATCCAATAATAAAAAATATATCATATAATTCTGAACATTGAATTCAAGCAAAACTTTATGACTTCCTTATAACTTTGCTTGGAAAGTACTTGTTCAGCTGCTTGTTAGTGCCTTTTTCTTGGATAGACCAGTAAGTGCATACTGCAGAGCTAAATGATTTAATTGAAGAAAACCGTGATATGCTCCATAGTTATCCACCCATGTTACGCCATAGAGCTACGTACCATATTTTCTTGAGTTGTAGTGAAGAGAGCACCACCATTCTAGGATTCACTAAAGAATTATGTGCTGCGTTGCAGCTAAAGGGAATCATAGCTTTTCCATTACCGAAATATTCACGAGATGTTGGGGGTACTCTTGAAGAAATTGAGCAGTGTCTCGGTGCCGTTGTGGTACTGTCCCAGAACTATGCATGTTCTACTCGGTGTTTGGATGAGCTACAAAAGATTCTTGATTCAAAGAGGGCGCTGGGGAGAGAGGTTTTCCCAGTCTTCTATGGTGTCAGCCCTTCTGATGTTCGACACCAGAGAAATAGTTTTGCTGAGGCTGTGGAAAGACTTAAAAAAGAACGAGGAGAAGAGGAGGTGCAAAAAATAGAGACATTCCTTGAAAGAAGTTGCGAGTATTTCTGGCTGGGAGTTCAAGAATTACCAACAGTAAGTTTTGCGTGTTGATATTAATTGCATACGTAATGTTCATCACGTCTGTTTTTATTTCTTTAACGTTTAGCCTTTTCTCGTCCCATTTCATTATTTCGGAGTTTAGAATTCGAATTGAATAACCCAATTCAATATTTATGTTTAGAATAATATATAGAATTGAAATTATAATTTTATAATTTAATTTTATAAAATTAAAAAATAATTAAATTTAGCTCTTACTAATTCTTAACATATATCCCAGTAAATTATTAATATTCCAAAACTTATTAAATATTTTTCCTTTCATTAAAGTTTATATATATTTTTCTCTTTTTTAATTTATTTTTTAATAATTATATTACAATTATATGACAAACACAAACATAAAATTTAAGATTATAAGTCAATTCTAATTTTAAAAGAATTTGAATTGAAATTAAAATTCTATATTATAATTTTAATTCAAATTCCATCATCCAAAAAAACGTCACAACTAATTGTTTATACAAATGTGATATACCTAATAAGAATAGATATTAATTTTCATATGTGCATTGATTAGTATAAAAAAAATTATATTTTTATTCAATCATCCAAAACTTAAATAATTTCACTGATGTATTAATATATTACTAGATTTTCGTATAAATATTTTCACATTGAATATGTACGGATAAAGAGCCCATTGAAGACCTTTAATTATGAGGTTCAGCATCGAAGAAATTTCAATCCGAAATATTCAGGAAAAAAAAAATCGTTAGAATCTTTAAAGACCAAAGGATAGTGATCAAATAAGTCAAAATAATAAAAATTATCATTTATCGAAAGGTTAAAACAATGCTAATAAAATTATTGTGGAAAGAATTCCGACAGCACGATTTAATTTTTTCATTCATTATAAAAATATTTAATTTCAATGAATTATAATTAAAAGTACAAAAGTTTTTATATTCCTATTAAATTATGTATTGCTATGGAAAAAATATAATTGATTCTCACATTCATTATTTAAAAAACCATATAAACAAAAAAATTTAAAAGGTTTTATAAAATTCATTGTATTAAAATTTAACTCTTATGAAGATTAGATTATGAACAAAACCACACAACTGTTTCAAAGTGAATTTACATTTAAAGTGAAAAAAATAATCGTGTATTCACGTTTAGTTTAGGTTGAAGTGCACCATCGTGCAACTTATTAAAATTTAAAACAAATACTTCTTTAGTTACTTTTGAAACAAACGACCTTTTAGAATAACTTTTCAATTTAAATCAAGCCTTCTCCTTCTTCTTCTTCTTCTTTTTTTTTTAATCTGTTGTTGTCATTACAATATTGGAAGGTTTAACAATATGTCAATGTGTACTATGCAGCCTTTGTCACGATCCAACTTAGAGTGTGACCGGCATATAGGAAACATGTTCCCTAACAAGTCATTATCCACAAACCATTCCAAAAAAAGGAGAAGAGTCTCCCTTGTTTTTCTATTATTTTTCAATTTTAATAATATCTACAAGTTCAATAAGTCATCCAGTCTTAAAACTAAATAAATCCAGCTTTTAAGTTCAAACACAAAATCAATTATTACATCAACTATTTCAAAACTTATTTTACATAACCAAACACATACATTTACATAACTCTAAACATAATACTAATCATACAATCCAAGGACCCTGTTTGTGACATACGGAGCAACTAATACTAAAGATACTATTTTAAAAAGGATCTCGACAATAAAAGAATGCATTTCCAAGAAGGCTGATCATCTTAGCATCAATTAACTGCTAAGCCAGAAGAACAAATTAAAACCAGTACTAGCCCTTGTATCTGGAAAAAAAAAAAAAAGATGAAGGAGAATAGAGTGAGTTTTGTAACTTAATTAGGATATCTATTGTTTACTATACGCAAGTATAAAACAATATAAACATAATAACAACTCATAAGAATATGGTTTCATCAATCATGACATGAGATTTATTGAAAGCATAACTTTATATAATCACATAAAAACCAATAGGGAGTTATCCAAAGTAGAACAATAGCATGTCCAAACATGACCCAAGATCATGTGCGGGTTAGCATCACGCTTGCTAACTAGAGTTGGCCCATACACATAGTCCTATCCAGACATGACAAAAGTCATATGTGGATTAGCACCTCACCTGCTAAATGGAGTTAGCCCATAGCCAAATACAAGTCTTATAGCTTTGTGCGGGTTAGCATCTCACCTGCTAACTAGAGTTCCATGTTGCACCAAAGCTACCTTAGCTACAATTTCTACTTAGGTTTGCTCCCAAAATATTTTCAATAACAAAATCTAATTTCAATCTTATAGTTTCATAATTGCTTCTTCAATATCATAATTACAGACGTAACAATTCTCACAAATATAATCATTCGTGTTCCTAACACAATTCCAATTTCTAGTCAAAGGCCAAAATTAGTCATATGTAGAGTTTCATAATAAAACATGAAAGTATATGTTTCATCAAACTAATAACTCTCCTTTTACATTCTTCGTTTATTTTGTTTTCTAAATCATAGCCTAAAAATGACTCCACAACTTGACATGATTCAAATACATATATAACATCTTATAACAAAAAACGAGAACTTCAAAACCGTCACACTTCATTTCATAAACAATTTTCAATTCAAATTTATAATTTCTTAACTAACTCCATGACTATTTATGAATAAAATCCACTTAGCAAAAATATAAAACACTTTAATAGCATATTCATAATTAAAATTTACTATGCAAAAAATAAACTGCCGATACATTGTCTACTCACAACAGTGGTTCCCAAAAGAACTGAAGACTACTCCTTCAGCTGCCAAAATCTCTAGTTGGCATCCATTAGCTCTATAGCTCTATGAACAAGACAATAATAGCATATGTGAGCTAACTACGCTGTTAATTAAAATAAATTCGCTATAGATTTCAAAACCCCTAATTTCTAGAGCCTAGGGTTTCCAAAACCCCCAAGTCCTCCATAACAACCATAGGAAACTTAATGAGATCAATTGAAAGCTATAAAGATTTACTCAAGCTGTCAAAATGAATGAAGAAAAGAGGGAAGAACTACATCAATCCTTGAGTTTGAAGCGGCTTTCCTTCTCTAAAGAGCGAAACCATGGCCATATATAAGGGAGATAGTAAGACAAGAACAGAGGAGAGGGATCAAGCAGCGGTTGCCGGCGGCATCCTCACGATGATAGTAGCGATAATGGCTGGCCGTGACAGCAGAAAGGAGACGAGAGAGAGAGAGAAAGAGAGAGCACGTGAGAATATAGAAGGAAAGAAAGAAAGAAAGAGAGGAAAGAAGTGTTTGGGAAAAGGGGTGCTCTCCGTAGAAAAAGAAAGAGAGATGGTGGATTAAGATGTAATGGGTGTGCCTATGGTTTACCCCCCTTATGGGTGCACCGGTGGTGCCTCTCTCTCTCTCTCTATATATATATATATAGGTCACCACAGCCTTTTAGTTTCATCTTTCAACCAAGGTCTGAATAGTCCACAAGCAAAGAGATTTTACATATTATCAGCATTGTTAGTACTGCCATAAAGATATTATGACAGTTATTTTCTCTCTTTCTCTCTCGGCCACTGAATTCATTAAAAAAAAAAAACTTGTGTGTTGTCTCTATAAATCACCTTCATGTAGTTCTTACTTGCTTAACCTTTAAAAGAAAAAATTGTAGAAAAAGTCAACGATAATATAATTTACTGAACCTTGCAATTGAAATGATTAATTGCATAATGTGATACTACCAATTTAGTTTAACTCAATTGTGCTAAAGATATGGGAGTATTTGTCAAACTTTGAAAAATGAATATAAATAAAATAGTGGGGCCGGTTTTGAAATCTTACAATCTTGGTTAATCACTTAATGTTAAAGATTATTTATTAAATCTAAAAATAGTTAATAAATATTGAGTGTATATTATTAGTTTCATTGAACATGCCATAGAGGATTCAAATTTTCTGTCCCTAAATCATGTTTCTTCTCATATTGCACCAATTATGTATTGACATGTAGAAGATAATATTATATATTTAAAAACTATTTTAAAATTTTAAATTTTGATATTTTGATTTTTATCTCCTACATGGTAATACATAATGGGATAAGAAAGGGAACATGATTTAGGAGCAGGATATTTCTATCCTATAAAAATTAAAACTTGTAAGCTCTTTCTTCCTTGTATTGTTTCGAAATATTTAAATAATGACAATATTTATACTTTTCTCATGAGTAGGCATGAACAATGCTCATTGAAGGCATAACTGAATCGGCATGGAAAAAATTATATCAGAAATTTCCATCTTGCAGTGGTGACCTAGTAGGAATTGAGTCCAAAATTAAGAAAATAGATTCATTGTTAAGCATAGAATTGGAAGACATTTGCTTCATGGGAATATGGGTATGGGTGGGATTGGAAAAACAACACTAGCAAGAGTATTGTTTGAGAAAATTCATAACAAATTTTGTAGTAATTGCTTCCTAGACAATCTTAAGGAGATTTGTGGTAGAAGAGATGGTATGCTTACGAAGAACAATTATTACTCATCTGAAAATAGAAGGCTTAATTAAAGATGTGGACGAAGGAAAGAACAAAATAAGGAGCCATTTTTTCAGCAAAAAAGTAGTTCTTATCCTTGATAATGTCGATGACATGAGGCAACTATGGAATTTGGCTGAGAAGCAAGAGTGGTTTGACCGTGGCAGTAGAGTAGTTACAATAACAAGAGACAAGCAATTACTAACATCACACGGAATAGATCAAATTTATGAAATTGATGATTTCTTAAATTTGGACGAATCCCTTCCATTCTTGTATTAGAAAACCTTTAAAAATGATCAACCTCAAGAAAATGTCACAGCCCAACCTGGGCACGTGACTGGCATGTGAGAAGTCTCGTTCCTACGTAAACCTCGAGACCTGTTGATTACCTTTAAATGCATGCTTTGTTCATAAAGTTTATTTAAATTATTATATTTTCTGCAAACCATCTCTAAAATCAAGATAATTATATCTGAAATCCTGTAACAAATCTTTCAAGTTCCAAACCCTGAAATCATTTATCTATATAAATCAACATACATCTATCCAAATGTCCAAGTTATTATATACAAGACAAATGTGACTATAATACACCAAATGCAAATTTAAACGTGCTCTAGATCTGGGATCCTGCCTGCATCTACACTGGAGCACACTAAACCCATGACAATAATGCTCACCATTGGAATCTAATGCTGCTTGAAGAAAGATGTCGAGGAACTTCTCTTAGCAATTATAGTATCTATAAAATATGGAAAGAACAGAGGGGTGAGTTTTGTAATCAAAACTCAGTGAGTGAGTCCTCACCTGAAACCCCCTTTCATGGGACACCAAAGAAACAATGTATGAAATCATAATAATATTAATAATATTCAAAGATTTACATAGTCAAATAAACATGTCTATATATATACTATATTGGCTTTCATATCTAAAACATAGTCAAACAAACATATCATTTTTCAAACTCAAACCCATTTCCTCAATTCACTTTCATATCTAAAACTATATTGGCTTGTCATGTAGTAACTACTAACAAATCAATAATCTCTATCTCTGTTCTATTTTGTGGGTGTTTAGTTCCTCGTGAACAAGAGCCCCGAATTGAAATTGTAATGATTCTTCGTGAACGACATCCCTCATTAAGTTTAATGGTTTCTCATAGTTCAATGGTTTCTCATGAACGTCGTCCTTCACAAACTAAGTTTAATGGTTTCTCTGACTAAATTATCCCTCGTGGACTAAATTATTTTCTGAATGAATTGTCCCTCGTAGGCCCTTTTAGTTTTCTTGTGAGCTTTGAATCTATCTGATTCTAACAGTCTGACCTTAGCATAACTGTGGCTATGAAATCATGTCTAACGGATCAACAACTTGAAGACATTGCGATTTCAAAGACCATAGAATATGTAGCTGGCAGTTATTATGAGTATACAACTCTAACAATCTAACTTTAGCATAACCATGGCCATGAAATCATGCTTAAAGGGTTATGCTTTTGCAGACATTCATGATTTCATATATCTTCAGAATATGTATCCGTCCACTGTTCTAAATCCCATGAAAATTCAAGCTCTAAAATCATTTTTGTTTAATTATCCAAAACACATCTCAATATTATATTTCTCAATAGCAAAGTTGATATCACAATTCCATTCGCTTTTCTAAATAGCATGTCTAGGTGCATAACTGTATTATACGCATAAACCAGTATTAGAGTCCATTGAAATCAGCACAAAAGTCTCTAACCACTTACATATCATCAATTCTACACAAAATCAGTATAACAAACATGATCCTATGAGTTTTCTCAAAAACCAGTTTCATGCTCTAAAATCAACAGTTCTAAAACATATAATCCAACAGTAACTTTAAATTCTTGTATAGTATTTCTCTAAAATCAAGCAGTAAATCATATTTCCATGAAAATAACTCTAATGCAGAACCTAGAGATAACAGATGTGAACCCACTCACTTGGAGGGGTGAACAATGCAGAACTAACACCAACAACACACTAGGAAGTAGAACTGATAACAATATCTGATATAGAAGCAATAGAACTCTAAATCAACCTCTAAAACCTCTAAATAGTCAAAACCAATCTCTAACAAGGTAGAAAACTTCTCTCCCTTGATAAACTTAGAGAATCACCCTAATAACCAGAAGAAAAGGGAGAAAAGAGAACAAAACTAGGAGAATAACATATCTTACAGCCTTAGGAATCAAAGATTGGAGTTAGAAAGATGAAAATGGAGCTTGGAAGGTGTAAAATGGTGGAGGAACCAAGTTTGAGGGTGAAATGGTGTTTAGGGTCGTGTTTTGTTTGGAAAAAATCCTAAAACAAGGGGTTTTTAATGTTCTGTTGACCGCGTGGGTGGTCAATGAGTTAAATCATTAATTTTACTTTCTATTAACTTTTAAACATAAATGTAAATAAGGAAATACCCCTCATTTGGATTCAAATAAAATATTAGAAAAATGAAAATCCCAACAAATCAAAATCTAAATCTTGGTAGTTCAAATCCAGAAATTCTCACGATTTTATAAACTTGTGGATTAAAAATGGAGTGTTTGAAAGTTTCATAAAATTCATTAAAAATCACTCTTTGACTTATTCTTCTCTAAGGAATAATTACCGAGACTTTTGGCCCCAAGAATATAACTCTATCATATGGCTCTCCAAAGACGTGTAGGGTCTAAACTTAATGAAATTCATGACCCGGAATGACAGATGAGGGTAGCTAGTGCCATTCTGGTGTCACGACCCTTCTTGGGCATGTGACCGACACGTGAGAAACCCCGTTCCCACGTAAGCCTTATGACCTGTACCGTCTCTACACGTATATTTGAATTAAGAAAATTCGTAAAATAAGTTCTTAATTTTCCATATAAATTCATATGCTTATAAAACCATGTTCAGAAATCCAAAACATGTCTCAGTTTCTACCAAAGATAATGTACAATATCGCTAAATAGGCATACAGTCCATTTACATATAAAGTGTTTATGAAAGTGAAATTCATACAGTCCAAATAGTATATGAAAATACAAGACTAGGCAAAATGTGGTCATGCCCTATGGTCCGAGATCCTGCCTGCACTACACTGGAGCACATCTAGAGCAAAATGTCAGACACCTCACCTAACGGGCTCAGCAACAGAAATCTAGCATTGCTGGGAGGAAGATGGTGTAGAAGTGCCCTCAGCAGCTGCAGTATCTGTAAAAATAGGAAATGAATAGAGGGGTGAGTTTTGTAACCAAAACTCAGTGAATGAGCCTTCATCGAGAACCCCATTTCATGGGACACCAAAGAAGTTGCACAACACCAAACAATAGTGATAATAATGATAGTATCAAAGCTTTTTATAATTAAATCAAGGTCTAAAATCTTGGTTTCTATAACTTGACCTAATAGTGGTAAGTGGTCACACCAACTCCCACCAAAGTCTAACACACAGGCTCTGAGCATATCCTCCAAGGTTTGAATGGTTCTCTCTGTCTGATCATTAGTCTGAGGGTGGAAGGTTGTAGATAAATCCACTTGGGTTCCTAAAGCTTCCTGAAATGCCTTCCAGAACCTTGAAGTGAACTGAGCCCCTCTATCTGATATAATAGATACTGGTACTCCATGAAATCTGACAATCTCATTTATATACAGGCGAGCATATTGGGCCGCAGTGAAACTGGTCTTTACTGGCAAGAAATGAGCTGACTTGGTCATCCGATATACAATTACCCACATGAAATCAAAACCCTTAGTAGTCCGAGATAACTCGACTACAAAATCCATAGTTTTCATCTCCCACTTCCATTCTGGAACCTCTATCTGCTAGAGTAATCTTGCCGGCCTCTGGTGTTCAACCTTAACTTGCTAACACACTAGACACTATGCTACAAATTCACCTATATATCTTTTCATACCTTCCCACTAGTACAACTGCCTCAGATCCCGATACATCTTAGCTGATCCAGGGTACACAAAATATGCTGTACTATGGGACTCTTCCATTATTTGCCTCTTCAATTCATCCACATCCGGCACACACAACCTATTTCCAAGGCGTAACACACTCTCCCTATCCAGAGAAAACTCATGGCCCCCTCCTCTGTGTACATCCTCCATGATCTTAACCAACTTGGAGTCCTCTTTCTGCTTTGCCTTAATCTGCTCCACTAGGATTAACTGGACTCTAATGTGGGCTAGAAAGGCTCCTGAATAGTCTATGCCAAACTAAATTCCCTCTGCCTCTAACTTATGAATATCTTCTATCAAAGGTTGTCTTAAAGGAGCTATATGAACCAAACTGCCTGCTGATTTTCTACTCAAAGCATCAACTACTACATTAGCCTTATCTAGATGATAGGAGGTTGTACAATCATAGTCTTTCAACAATTCCATCCATCTGCATTGTCTAAGATTTAGATCTTTCTATTGGAAGATATACTTTAAGCTCTTATGGTCTGTAAAAATCTCACAAGTTGCTCCATACAAATAATGTCTCCAGATTTTCAAGGCAAAAACTACTGCTGTCATTTCTAAATCATAAGTCAGATAATTCTGTTCATGCTTCTTGAGTTGTCTGGAAGCATAGGCTACAACTAGGCCATGCTACATAAGGAAACAGTCAAGTCCTACTCTAGAAGCATCACAGTATACAGTAAAACCATCCATACCTGAAAGTAGTACCAGTACTGGGGTGGTAGTCAAGCAGGTCTTCAGTTTTTGGAAGCTTTCCTCACAACCATTTGACCATTGAAATTTAACATTCTTCTGGGACAATCTAGTCAACGATGCTGCAATCTTGGAAAAATCCTTGACAAACTGCCTATAATAACCTATCATCCCTAAAAAGCTGCTAACCTCTGATACTGTAGTAGGTCTTGGCCATTGCTAAACTGTCTCAACTTTCTTTGGGTCTACCTTAATATCATCCTTGGATACTATATGTCCAAGGAATGCCACCTGCTCCAACCAGAACTCACACTTAGAAAACTTAGCATATAGCTGTTGTTCCCTCAATGTCTGTAAGGCAATCTTGAGGTGGTGCTCATGCTCCTCTCTGCTCTTGGAGTATACCAGAATATCATCAATAAAGACAATCACAAAATCTAGGAACGGTCTGAAAACTCTATCCATTAGATCCATGAAAGCTGCAGGGGCATTAGTGAACCCAAAGGACATCACTAGGAATTCATAATGGCCATAGCGTGTCCTAAAAGCTATCTTGGGTATATCTTCATTCTTAATTTTTAGCTGATGATACCCAGATCGGAGATCAATCTTAGAGAAACACTGGGCCCCTTGAAGCTAATCAAATAAATCATCTATGCGAGGCAGAGGATACTTATTTTTAATGGTCACCTTATTCAGCTGCCGATAAACTATACACATCCTCATAGATCCATCTTTCATCTTTACAAATAAGGCTGGAGCACCCCAAGGTGAGGTACTTGGTCGAATAAAACCTTTATCCAGCAACTCTTGCAACTGTTTCTTCAACTCCTGTAGCTCTGCCGGGGCCATACGATATGGGGGTATCAAAATAGGCCTGGTTCCTGGCTCCAGTTTTATTTCAAACTCTATTCCCCTCTCTGGTGGTAACCCTGGCAGGTCCTCTGGAAACACATCAGGAAACTCACGAACCATAGGGATTGATTCTATGGTTGGCACTGGCACCTCTACATCCCGTACTGAAGCTAAAAATCCATAAACCCCTTTGTCCATAAGCTTCAAGGCACTCATAGATGAAATAAAACTAGTCAGAACATAGCAGCTAACACCCTTAAACTCTTGAAATTTAGCTCCAGAAATACCAAACTTGACAAACTTAGTATAGTAATCAACCGTAGCATGACATGAAGCCAACCAATCCATACCCAGAATAATATCAAAATCTACCATGTCTAACAGGTGTAAATATGCATAAGTTTCCACATCACCAACCTTGATTTCACAGCCTCTGTATACTGACTGAACTAAAAGAGGCCCTCCCACTAGTACCCCTACTAAGAAAGGCTTCTCTAAACTAGAAACCAGCTTCTCAAATCGGGTAGTGAACAATGAGGATACATATGAATAACAAGATCCAGAATCAATCAAAGTAAATGCATCAAAAGTAAAGACCCTGATAATACCTGCCACAACATCTTTAGAAGCTAATACATCCTGTCGGGTCAATGCATCCAATCGGGGCTGTCCCCTGCTACTCCGACCTCTGCTAGCTGAACCTCTGCCACCGAAGCCTCTACCTCTAGGGCCTCTGCCCCTAGCACCCTTGCCAACTGGGGCAGCAAAACCACCCTGGGTTGCTGACTGGAAAGACTGAACAGAAGCCGTGGAGTTCGCAGACCCCTGACTAGATATCCCCTGCCAAAGTGGGTAATCTGCCCTTTTGTGGCCCTGCTAGCCACAACAATAACATACAAATATGCCAATCAGGCACTGACCTGAGTGTTGTTTACCACAAGTCTAACAGATAGGAAAACTCTGAACTAACGCCTGGCCCGAAATACTAGCTACCTCCTCTGCCCTGACTCTGGGAAGTTGCAGACCGTACTGGGGTAGGATTTGAAAGGGCATCCCTACCTTGTTAAGTCCGCTGCTAGCTAGGTCTGCTACTAGTACCAGCTCCCCTGGAAAATGTACCCTGAGTCCTGGCCCTCTTGCTAGACTCAGAAGTAGCTTTCCTCTCTACTAGTCCGGCCTCCAATCCAATAGCAGTATCTACTACCTATGCATAATCCATAGTGCCGACATGCGGCTGAAGACTAAGAAACATATCTTTAGGCAGTCCCTGAACGAACCACCTAACCTTCTCAGTCTCTGACTGCAACATGCCCGCAGCTGCCTGAGCCAAGTATGTAAACCTCTCATTATACTCAGCCACTGTCATACCAGGGGTCATACGAAGTCTCAAGAACTCCTCCATCATATATGCTCTCCGGCTCTTTGACAAGAATCTACAAAGAAAAGCGGCCCTGAATTCCTCCCAAGAGGGCGGCTCTAAATCGCCATGCCCTTAGAGAAACTCATCATTCCATGTTCCCGCCAAGCCACCTAACTGAAAACCAGCTAACTCTATTGCTATCTCTAATGAATAATGAATGACTCTGATAATCTTCTCTATCTCCCTAAGGAACGCCTGAGGGTCCTCTGTGGTCAAGCGTCCCTGGAAAGTGAATGGATCCATCCTCCGAAAATGCTCTAGGCTGAATCATCCGAGTCTCTAGCTGGAGGCTAGACTGGGGGTGGCTGTGATCCAGCCTCTGCCTGCCTGGCTAGAACGTTAGTAAGGGTGGCCAGAGTCTGCTCCAGAGTCTAAGATGGCCACTAGGACCAGAGGGTCTACTACTACGACGACGTCGAGAGGTAGAATGTCGGAGGGGAGGCAAACTGGATCCAACTGAAAAGGAAGAACACATAGGATAAGGAATACCATTCATATACAGACCTGAACTCTATCTCTGAGTCTAGACTCAACTGATCATCCTAAAAGTCGCAAGTAATGCTTCGTTAATGCAATTAGGCGTGCTTCTATTTACATAAACAAGGCATTACCTATGGACACTTGCTCCAGTGATATGCAGGGAAACCTATGGCTTTGATACCAACTCTGTCACGACTCTTCTTGGGCACGTGACCGGCACGTGAGAAACCCCATTCCCACGTAAGCTTTATGACCTGTACCGTCTCTACACGAATATTTGAATTAAGAAAATTCGTAAAATAAGTTCTTAATTTTCCATGTAAATTCATATGCTTATAAAACCATGTTTAGAAATCCAAAACATGTCTCAGTTTCTACCAAAGATAATGTACAATATCGCTAAATAGGCATGCAATCCATTTACATGTAAAGTGTTTATGAAAGTGAAATTCATACAGTCCAAATAGTATATGAAAATACAAGACTATGCAAAATGTGGTCATGCCCTATGGTCCGAGGTCCTACCTGCACTATACTGGAGCACATCTAGAGCAAAATGTACACCTCATCTAACGGGCTCAGCAATAGAAATCTAGCGCTGCTGGGAGGAAGATGGTGTAGAAGTGCCCTTAGCAACTGCAGTATCTGTAAAAATAGGAAAGGAACAGAGGGGTAAGTTTTGTAACCAAAACTAAGTGAGTGAGCCCTCATCTGGAACCCCTCTTCATGGGACCAAACAATAGTGATAATAATGATAGTATCAAAGCTTTTTATAATTAAATCAAGGTCTAAATTCTTGGTTTCTATAACCTGACGTAACAGTATTCTAGTAGAGAAATAGTAATCTCTGCTCTGAATATAAAGGTCTAGTCATATGCTAAGCATATACATATCAGCCGTCCCTGTATATTGATAAATCTTTGTACATAAACTCTGAATATCTCTGGTCACATCTGGGCATTACGTATTGCCTTCCCCAATGTGATAATGAATTCTCTGTTATCTCTGGCCCAGGCTACTTGTTACTAAGGTTAACGGATTAACTGCCATTAACGTACAGCCTGTTTCTCTATAGTAACTGCCAGCTCAGCTAAAAACCTCATTTTCTTCTCTATCACTTTCAAAGCCCTTTATCCTAGGGTTCAAAATCTCTTTTATATAACAGTATACACTATCAAAACCATATAATTATAAATCCAGCTCTAAATGATTAAATTTGCAATACAACTGTATGAAAACTCATCATTAACAATAGGTGTCCCATGGTTTCCAAGAAAACACATTCTTTTATTAAATCAATAGTTCATAACACAATATTCCACAGAAAGCTTCGCAGTTCACGAAATAAATTCTAAAATAATATATACTCTCATGTTTTAGGTGAAAATACATATAATGATTAAAGTAGAAGCTACAGATGTGAACCCACTCACCTAGAGTGGCAGCAGACATAGGAATGGCACCAACAGAATTGTGGGGAGTGAGAACAACACCAGTATCTTTCAATAAAGCGATAGAATTCTAGATTAACGGCTAAAACCTCTATATAACTCAAATATATTCCTAACATGTTGAAAGAATTCTACCTCCTTGAGAGGTAGGAAAACTTTATGCCAACCCCCCAAAAACCAAGAGAAATGGAGATAATAGAGGAGAGATCACTAGAATAATATACCTTAAAGCCTTATAAGTGAAGTATTGAAGTTGATTTTATGAGAAAATGGAAAAAATAGAGTTAGGAGTGAATTTTGGGGGAGAGAACTGAGTTCTTCAAGTTTGGGGGGGTGTGTTTGTGGAATGAAGCTTTTGGACCCTGAATGGGGTATTTAATGCTCTGATGACCGCCTGGGCAGTCATAATGACCGTCGAGGCAATTTCCAGGGAAGTTCCCGCACCGACTTATTTTCTGATGACCGCATGGGCGATCATAATGACTACCTAGGCGGTCTCCCAAATTATTTTTTTTTGTCCTAGGATATTACATCCGGGTTCAAAAAAATTTCTAACCTTTTAATTTAAAATCAAGGATATTACAAAAGAGCATTGTTTGGAGTTGTCAAAAGTTGTTCTCCAATATACTGGAGGCCTTCCTATATGGCCCTTGAGGTGTTGTGTTCATTTCTTTGTGAAAAAAATGCATCTCAATGGAAAGAAATTTTGGATACGATAAAAGAAGGCCTATCTTATGAAATTGCGATGAAATTACTTAGAAGAAGCTATGATGGGTTAGAGGTTCTTTACAAGGCTTTATTTCTTGGTATTGCATGTTTCTTTAGAGGGTGGGAGAAAGAGCTTGAAACACAAATACTACAAATTTCTGATCGTTACCCATCAGTGCGAATTGAACTCCTGATTGAAAAATCATTAGTAACTTATGATGGATTAAGAGTGGAGATGCATGATTGGTTCAACAAATGGGAAAGGACGACATTGTTTTTGAAGAATGTCCCGAAGATGCAACCAAGCGTAATAGATTGTGGTCTCTCTAGAGCACATTAATGAAATATTTCAGAGCAGTAAAGTAAGTTTTTCTTCTTATTTTTTCTATCTTTTATGAATGGTCAATATATCTATATGTATCTTAAAGAAATGTTTCTTAGAAGCTCTCCAAGAGAAATTTTTTGTTTTATAGTTTATACCATTCACTAATCAATACATCAGTTTTGTCAGTGAAAATTGTTTTCCATTTTTTTCAATATTTTTAGAGTACTATTATACAATCAGAATAAAAGGACTAGAATTTTGTACATAATATATAGTGGTGGTTGAATTAAATATAATGGTAGAATCCACTTATTCATCTAAGGTTATTATTTATGTCATGTCATTTTGACATTTGTTTTCTGAAAAAAAAAATAAATGGAATCTAGCATTTTTCATATTTTTAATGTAATAGCAAACCTGTTAGTTGATGAGTGATAACAAAACAAAACAAAACAAAATTCCTAACTCTAAGAACATCTAAAAATATATTTTAAAAAAAACTAGTATACAAAAAATTTGATGAATTGCACAACTTTTTTTTTTTTTCACATCAATTTCTTAATGTACATCTACTATTGAGGAGAAATAATTAGGTGCTATGAGAGTAAGAAAATATATTTGTGCTATTTCATTTAATAAATAACATATCAATTAATTTTATGTGTTATTATTGTATTCTATTTTCCCTGCGTATTTAATGCAATAACTGATATATTATTTATTAATAGAGCAAATTCATTCTCTTACCCTCTCAAATAACCCAAGAATTTCTTATATTCATTTATCATTCATACAAATATGTTTAATGCTAAATAGCGCGATTTTATATCTTAACTCCGTAGTACAGGCTGTGAAAATATTCCTCTATGTCAATATTTTGTCCATGACAATCTAACTAGGTTTGAATTTATTAACAATGTGCATGTAATCCACATTTTGACTACAAGTCCTCATTGGGTTCGGGGTTTGTTTGATGTTGGAATGGAAAAAGCTTCCTAAGATCTTATTTGAATGACCCAGAAAGATCCTTTGCCTCATGTGTTTTAACATTTTCTCTGCCATTATTTTCCTAGGCATCTGAATTCATTCAAGTTATAGTTTTGGACTCATCCACCGAGCCATACGAAGCAATGTGGGATCCCGAATCACTCTCAAAGATGCGTAATCTTGAAGTACTAATCTTAAAAATGCATTCATAGGAGCTTGGCGTAGCTTGTCTTTTCTGATGCTTAGGCTCTGTTTTGGTTTGTGCTGCTACAACATCTATGCCGAATTTGTTAATAAAGAAAGAACTAGGCTGTCGTGGGATCTGACAATTGCCCATCCCAGGTACTTCATATTGTAAATCCTTTGCTGTTTGTGTTGCCAGTGGGTATTAAAACTTTTAAGTGATTTTGTTTTATGACTAAGAAAAATTAGGATCCTTTATTTGAAGACGAATTAGGATTTTTTATTTTAATATTGGAGATTCGTTGGAATTTTCCCACTTCAAAGTGCCATACCTTAAACCAGGAATCAAAAGTGGCCTCCCATGTAATGCAACAAGATGAAATCAGATTTGCCGGACTCTTTAATTATCAGTAATAAAAAGATGCCAGACTTTACAAAGTTGTAACAAACAAGTATGTGACAAGCACACTCATTAATTACAGGCAAGCCTTTAGACATAAGTGAATTCAATGCTATTATACTTACATTTGGGGACGAGAAGTGCTATTTGAACACCCAAAAGTGGGTGTCTGAAACAGACACCCACTTTTTAACCGTTGGATGTGATGGATGTTAAGAGTAAGTGGGGACATCCATCACATCCAATAGTTATAAAGTGGGTGTCTGTTTTAGACACCCACTTTTGGGTGTTCAAATAGTTTTTCTCTTTGGGGACCATGAGTGGCCATACGAGAGAAACATTTAAAGAACTTACAAGCATATTCCAGTTGCTAGATTAGTTTATGTAGAATCCCCACATAGCACTATAATGATTCATGTCCAACAACTACAATCAACTGACTAGGATTCTCTCACGTTCCTCACTAATATAAAAGTGTCAATATAAATGTTAGAGGGCTCTTTTATAACAAATTAAATTTGGTGCATGTATTTCTCTCTCATAATATAACACTTTTATGTTAGAACTTAGAAAAGTAACACTGGAGGATCTTAATCCCAACACCGACAACCATGTTGTGGTTGCGTTATGGTTTTCACTGATCGACCATCCATGCGTGAAAAATGAAGGGATAGTAGGAAATGTACCGCCAGACCTTCCTGGTAGATGGTATGGGGAGATAAACAAGGGTGTACATAACGAAGAGAATGACCACAAAAATGGCAGTCAAGACCAAAAAGGTGGTGGCCAGCCAGGTGAGTTTGCTTATAACAGTGTAGACGCCAGCCAAGAACGCCAGAGAAAGTGTTACGAGAGCTGTTCCAAGAAGTGGCATTGCTAAATTGAAAGCGGTAGCCAGTAGCTCCAAGGGAGTATGATAGTGGCACTAATGGAACTAAAGAAAGATATTGTGATACAGAAAACGAAAACGTGGAACATGGCCTTGTGGAGGTTATTGGCTGCGCCTTGTGCCTCACCTGCCACGGACAAACATGGCGCCACTGAAGCCGTGACTACGAGGGTTGACTTGACACTAAGTGAGTCAACTGTGTTCGATCCTATTTTCTCGAACTGTTCTATGTTCACTTTTGTGCCTTTATCTGGTTCAATTCGAACAGGGCCTCTATCTGGTGCAGTTTTAAAAGTGCGTCGTGCTTTACTTAGCTTTGCACCAGCAGATATCAATGCACTGAGTACAAGTGACAGCGAATTTACACATCTTCGTGTTAAAAACAAACCAGAAGACAATAAAAAAAAATAAAATAAGGGTGCAACCAGGCAAGAGAATTGAGTGTGAAGAGCTAGTACATGGTAAACTAGAGTTTTCTCTCTTAAATAAGAAGTGATATAGACTCATTGGCTTAAGGTGCCATGAGGCTTGCTCCTAATATTATTGTGTTTTGTGTTTTGTGTTTTGTGTTTTGTGTTCCGTGTTCCATGAATAATGATCGGATCTCTCATGTATTTGAATTCTCTGACTACCCAACAATTCTACGAATATAGTTTATTTTGTAGTTATGAGATTTTTATGCAGATCGTACTTATAACCAGTAAATCTGTAAATGATATTATTGCGATCCTGACTGTATCCATTCCGTTGTATCTTTCAACCAAAAATTCATATCAAGTACATTTCAGAATTTGAGTGTGCTACATTTACCTCCCTTAGAAATATTTCTATATTACACCTACACCTACCAATTTTTTAATGCTTTGGCCAACTTGCAACTGCCATGACATCAAAAACGGAGGTTAACCTACGTTAACTCTATGGGCAAAAAGATTACTATGCCCTTTCTTTTAAAAACTCCAACCCCAACTCTATCCACACTTCTCCCAAATTGTGCAGCCACTTTCCCCACAATGCCCCGAATACGTTGCACCACCACTCTTAGAGATGCATATAGAGCCACCCGCAAGACCCTCAACGGCGGTGACGACGAGTATAGGCGAAGCAAACCAACAACAGCAAAGCACTAGTGTCCACACTATACAGCACCAGGATGCATCCTTCCTCTGGCATTGCAGCTCCCTCTTCAGCAGCGTTAAGCAGGGAGGAGACGAAGACGAGCCATGAACCCACATCTGAATGACATACCGCCATCTACCCGGAACTCGAACCACCCAGCTTTGACAGCTTCTCAGTATCGAATCCTGCCGCCCCACCTGACTTGTGACTAGATGTAGTGATTCACTGAAGTAGCCTTCATCTAATATTGGCTGAAAATTTGAGTTATTCTTCCCCTTGCGAATCGGAATTAATTTTTGTTTCATTACTTGTTGTTAGACTAATGATTTTGATTCGCTTTAGATGCGTTCCATTTTAGCGGTGCCTTTAAACCAAGTTTCTAAATGTTATCGTGACATTCACATAAATGTGGTTTACTACACATGGATTTCCCTCTTTTGTTTTGCCCAGTCGCACAAGAGCAACGAGGTGGCCCATTGCGTCACTCTTTCCATGCATAATCGAATCCAATAGGACCCTTCAACCTCCTCAAATTCGTCGCCGAAAAAAAAAAACATAACATCTCGGGAATCGATCTATCTATGGTGGACCTCATGTGCCGAATTTATGAGGACCTAGTGAACTAGTCGAAGGGAATCACCGTCCTCGAGGAACTAATCCAGAATGCTGACGATGCCGGTGCTGCTACCGTCTCCCTCTGCCTCGACCCTCACCGCGACTCGCTCCTCTCTAACTCCTTTGCGTAGTGCCCGGGCCTCACCATAGATGCTGTAGGGGTGATAGGAGTGTGGTGACGGAAGAGGAAGGAATGAGGAAGTTGGACGGCAGATTTAGGGATAGATGGAGTTAGTTAGGAATGTGGGGTGCTAGATTTTTTGTTGGGTTAATTTGGAAATTTTTAAAAATTATTTAAACAAATATTAACATTTTTATTTAAGGGTGATACATGTAATTTTAAAATTTTGGAGGATACAAGTGTATCAACTTACCTAAGTGGAGTTTGTTATAATTTATCCAAAATAAATAGGGTAGCAACCAAGGGAAATAATTAAATAAATGCAACAATGTTATTTGTACTATAAAAAGTTGTCACTATTGAATGTGGGGAGTGGCTATTGTCACTCCTAAATGTCTATTGAACCTCCACATTTAATGTTTTTATTTATGTAGATTCCAAAACTATCCTTGATTAAGAGTTAAGAGTCTTGTTTCATTCTTGTTTAGTGCTACTCTCATATTTCAAATTATATATTATAATTATGCTAATTAATATTAAATATAAAAATTAAAACTTTTATTTTACCAATTTGAAAATATAATAAGTCTTTGGTGCATACAAAGTAAGGTAACTATTTATATCTCTATTTTGTGATATTCCAAGAATTTTTGTTTTAATTTTTAGGGAGTGATGTCTATTGCCACTCCTAATTGTAGTGGTTTTTAATTGATTTCTCTAAAATACCCCTTCTATTGAAAGTACTGATAATTAATTTCTTTAACATAATTATTTACATCTAAATATTGACTGATTTTTTTAAAAAAATTTCATACAATAATTATCTTAATATTATAATAATGACTATTTCTTTAAAAAATATTAATTAAAATTTAATGACATTTAAGACATATTAACAAATTGTAATATACAAACAATGTAAACTTAATTTAATAAAAAAAAAAACAACGTAACTAAAAAGCATGTACTGGATACTATGCACACAAAATCTTTTGGTGTTGATATAATTAAATAAATATTTAAGAAACATAGGATTCCAGATTTATTTCTGTTAACAATAATTTTATTATAATGTTTTGTTCTTTAGTTCTTTTTATTTTAAATAATCTAACTTCATACATTAAATTAATTTTTATTACTTCTTTTCTTTTATATCATGTCGTAATTATGATTTATTATTATTATTATTGTTAATTATTTTTACTTGTTATTACTTTTACGAATTTACTGTTAAACTATTTAATCTAATTAATAAAGTGCTTTAACTATCATATGTAGGAGAATTTCAGCACACCATAATATAACAAAGGGACACTTTGATAAAGCTTATGAGTGTTATATTTTTGTTTGATTAAACTTGACAAGTTAATTAAATTTTATTTTATTATTTCCTAATTCTTGTTAATCATTATGTTAAAATTAATAGTTTCTTGTGCTGAGTTGAAAGTTTAGTTATAGTTATTTTTATTTAGTATTAATTAGTAATATTTAAATGATAATAGACAAATTTTTAAATATATTTTTATTGGGAAATTGAAAAATTAAAAGAATCCTAATGTTCAAAATATATAAAAATACAATATCAAAAATTAAAACAAAAATTCTTGGAATATCACAAAATAGAGATATAAATAGTACCTTACTTTGTATGCACCAAAGACTTATTATATTTTCAAATTGGTAAAATAAAAATTTTAATTTTTATATTTAATATTAATGAGCATAATTATAATATATAATTTGAAATATGAGAGTGGCACTAAACAAGAATGAAACAAGACTCTTAACTCTTAATCAAGGATAGTTTTGGAATCTACATAAATAAAAGCATTAAATGTGGAGTGGCAATAGACATTTAGAAGTGGCAATAGCCACATTCCCAGTTTTAGATATCAGAATTGATTTGGGAAATGACTATTGCCACTCCCATTTATCTATTGCCACTCTCCTTTTAGTGGTTTTATTCTAGTATTCCAAAATTACCCTTAATTAAGACTTGTGTTATATTTTTGTCTAATATTATTCTCATATTTCAAATTATATTATATAATTATACAAATTAATATTAAATATAAGAATTAACTATTTTTAATTTAGCGGTTTTAAAATTGAATAAACAAAACAAGAGGTGTGTTTGATTTTCAAAAAAATTTTGTTTTGAATTTTGAGATTGCATTTCTTATGTACGTATGAGTTTGATGTTCAAACTCAAAATGTTTATACCTCTGGTTGGTGCAAATTACTCAACAAGTAAAACTTCTTTTCAAGTTCTTTTATTTGATTCCTTGATAGTGTATTTTTTTTTTCTTTTTGTGAAAGTTGTGTAAAACTTTAAGTATGAGTAATTTATTACTTGTTTGATTTTCTCAAATTTAACCAGATGAAAAGTTGAAAAAAAAATGTGCTCGTCACTTTTTGTTTTTTTTTTCGGTGTAACTCGTCACTTATTTAAGCAAAAGAAACGTAAACAATTGCTTTGAAAATTCATCCTTTATTTTTCTTTCTTTTTATATTAATACATTGCTTACATGTTTAAAACTTTTAAAATAAAAAAGAAATCATATGTGCATAAACACTCAACTCCAGATTAATTTTCATGTAGCTGTTATGGAAATCAGCCTTGTTAATTTCGAGCTTTGCTAAGATTAAATTTTTTTTTTGGTTAAGAAAATAATGGTTTCCTTATTATGCATTTTTTTTTCTGGCTGTTTGTAATGTATTTAAGGTATTTTGCATAACAAACACAAGAAGAAGAAATAGCCTTAATGACTTCAGAGTAAAAGAAAGAAATGCGTTAACCCTTAAAAAAGAAAATGAGTTTCTAAAACTATGATAGAGAAGTAAATGACTATAGAAAAAGTGTGTAAGAAAAATATGTTGTATTAAAGAAAAAGTATCTAATAAGATTCTATTTATTGTAAAATACTTGATTTTAATTTGTAGAAAAAAAGCATAATATATATATATATATATATATATATATATATATATATATTTAAATTGGTAAATTAAGAATAGTTATTTTTATATATACCTAATATTGATTAATATTATTTGAAATATGGGAGATATGATACACAATAATATAACACAACCTTATTCAAGGGTAATTGTGGAATACCAAATCAAAGCCACTAAAAGAGGAGTGGTAATAGATAAATAGGAGTGGCAATAACCCTCCCTTGAATGTGATGGAAATGTGGTATGAGAGAAAATCATCATCATGTCCAATGATAATATAGATGTTCCAATTGGACACCTATTTTTAGTGGTATAAATAATACTATTAAAATAAATGTCATTTTGCGGTCCACTTGAAACCTTTAAAACTTAAAACCTCACGTCACATTCTTGTGCATGTTAAGTTTTTAACAGAGTGATAACTTTGAGGGAGATATGTAATGCATTAAAAATTTCTTAAGGGAGTCGGGTAAATATTAAAAAATAGAGGGGCAAATATAATATGAAAAAAAATTATTTTTAAGTAAACATAGTTTGCCCTAAAATTAATTGTTCTTTCATGACTAAATAGTAATATAGCTAAACAAAACGTGGGGCTTATTTTATTTCATGATATATATATATATATATATATATATATATATATATATATATATATATATATATATATATATATAAAATTAGGTTTAATTAATTTGCAACTTCCTATAGTTTAACTCAATTTTCAATTAGGTTTCTACAGTTCAAAAGTTAATTACACATGTATATTGCATAGTTTTTTTAATTAGGTCCTTACAATGCATTAAAAAAATATTAGATTAAATGGAATATGTATTCACATAATATTCTTTAGCTAAAGTTTTAAATTAGTAAAAAAAGAAAGGTAAAATGCATTTTAGATCATGTGCAATATATACCCTATTTTTTAAAATATGTATCGCGACACATGAACTTATCAAATAGTGCAAAAGACCCCTTAACATAATTTTGGCAACTAGTGAATGTATGATTTATATATACTTAACCTCTATGACGTTTTCTAATTTGCGCAAATTTGACACCTTATCAGTTAATTCTCATCTGCTATGACCTAAATTTTTTCACCATTTGGAAGTCCAGAGTGTTTTGCATGGTTTGAAGAGTTTTAGATGTCACGATGTACATTTTGAAAAGTCAATGGGCAAACTGCACATGACTTAAAGTTTAGAGGATAAAATGCATTTAACCAAAAGAAGAATTCTACCCTTTCATTTCAATTAGTGGACTACTAATAAATGATGCACTCTAAAAGCACCACCATATCTTAGCTAAAAAAAAAAAAAAAACCAACTACATAAAACAAAAAAGAGAACAAACAGGGGTCAAGTGTTCAACGTTAAGGAAGGTTTTGGGTATTGGGAATCAAGGTGAGGTTTGAAACTGGTTTTGAAAAATAAGGCAGAGGAATTAGGGTTTGCATGTGGCTATGGAGGCTCTAGAACTACCGGCTGGCGTAGCTCTATCGGCGGCACAACGGCGAACGTGCGATGGCACTATGGCGGAGATCGACGTGCATTAAGGGTTGTGAACAGTGGATGAGGCTGTGATGGAGAAGAAGGAAGATGGCGGTGGCTCCGTAAGGCCGCGACTATGTGTCGATGCTGACAAAGGTGGCTGGTTGGCTCTCTATACGGCGGTGCCCGCGATGGCAAAAGGTCGACACAATGATGGTTATGGAGGAACATGGAGGCCACAGTGACGGGTGACATAGTTCTACAGGTTTGTGAGATAGAGAAGAATATGGTCGGTCCCAATTCATGGCCCACCCTTCTCATCGACTTCTCCCCCTGTTACCATCACCGTCTTCGCCATCATCCATTATCAAGGGCTGGTGGTGCTTGTCTTTCAGGCATGATGATTTTCCTTTGGTGAAGTGTTCAGGCATGATGATTAAATAGCACGAAATAGAACCAGATCCGTCACTTGTGCGCCACTGTCCTTGTTGTGTGTGCTGCTATCGTGGTTGTTGCAAGGAGGATTGCGCATCGACGCGTGCCTCCGTTGCTACGCCGTTGGTGAGGTTGGTCACATAGCCGCACCTTCCTCTTTCTAGAATGCACATAGACGCATGTTTATTCTGTTCTGCTTCTTTCTTATTTATTTTTTAAATAATGCTGAGACTTATTTATTCGGGATGGTAGCGATGATGGTGATAATGAATGGTAAAAATGGGGATGGTGATAGGGGTCAAAGGATGAGATGGGTTGGATGTAGGCATGGAAGGCGGTTCTTTTTTAGAACTGCATCACTTATTATTAGTTATATTAGCGCTCCAACTGAAATAAATGATTAGGATTTTTTTAAAAAATCTAAAACTATAACTAAAAAATATTCTAATTTAATTTAATATTTTTAAACTATAGTGATTTAATTAAAAATTGAGTGAAATATAGGGGTTTGCAAATTAATTAGACCTTTAAATTATAAAAATGTCACATTATTTTTAATTTGTATATTTTCTATTTTTGAATGTTACAAATTCTAAAAAATGTATTTAGATTGAAAATAATGTGATATATTTATGGGTAAACTTTCCAAAATAGGTCTCATCAATTTTCATGCCAAACAACTTAGGACCTGTTTGGTTTTAGCTTCCAGATTTCAGTTTTCATGTTCAGTTTTTCAGTTTTCTGGATTTTATAAAGGAAATCCTGAAAACTGGAAATGAAAACTAAAAAATTGAACTTTGTAGTTTTTAGAATTTTCAGCATTTGCTTCACAAAATCTGAAAAACTAAAAACTAGAAACTCAAACCAAACAAGCCTTTAGTTACTAAGAAAAAGGAAACTAGTAATTTGGTCCCTTTATAAAATTTCTCCACTAAAAACTATGATGTGAACCTAGTAAGTTCATATCGCATTGTTATTCTCTATGGAGCTGGCAACGTGTGCCAACCCAGTTCATGTAACACCTTAGTAGAACCCAACTATACTTAAGTTCACATTTGGATTCTATTAGTTGTCACTTATGCCTTGAATTCATTTTTCTTTTTAAATTAACTTAGAAAGATAGTGGATAATTTTTTTTTTATTAAATTACTTTTTGAAAACTTAAGCCTATAACGAGAAGTGAAATACATAGCGCTTACGTAGATAATAATCCGAGTTACATTGCGCACTCGCTTAATTACATAAGTGGAATAAGAAATTAAGTGTAGAACTATCATCACATAAACTGAAATAAAATTACTTAATACATGAGTCATAATAGGGCATAAACTATAGTGATAAGTTATTACACATAATAATGCAAATACTACCATTACTAGTCTGTTTCTCACAATTTAACATACTAAATATCGGAGTACTAATTCTTGGAAGTTATAAAATCTTCACGTGTCACCTCCTTCCTTAGCTACTGACTCCAGTTGCTTCAAGTGGACACATCTGTCTCTGCAACGACAACGGAAAAGAAATATAGGAGTGAGAAATACGAGATTTCTCAAGAGGAGTTCCAACTTGTACTAAGCGTGTCATCATTGTCGTCCCAGTCACTTGAGTTTATTATAAAAGGTGAACAAGTAAGGATTCAATTACCAAACTTTCACAAACATGATTAGCCGAAGTGAAGTTTCTTTTAAACTAATCTTGAACATTAATGTAAATATCCATTCAGTAATTAAGCATGTATACAAACAGATCATATAGAATTACTAATAGGTAATAATAATTTAAAATGCGTATGCATATCATGATTACTTCTCCTCAACATTTACTTGTTTAGGGACTTTCATCTTTCTTTCATTCCATTTCCTTTCATTAATATACTTCTCAATCTCTCACGGGATGAATGCATCAATGCCTTAGACCACCCTAAAGGGTAATGAGCTCATACCATGGCCATCGCCACAACCTTTTTGATTTTCATTCCGTTGCCGTGATCTCAGCGGTTTAGGGGTTAAGCCGTGAGTTAGCTGATGTCCACTTTTCCACACTTTCATTGCTACTTTTTCAAGCTTTACTTTTTATTTTCTTTTGAAAATGAATGTATGCATATCATCATGTAATCACAATAAATCATGGACAATCAATCATTCATCCTCATCATTTCATAACTCATCACCATACATTCACATTACTATAATTCACTTCATGAAACATGGATAATATCATATAAATCTCATAGTAAACATTTTCATAAATGATTCCTATTAAGCAACCAAAGTTATCAAGTTGAGTTCCTAGTGTTCCTAAGAGGTAATGGATGTCTTAGTATTATCCTTTTTGTCTTAGTGTTCTTTGTACTCTTAGCATTCCATTAATATATTAATGCACTTTAAAACATTATTATTGGTTCTTTATATATTTTTATTATGATTTTCATATATCTCTTGAAAATTATTATTCTACTTAAATTCTTAAAATTCTCTCTTTACAAGACTTGATTCTTTTATTTATAGTTTTTGACATCTTTTAGAAGAAAGTTTACAATTTATCAGATACTTATTATCTCAGCTTAGTAAAGGTAGTTCCAAATTCCTAACTCATCAAATTTTAGCATTGACATCTTTCAAATAGCGTAAATCAACTGTAAACCATGTATAGGAGGGTTCCCAGGAAAGAGAGGTGGGTCACAATGGACATGCTTAAATACCAAGTCTTTCCTTAGCCGGAACCTTTCCAAATTACACTTTTACAGGATCCCACTATCTTCCAGACTTTCTCAGCACACTGTCCCGAAAATGTATTTTTCATTCTGTATTTTCGTGGTGCAAAACTTTATACATAGCATACATAGATGTGTTTGTATATGTGTTAGCTTTCCTACAAAATTGAAATCAGTCCATTTGCATTTTTCTAGAGTGAGTTACACTTATTTTACTACTATAAGGTCAGATTTAAAGTTTCAGTCTTAGGCTCTACTTTAAAAATTTATATCTTGGGCTAGAAAACTCCGTTTTAGGTGATTCTTTTTGGAGAGTGTTCTATAATGAGTCTAGTTTATAGTAAAATTATTTTTAGTTCGAGATGCTTCATATTTTATGAGCAGTAGATTTCGAAGTATCTGCTGCCAGAAACAACTAGAAATTCCAGCACTTACCATTTTCATGTCTTAAGTTACCTTTATTAAATCAAGTTTTACATACAATCTTTTTAAGTTATATTTGAATTTGATAACATCATAAAATTACTCATAACAGAATAGAACATGTTATATTTCTAAAAATATATTTTACAAATAATCATTCAAAACTTTTGACAATAACTCAAACTTGAGGCATTCTATCAAGGTTAGAAGCCAACAATGCTTGAACAATTAAAGATGAAGCTCCTACCTCTTGTGTAGGGTCTAAAAAGAGTCCTCCTCTTCTTTCTTTAGCTTGAGCAAGAGTCCTTGGAGTGGATGACCCTCCTTGAATCTTGGCTCTAGAACTTGAGTGCTTAAGAAAATATTTCTCACTAGAGTTAAAGATTACAACTCTTGTGAGGGCTAGTGAATGTTTAGGCTTAGGATTTAAGTGTTTGAATGAAGTGTGGAGAGTGAAGGGAAGTCTTTGAAAAGAAGAACATAAGAAGAAATGATGGATAAAAATTAAGAGAGAAGGATTACTTAGAGAGTTTCTAAGGTTTTAAAGACAAATGAACTCACACACTTCCTCCTTTTATAGGCCTATTAAGGCCATAACTTTAAGAGTAGTTTTAGTGCTCCAATTTATTTTTCTTGAGTGCTCATGTAGTGGAGAAATATAATGGTGCATTATATTTTGTCTTGTCATAATTTAGTAATTTATATTGTAAAATATTTTACTTTATTATTATTTATTAGGTGTAGATATATAGCACTATTAGCACTAATATTATTTATCATTTTTGTTAGGTGTAGATATATAGCACTAATAGCACTAATATTATTTATCATTATTGTTAGGTCTAGATACATAACACTAAAATTATTTATCATTATTGTTAGGTGTAGATACATAGCACTAAAATTATTTAACCAAATCATGACAATCTTTTATATTTTATTCTCATAATGGAAATCCTATATCAATTTACCCCCCTTTTTATTTTAATCCAATGACTTAGATTCATTCTTGTTTTATGACAAGTCTTATTATATTTAAAGTGATGGCATATGTATTAATTTCTTCATTTAAGACAATGATATTTTTATAATTAGATAATGATAGTGGAATTCTTCTAATTCCATTTATAAAATAATTGGTATATTTTTTTTTAACAAGTCAAGAGTGGTTTTATAATTTCTACCACATAGTAAGGTATTTTCAAAATTTCTACTTAGTAATGACATTTTCATAATTCTTTATGTCTTACTTATTCTAATATTATTTATTATATTGCATGAAATTTATATTAGTTTTTCTCTTTTCATTTTAATCATGAATTCAATTAATTTATCTAGTTATGAATTTGGGGATGTTACATTTCTTCCCTCCTTATTAAAAATTTTGTCCTCAAAATTTGTTACCTGTGAATAGATTCGGAAATTCTTTTCTGCATATCTTCCTCGAGTTCCCAAGTGTGTTCTTCCATTCCATCTTGTCCCCAGGCCACTCGGACGAGAGATATAGATTTGTTTCTCAGCTGCTTAGTGCCACGATCCACGATCCTCATTGGTGGTAATTCAAAAGTTAGGTCCTCTCTTAATTGTATAGCTTCGGCTCAAACACATGATTGGGGTCCTGACTGATACTTTCTCAATTGGGACACATGAAAAACATTATGTAGGTTGGACAGATTTGGAGGTAATGCAATTTGGTAGGTCGAGGGACCTATCTTTTTGAGGATTTGAAAGGGTCCTAAGAATCTAGGGCTTAGCTTTTTGATTTTCATTGCACGACCTATACCTTGTAGGAGTAATCCGCAAGAATACGTGTTCCCCTTCTTGAAATTCGAGAGGCTTCCTTCTTTTGTCAAAGATAGCTCTTCTCGCAGCTCTGAGCAGGAGAATCTTTTCCTAATTCTCCTTATTTGTTCAGTTGTCTCCTTTACCAAATCAGGGCCCAAAATACTCTGCCGCTCGGTCACACCAACAAAGTGGTGATTGACACTTTCTACCATACAAGGCTTCATAAGGTGCCATCCCAATGCTAGTATGGTAACTATTGTTATATGCAAACTCAATCAATGGAAGCTGTTTATCCCAACTTTTGGCCGATCTAAGACACATGCTCTCAAAGATATCCTCAAGGGTTTGAATTGTTCTTTCTGATTGTCCATCGGTTTGAGGGTGATAGGCGGTGCTCGGACATAATTTTGAGCCAAACGCCTTTGCAAGGCTCCCTGCATCTTGAAGTGAACCTTGGGTCCCTGTCTGAGACAATAGTCTTGGGTACTCCATGGAGCCTTACTATCTCTTGGATATATAGCTGAGCTAATTTTTCCAAGGGGTAGTTTGCTCTTATGGGTAAAAAGTGAGCAGATTTAGTTAGTCTATCCACGATTACCCATATGGAGTCATGTCCAAAGAGGTGTTCTTGGAAATCCCATCACGAAATCCATGGATATTCCTTCCCACTTCCATTCGGGAATTTGAGAGGTTGCAATATTCGGAGGGCTTTTGATGTTCTATCTTCACTTTTTGACACACCAAACATTTTCCCACTATATTCGCCACATCTACTTTCATTCTTGGCCACCAAAACATCCTTTTTAGGTCATGGTACATCTTAGTCATACCAGGGTGTATGCTAAATTGACTTTTATGGGCTTCTTCCAAAATCTTAGCTCTGAGTCCTTCTTTTGCTGGTACACAAATTCTCCCTTGGTACCTCCACACTCCTTCCATATCTTGAACAAACTCTTTCAAACTTTCCCCGCTTCAACAAGGCCTAAGGTTCTAAGGAAATCCTCGTCTTCTCTTTGGGCTTGGATTATTTGATCCTAAAAGCTACTGGTTATCCTTAATTAACTTAACCGAATTAGTCCAGAAGACTTTCCATGTCCCAAGTTGAGGTTCCTAAAATTTTCTATCAGCTCACTTTCCTTTACCATGAGCCACGCGGCATGCAAAGACTTACGACTCAAAGCATCCGCTACCACATTTGCTTTTCCTAGGTGGTAGTTCAACCCGAAGTCATAGTCTTTCAAAAATTCCGTCCAACGCCTTTGCTCATGTTGAGTTCTTTTTGGTCGAAAAGGTATTTCAGACTTTTATGGTCAGAAAATACTTCAAACCTTACACCGTAAAGATGATGTCTCCAAATTTTTAAGGCAAAAACTACAGCAGCTAACTCTAAATCATGGGTTAGGTAATTAACTTCATGGGGTTTGAGTTGTCTAGAGGCATAGGCTACTATGTTCCTATTTTGCATTAAAACACATCCTAGTCCTCTTCTTGAGGCATCACAATAAACCTCAAATTTCTCCTTTGGGTTAGGTAAGATTAGGACAGGGGTAGTGGTTAGTTTCTTCTTCAGTTCTTGGAAGCTTTCTTCACATTCTGGGCTCCATATAAAAGTTGAATTCTTCCTTGTCAGCTTGGTGAGGGGTAAGGCAATTTGGGAAAAACCTCTAATGAACCTTCGATAATAACCGGCTAGTCCTAGAAAACTCCTAATCTCCTTCACGGTGGTAGGGGTTTCCCATTGTTGCACCGCTTCTATCTTGCTTGGTTCTATTACTATTCCCCCATGTGACACCACATGACACAAGAACTTAACTTGCTTCATCCAAAATACACACTTGGACAACTTTGCATAAAGTTTCATGTACCTCAATACCTCTAACACCTCTCGTAAGTGTTCTTTGTGTTCTTCTTTAGTTCTAGAGTAGACTAGAATGTCGTCGATGAACACAATTACAAACTTGTCCAAGTATGGTCTAAATATCCTATTCATGTAGTCCATAAACACTGCCGGTGCATTAGTTAACCCAAATGACATCACATTAAACTCATAGTGTCCATACCTAGTCCTAAAGGCGGTCTTTGGTATATCTTCCTCCCTCACTCGAATCTGTGGTATCCTCGATCGCAGATCTATCTTGGAAAACACTTGGGCTCCTCTTAATTGGCCCATGAGGCCATCTATTCTAGGCAAAGGGTATTTATTTGTTATGGTCACTTTATTTAGCTGCCTGTAATCCACACATAACCTCATGCTCCCATCCTTCTTCTTGACAAACAACACTGGAGCTCCCCATGGTGAAGCACTAGGCCTAATGAATTTCTTCTCTAGTAGTTCCTCTAATTGCTTCTTCAATTCATCAACTTCGGCCAGTGGCATCCTATAAGGAGCTATAGATATGGGTCCTGCCTCCTGCACCAAATCTATAGAAAACTCAATCTCCCTTTGTGGAGGAAATTCTGTATGTCATCGGGAAAAACATCGAGAATTCTTTTACTACAAGGATCTCTTCTAGAGCTTGCTCTACTTCCTCTTCACTTGTCATCAGAAAATATATCCTTGCTTTTCATTCCTACTATCCCCATGATGATGGAGTTTAGGTATAGCCGTACCTTTCTATCAAGTTTAGAGGATTGGGTAAAGATGGTTTGGGAAGAAACACTAGTGACTTATTTGCACAATGTAGTAACACACGGTTAGCCGAAAGCCAATCCATGCCCAAGATTACATCAAAACTAGACAAGGGTAGACAGACTAAATCATGATGAAAAATCTTATCGCCTACCTCAAATTCACAATTTAGGCAGGCTTGGACAGCCCTAACAGCATTTATAGTGGGTATAGAGACAACTAAGATAATTTTTAAGTCAGATATACACAGTCTCAACTTATTAGCACAATCATATGAAATGAATGAGTGTGTTGCGCCAGAATCAAACAATACAATTAAGGGTTTTCCATTAATTATACACTTACCTTGAATCAGATCGTCGGATTCTGAGGGCATCTCGGTTGATAGCAAACACACGTCCCTGTGCCCTAGGCTTGGGTGTAGATGACTGATTGAACTTTGGGCATTCCCTAGAATAGTGTCCCTTTGTCCACACCGATAACAAACATTTTTACCAAATCTGCATTCCTCCATGTATCTTTCCACAAGTGGCACAAGGGGTCTAGTCACAGGTTCAGGGATGGCGGCCATCCTAGGTTGATTAATAGCTTGTGTCCTAGGTCGATTCATTGTAGAGCGTTGGGGCTGTTTCCCTTTGAATCCACCTCCTTGGTAGGGTTTCTTGTGAGGGGGTGGAAATGCTTGGTAGTTTTGTGTGGCGATCCTCTTCCTATTCTCTTCAACCCGGTGAGCGACTAGCTGGCGATTACAATTCTCAGCCACTTGACTTTGCTGACTAAAGATGCATAGTCAAGAACTTCCGATGGGGCTACAGATGCCAAAATGTCTGGCCTCAAACCACCCTCATACTTCATGCATTTCCAAACCTCGTTGGGGTCCCTTTGGTAGCTAGTTGAGTGTTTAATCAGTTCTTCAAACTTGGCCGTGTACTCGGCCACACTTTGGTTTCCTTGAGTCAACAGTAGAAATTCTACTTCTTTTGCCTTCTTCATCGGGTCTGGAAAATACTTCTTGTAGAAGGTAGTACGAAAAACTTCCCACGAAATTTGAGTCCCAAAGACTTTCAAGTAGGTTCTTGACGCTTTCCACCATGCAAAGACTTCTCCTTTCAAAGCATATAAGTGGAAAATGCCACCTTACGCTTCATCGTAACATTCCACCACAGAGAAAACTTTCTCAATTTCCTGAATCCACCCATCGGCTATTTCTGGTTAATCGTCCCTTTGAATTACGGTGGTTCACCCTTTGAATTCTGAGAACTTCCCTTGTTCTGGATTCCCAACCGCACCTTCCATCATTATATTCATTTGTTCCATCATCATTGTTGATTGTGCTTGCATCGCTCTAGCCATTTCTTGTAGTGCATTTGCCAGTTCATCATTGACTCTACCACGGGTTCCGCGTGCACGCCCCAGATTCTCGCCATTAGTTCCTAATCACACCAAACAACAGACATCGAGTTGATCAGGCTCAATACTATAATTAAGCATGGTAGCAACTATGGCAGCATTACAGGACGATCATGCATTTCTAAATCCTTCATCCCATCATACAGATAAGACTAACAGCATGATATCATAGACAGAAGCATAGTCACCCATTCCTCAGGCTTATATAGGATGAACTGCTCTGATACCATAATGTAACACCTTAGTAGAACCCAACTATACTTAAGTTCACATTTGGATTCTATTAGTTGTCACTTATGCCTTGAATTCATTTTTCTTTTTAAATTAACTTAGAAAGATAGTGGATAATTTTTTTATTAAATTACTTTTTGAAAACTTAAGCCTATAACGAGAAGTGAAATACATAGCGCTTACGTAGATAATAATCCGAGTTACATTACTCGCTTAATTACATAAGTGGAATAAGAAATTAAGTGTAGAACTATCATCACATAAACTGAAATAAAATTACTTAATACATGAGTCATAATAGGGCATAAACTATAGTGATAAGTTATTACACATAATAATGCAAATACTACCATTACTAGTCCTGTTTCTCACAATTTAACATACTAAATATCGGAGTACTAATTCTTGGAAGTTATAAAATCTTCACGTGTCACCTCCTTCCTTAGCTACAGCTCCGTTGCTTCAAGTGGACACATCCGTCTCTCGTAACGACAACGGAAAAGAAATATAGGAGTGAGAAATACGAGATTTCTCAAGAGGAGTTCCAACTTGTACTAAACGTGTCATCATTGTCGTCCCCAAATACTTCGGGTTTATTATAAAAAGGTGAACAAGTAAGGATTCAATTACCAAACTTTCACAAACATGATTAGCCGAAGTGAAGTTTCTTTTAAACTAATCTTGAACATTAATGTAAATATCCATTCAAGAATTAAGCATGTATACAAACAGATCATATAGAATTACTAATAGGTAATAATAATTTAAAATGCGTATGCATATCATGATTACTTCTCCTCAACATTTACTTGTTTAGGGACTTTCATCTTTCTTTCATTCCATTTCCTTTCATTAATATACTTCTCAATCTCTCACGGGATGAATGCATCAATGCCTTAGACCACCCTAAAGGGTAATGAGCTCATACCATGGCCATCGCCACAACCTTTTTGATTTTCATTCCGTTGCCGTGATCTCAACGGTTTAGGGGGTTAAGCCGTGAGTTAGCTCAAGTCCACTTTTCCAGACTTTCATTGCTACTTTTTCAAGCTTTACTTTTTATTTTCTTTTGAAAATGAATGTATGCATATCATCATGTAATCACAATAAATCATGGACAATCAATCATTCATCCTCATCATTTCATAACTCATCACCATACATTCACATTACTATAATTCACTTCATGAAACATGGATAATATCATATAAATCTCATAGTAAACATTTTCATAAATGATTCCTATTAAGCAACCAAAGTTATCAAGTTGAGTTCCTAGTGTTCCTAAGAGGTAATGGATGTCTTAGTATTATCCTTTTTGTCTTAGTGTTCTTTGTACTCTTAGCATTCCATTAATATATTAATGCACTTTAAAACATTATTATTGGTTCTTTATATATTTTTATTATGATTTTCATATATCTCTTGAAAATTATTATTCTACTTAAATTCTTAAAATTCTCTCTTTACAAGACTTGATTCTTTTATTTATAGTTTTTGACATCTTTTAGAAGAAAGTTTACAATTCTTGTATACTTATTATCTCACTTTAGTAAAGGTAGTTCCAAATTCCTAACTCATCAAATTTTAGCATTGACATCTTTCAAATAGCGTAAATCAACTGTAAACCATGTATAGGAGGGTTCCCAGGAAAGAGAGGTGGGTCACAATGGACATGCTTAAATACCAAGTCTTTCCTTAGCCGTAACCTTTCCAAATTACACTTTACAGGATCCCACTATCTTCCAGACTTTCTCAGCACACTGTCCCGAAAATGTATTTTTCATTCTGTATTTTCGTGGTGCAAAACTTTATACATAGCATACATAGATGTGTTTGTATATGTGTTAGCTTTCCTACAAAATTGAAATCAGTCCATTTGCATTTTTCTAGAGTGAGTTACACTTATTTTACTACTATAAGGTCAGATTTAAAGTTTCAGTCTTAGGCTCTACTTTAAAAATTTATATCTTGGGCTAGAAAACTCCGTTTTAGGTGATTCTTTTGGAGAGTGTTCTATAATGAGTCTAGTTTATAGTAAAATTATTTTTAGTTCGAGATGCTTCATATTTTATGAGCAGTAGATTTCGAAGTATCTGCTGCCAGAAACAACTAGAAATTCCAGCACTTACCATTTTCATGTCTTAAGTTACCTTTATTAAATCAAGTTTTACATACAATCTTTTTAAGTTATATTTGAATTTGATAACATCATAAAATTACTCATAACAGAATAGAACATGTTATATTTCTAAAAAATATATTTTACAAATAATCATTCAAAACTTTTGACAATAACTCAAACTTGAGGCATTCTATCAAGGTTAGAAGCCAACAATGCTTGAACAATTAAAGATGAAGCTCCTACCTCTTGTGTAGGGTCTAAAAAGAGTCCTCCTCTTCTTTCTTTAGCTTGAGCAAGAGTCCTTGGAGTGGATGACCCTCCTTGAATCTTGGCTCTAGAACTTGAGTGCTTAAGAAAATATTTCTCACTAGAGTTAAAGATTACAACTCTTGTGAGGGCTAGTGAATGTTTAGGCTTAGGATTTAAGTGTTTGAATGAAGTGTGGAGAGTGAAGGGAAGTCTTTGAAAAGAAGAACATAAGAAGAAATGATGGATAAAAATTAAGAGAGAAGGATTACTTAGAGAGTTTCTAAGGTTTTAAAGACAAATGAACTCACACACTTCCTCCTTTTATAGGCCTATTAAGGCCATAACTTTAAGAGTAGTTTTAGTGCTCCAATTTATTTTTCTTGAGTGCTCATGTAGTGGAGAAATATAATGGTGCATTATATTTTGTCTTGTCATAATTTAGTAATTTATATTGTAAAATATTTTACTTTATTATTATTTATTAGGTGTAGATATATAGCACTATTAGCACTAATATTATTTATCATTTTTGTTAGGTGTAGATATATAGCACTAATAGCACTAATATTATTTATCATTATTGTTAGGTCTAGATACATAACACTAAAATTATTTATCATTATTGTTAGGTGTAGATACATAGCACTAAAATTATTTAACCAAATCATGACAATCTTTTATATTTTATTCTCATAATGGAAATCCTATATCAATTTACCCCCCTTTTTATTTTAATCCAATGACTTAGATTCATTCTTGTTTTATGACAAGTCTTATTATATTTAAAGTGATGGCATATGTATTAATTTCTTCATTTAAGACAATGATATTTTTATAATTAGATAATGATAGTGGAATTCTTCTAATTCCATTTATAAAATAATTGGTATATTTTTTTTTTAACAAGTCAAGAGTGGTTTTATAATTTCTACCACATAGTAAGGTATTTTCAAAATTTCTACTTAGTAATGACATTTTCATAATTCTTTATGTCTTACTTATTCTAATATTATTTATTATATTGCATGAAATTTATATTAGTTTTTCTCTTTTTCATTTTAATCATGAATTCAATTAATTTATCTAGTTATGAATTTGGGGATGTTACAGTTCATGCAAGCTAGCCCATCGCGGGTTGCGAGTTGAAGTGTCGAATTCTGGTTAGCCCACTTTACGGGTAGGCTAGGAAAATGTCAACCCAGCTTAACCCAGCTTGAGTTGGTGGACTATGCATGTCAGCTCGACAAATAATTACAAAATAAAAAGAAAACCTAAAAAACCTTAGATTTGTTTTAAAAAGACAAAATACCAAAAAAAAAAAAAAAGAAATGGGGCTGGGGTGGGCCAATTTTGGATGAGAGAGTGGACCTAAAAGTATTTTTTGATTTTTTATTCTTTTTTGGAATGGAGGAATTTGCAGCGACCCTATCTTTAGAGAAGGATCCTATTCTCCGATCAACCACCACTAGCTAGAGACTTGATCACATTGATGCTACTCGTGGGAGTAACTAGGCTAGGATATTAATCTTTTCACTTATATTTGAAGGAACTTATAGTTATGTTTTTATTTAATAAGTGACAATTGCATATAAGGGGATGTTTCTTTTGGGGAGTAATCTCCCATCTTATGTTGGTGTTCTACTATGGATAATTACCTATACTTACCATCATTATTTCCAACGATTGAATTTTCTTGTTATAGTGCATGGGATGTGTTATGTATAGCCTTTACGTTCCATTTTATGATTATCTTATCGATATCACATGTATTATACCGTCCTCCTTATCAAACGAATCTCAAGATATAAGGCTTGCATTTTTGTAAGAGCTTTTTTAAAAATTGTATATAACTAATTTCAGTAAACTACTTTAAAGATAAAATTTTCTTTTAGCTTTCTAGAAGCTAAAAGGTAACAAACTAATAATATCCAAATACGAACTTAAGCGTATGTTGGAACTATTAGAGTGTTACATATAATGTGTGTTGATTTTTTGTTAAATATCTCTGATGGTTGTATCTTGGATTTGAAGCATTGTGCTGGTTGTTTGGTTGCTGTGACTGGGGAGAAGAGATGGGAGAACAGTGCATGTATGGAAGTGAGATGGTTCAAGTTAAACAGCAAAATAGCTATTTCATATTTGAGCTAAACAGAGTTAGCATCCGCTAAGTATAAGGGGAGGTGAGTGTTAAGTTGCAAACTAGAGGGGATAAAATATAATATTTAAAGACCTTGGGAAAGGTGGATGTAATTTGCCATTTTTTTAAATGAGTAATTCCCCATTTTGATTCTCCATTTCAATTATTCCTTCTTAATTGTTTTTTGTGAGGATCCCTTCTTAGTTTGTATACTTATTAAAATTAAAATGGAATGTAACGTTACTTTTTAAAATTAAAAAATCTAAATTTAAAATGTTTAAAATTTAAAAATTCAGGAAAAAAATAACCAATCAAAATGTGACACTTGTAAACTCCTTTGTGTTTAGTCCTCTAAATTATTAGTAGTATATAGTTTATCCATAACTAGTCATTTTGACCCTTGCGATACATGAATTGATAATAAAAATAGTTTATTAATCATTACTGAAAATAATTAATAATTTATTTAAAAATACCTTATAAAAAATTGAGTATATAAATTTATTTTGAAAGTAAGCTAATAGATAAATAATTAAATAAATAAATAAAATATAAAATTTTCATTATCTTATTTTGAATATCATATTTAAAATATTGTAAAAATCTCGATAAACAACCATTAACTAATAAGAAAAAGTCTATTTTATGAAAATTTTACACGTTTTGAAAGTTGAAATTGTTAGATGATAAAATAAAATAAGTGGATAATTTTTTTATACTATAAGTCATTTATATGGATAACAATGAGTATTTATGAGATATGGGGCATGCCCCACCCCCTATTTTCGTTCAGAATTTTGCCTCTCATTTCCATCTCCATCCCCATCCTTTATCACAGGACATTTCTCATTCCTGTAGGATATGAATTCTTATGGGTATTTGCAGGTTTTTTTTTTCAAAAAGAGATAATTTTTTAAAATATTATGAAATTTGAAACATAAACAAATAATACTAATGCTACACAATTCAAATTAAAAATAAAAATACACACATATAGTATGCAAATCTAATAAAGGGAATTATTAAAAATGAAGCAGATATTTAAATAATTTATATAAATGGCAAATTGGCTAGTTTCCATAGGGCAGACACCCCATCCCCCGTTCTTCACCGATTTAACAAATATAGATCTCGCCCCTATTTCCATGAAGACTAAAAATATCCCCATTCCTGTCTCCATTGTAGATAATCCTGCGAGTACCCTCTTCAAAGGGTTTTTTTTTTCGCAATATCTCCTATCATTTACATCTTTTTAGTAAATTAAAATATTAAATTGTAAAAATATAAGAATATATATTTTCTAATTAATAAAAAGTAGTGAATAAATTTAATTTATCTTATTTCAATTGCAATTCTTTTTCTTGTACATTAATTTAAAAAATTAAAATATCTATTTTAAAATATAAGTATAATTAATATGCTATAATTAGTTAAAAAATTCATAAATAATCCTAATTTATGTCATCTCAATTATTAGAATAGTAATTACACAATTATTTTCAATAAAAAATTAAAGTAATTATTTAATTTTAAAAAAAATTATTGAATAATTTTAAAAAAGTGTAAATTGTGGAATTGATTTTTTTAAATATTTTAATGTTAAAACATTGATGTCATTTTTTAAAAAAGAATTAATATGAAAAAAATTTCAAATTATTGAGTTGGAATATTTAACTTGCAAAAAATTAAATATGATGTGGTGCAACGTGCTTATAGATTTTTTTTAATAATTTTTGAAAGCTCTAGAGACTTTTTAGGAAAGAGAAAGAATTGAAAAATATTTTTGATATAAAGTTTTAGGAAAAAAACATATTTAAGAGAAAATATGCATTGATTTCGGAATGAATATGCAGATAAAAATTAACTATGCTAAATAAATCCTAATATATAATAGAAGGAATCTTTTCCAACATTTAAGTTGATGAATGAATTTTAAGTTATTCATTTTATTTATTATTTTTTAAGTGGTTTCTTAAAATTATATCTATGCAAAAGTGACTTTTTCCTTCAAATATATAAACGCATTTATTTTTATGGTTTTCAATTTTTTATTTTTTATTTATAACATTTTAATGTTATTATACCTTTCATTGCAGTGTTAAATATAAGTTATAAAAAATTTCAATTATAATATGTTAAACATTCTAAAGATTTTAAGGCTTGTAATATTTTAAATATTTAAAAATTATGAAACTGATAAGTGCATAATATTCAATATAAAGTATGTGTTAATAAAATAGAAATATGAAGGTATAATTAAAAAATAATTAAAAGTTGCATTGCAAATAAAAATTTATAAACTTACTTTAAATAGAAAGATTGAGAAAATGATTAGACATAAATTTCTGTATGAATGACACATGACAAAACATATATTTCTTGAAACGAGTTTAAATTTTTACAATATAGAGTTAGAAATGTATGCCTTATCTTCTACATTGTGCCACACCTCATTTCCATCCATGCTCCATAGACACCACAACCATCATCATCACCCTTCTCCTCTAATTGCCTGTAATGCAACAAGCATCATTGAGGAATATCATTGGTTCAATAAAATTTGATCTGAATATTTCTAGCAACAACAAAAGGTTTACAAAACCAAAATTGAAAATAAAGTCAAACTATCACAGCTATTGAGATGAAAAAATTTGTAGTGGAAAAAAGGTATTGAAACAAAATCAAATCATCATGCTCGTTGAAATCTGATTTAGAGACTCTTCTCAAACCATTGCGCTTCTCCATTCGTAATGAAATAAGAAATAATTAAAAAAAATTTACCCAAAAAAGATCCTAGGCAATCATTATGTATTCTTTAACATCATGGATGATTTGTAGTTTTAGTTCATTATCAACTCAAAAACCATATTATAATAACTTTTTTAATATAATTATATAATAGTTCTAGGGGGTCAATAAAATTATCTTAACTTTTTTTTTTTGGGTAGTAACCTAAGTATAACAGCTTGTTATCATTAATATAATAATTGTACATATAAAATTTTAATGATATAATAATACTTTTAATTATCATTTTGTTTATATTATTTCTTATTTTTTTTATTTAAATGTTTTATAGAGTAGTTTTACTGTGTTAATGGAAGAGAGATAAAAAAATAAAAATTAGAAAGTAAATTAAATTAGAAAACATACTTTAAATATTATGATTGTGAAAATGGTTGGGTATAATTTTTTCTATCAATGATACATGAAAAATTTTATCTCACAATATATCTAGTTGGAGAGTAAAAATGGAAGTAAATTTTTCATTAAGAATGTCTAGGTCCAAAAAATATTTTTTCTTATCACTAACCCATCATATTTATCTGCAGTCCTTTTATAATTCACATAAGTACCGCAGCATAGGCCACCGAGAAAGACCACAAATATGAGAGACATGACCACAAAGGTGATGGCCAGCCAGGTGAGTTTGCTTATAACAGTGTAGACACCACCCACGAACGCCAGGGAAAGTGTTATCAGGGCGGCTCCAATAAACTTCATTGCCCACTTTGTAACGAATGTGAGTGCCAACTCTTCGCGCGCCAGCCTTGCAAAAAGGAGTAGGATAGTGGCACTGATAGAACTGAAGAATGATATTGTGATGCAGAAAATGAAAAAGGAGAACATGGCCTTGTGGAGGTTGTTGGCTGTGCCTTCTGCCTCACCTGGCACGGTAAAACATGCTGCCACTGAAGCCGTGACTATGAGGGTTGAGATCAAAGTAAGCGAGTCCACTGCGCTCGACAACCTTTTTCGATACATTTCTTCTGCTTCATCTAGCCTTTTATCTGTTTCAGTTTTAGAAGAGCGTCGTGCTTTAAGTGGACTTCTCTTTGCACCCGCAGTTCGCAATGCCCCGGATACATGTGTCTGCAAATTTACCCATATAATTTGTGTTGAAAACAAAGCAGAAGATAAACAATAAAAACCAAAAATAAGAATGCAACCGTGCAAGAGAACGAATGTGAAAGTTTTATCTCTTAAACTAGAAGTGAAATTACTCACACCACATCATATATATAACTTAAATTTTAGCGACATTTGTTAATAAGAAGCGCGGTTAAAACATTTTACCAACATTTAAAAAGTATTACTAAAAATATAAAAAGTGTTAGTAAAACTCTCTAATAGCATTTTTAGAGGTGTAATACTTAGTCCATCTTACTAAAGAGTTTTACTGAGACAATTGTATATGATTTAATAACTAAAAATCAGTTATGTTATACAGTGTCATTGGCTCAAGGTGCAATGAGGTTGCTCATATTATTGTTTTTTGCTTAGTCCATCAATAGTGATCTCTCATGTATTCGAGTTCTCTGACCATCCAACAATTCTAGGCATATATAGTTTATTTTCCCACCCTGGTTGTATCCACTCCATTGTATTTTTCAACTAAAAAAATCTTATAAAGTAAGTTTCAGTTTTTTTTTTTTTTTTGCTGTTTTAGATGCAAACGAATTGAGTAAAAAACAAAGCAACGGTACGTTTCAGAATTTAAATGTGCATAAAATTAAATTCAAAGTGCAAATGCTAGTAGATCTTTCATGACTAAATAATAATATAGCAAAACAAAACTTAAAGAGGGCTTATTTGGTATTTATTTATAATTTTAATTTTCAATTTAAATTATAAAAATGCCATATTATTTTCTATCTATTTTCTATTCATCAGAATGTGACGAAATTCTTAAAAAGAAAAATTAGGTTGAAAACAATGTAATGTATTTATATCTAAAACTGAAAATAGAAAATAAAAATAGAAAATATTTTACAAAAACTAAGCGAAAATTCACTTACTGCTCTAATGGATGATGGTTTTTGCCTACGCATCGCATCTGCAATGTCAAGAGCTGTTTGATTCTTTTCGTTAACCGCATTGAGATCAACCCTGTCATCCCCTATTAAGGCGTATACAATCTTGGTACGACGCATAGAGATGGCCACATGCAAGGGGGTATCTCCATTCTTATCCATTTGATTAATCATCTTCCCAAGTGCAGGATCTTGACTTTGAAGGATGTAGCGTACCACATCAAGCTTCCCACTTTCTACTGCAATGTGAAGAATATTACCGCCACGGTATCGGTGAAGCATCTCGCTGGGATCCAGACAGTGTTCTAACAATTCCTCAAGTGCTTTCACATGACCTCCGCGAGCTGCTAGATGAAGCGGGAGCAAGCCTTCTGCATCCGCCCGAAGGGTACAAGACATACATTTGTCAAGTAAATAAACAACGCCTTCGTGGTAGCCTATTGATGCTGCCCAATGAAGTGGAAGCCTTCCATTCACGTCCTCTAAATGCATCCATTCTTGCTTCTTGCTCACTATGGCAGTCAACATATCTGCCATACACACATGCATACACACGTTATCAATTAAAAAAAGATAAATTCTTACCTTATATATCTTATATTGATACGAATCTAATTAAAACTACTTTAAGTTTTGTTAATTTTATTGTAAATATGTATAAATATGAGATATAGATTTTTATTTATATAAACTTAAGGATATTTATGCTAATTATATGGCTCCAATAATGCGTGTCCAGTTAATATATAAGGATTAAGATTTGTATCTTCAAATGTTTAACTCACACATATATTATCTATATCTCAATAATGGGAGTAAAATTTGTGTGAGGCTTGCTTTTTGGGAAATGTTCTTGTGGACATATAATACATATAGATATGGTATACTTATATAAATATATACTTATATAATATATTGTATATTTATTAGAAAAAGTGTTCTATTATTTTAGTGTCTAATGTATTGCCTTTATCCACCTAACGTCACCGTTAAGATTTGATGGGCTGAACATCTTGGTTCATGACGTCTATAATAAGTATAGTTTTTTAAGTTAGATATGGTTCTGCAAAAACTTTAAGAAAATAAAATTGCATTATTGCTAATAATTATAACTTTTGACCTAATAATAAGTGTTTTGATTCAAGATAATGTGATGTCCAAATAATGAAATGAAACTCTTACTTATTTGATTTGAATACTCACCATATGTCCCTTTAAAAAAAATACTCTCGTATGTGTTACATCGGTTCCTATTACCCATTCTTCGAAATTTGTCCATTTGGGCATAAGATAATTCACAATTGAAAGGCAATAGATCTAATAAGAACAATGAAGAAACTAAAAGCTAAGGTAAGTGATGAGCCTTAGTATTTCAATTAAGATGCTATACATCAAGAAAGAAAATAATTAAAATTTTTAACATAAAATAAATATAGCGATCGGATAAAGAAAATTTCTTCATTGCCTTGAGAGGGAGATAAAACATTTGTTTTATCCTTTTGTTAATTAACACATTAGTTTCAGGGTCATCATTATCTCCCACTTTTTAATATTTTTAATGTGATAATTAATATGCTAATCAATAAATAATATATTACAAATGTTTTATTCTGTTCTCATAACACTTTAGAATTTCTACGGAATAAAACATAAGTATGACTAAAGAACAAGTTATATAAATAAATTTTATTAAAAGTTCTACATAGCATATTTTTATTTTACTAATTAGTTACCTTTATCTGGCTTCATGATTGCCGCAACAAGTGGCGATATTCCCTTAGGCCGTTCACTCTCGGGGCACTTCTCCAAGATTCGGCTAACAGTTTCCGTGGCGCCAGCCTCAACTGCCAAGTACAGCACTGATTCTTTTTTCCTGTTTAATGCAGTCAAGGCTAATTCATAACAAATCTCTGACAATGATCTCCCTGAGTTGTCTAAAGTCGTGCATGCTTCAAGATCATGGAACATCTTAGACGCCATGCTACCACCACGACACATCACGGCCTCGTGTAACATAATGTTTCCTTCTCTGTTCTTGCTTTCCATGAGTGCTGAGAGTGTTGTCATGTTGGAATTAGCACCAGCTACCAGCAGCTCTATAAGTGTTGAGACATGGCCAGCCCTCGCAGCAACATGTAAGGGAGTGTCTCCGTTCTTGTTTTTGGAGAATAGAAGATCTGGGTATTGTGCGGCCACTCGTTCCACCATCGCATCATTGGCATGCAAAGCTGCTAAATGTAGCGCAGTGTTACCGATAGGGCTCCTAAATCTCTTTAAACTGAAGGAATCCGGCAACTTCCAGTTCGTACTTGCACCTCCCCCCCGTGCTAGGTCATATACCTGTCCAAGCAGTTTGAGATTCTCATCGTCGTCATGCCTCCTTCGGTTTAGAGTGACAACTGCGGGAACAAAGTCGTCTTCACCTTCTTCAATTTCTGACTCGCTACTGTCCATCGCCATCATACTGTGTTTTTCTGGCTTTGTGGCCGTTGTCATTTTACTGTCAGGGTTTTGGGTTGCTGCAGCCATCTATTTTGAGGAACAATCATAAATTCAAAGTTCATTAATTCCTTAAAAAAAATAGTTTAATTCTCATGCTTTTACTCGGCCACTCAATTATAGTATATTGTATTATCGAAATATGGTTGACTCTTATCCTACAACTTTAAAAAATCATGTATATAAAAGAAATTTTAATTAATGATTTTTTAAATAATAATATTATCAATATATTAAAATTAAATTATATATATAAAAAAATTTACAATTGTTGCTATCCAAAATTGTGGTTAAAGAAAGACACAAAAAGAGAACAATCAAGAAAAGAGACTAGGGTAATCCTTCAATGGAAAACCGGAAAAGGAGTAAGGAGGATGCCCAATGACTCAAGATTTGAGAGAGTCAACCCCAATTTATGGGAATAAAAAGAATGTTGTGCTTTCGGAGGCTTTGAAGTACTGTTCTACCCAAAGGAGAGAAATCCTCTCACACAAACGACTCAAGGGCCATAGAGAAGGTCATTCTAAAACTCTCTTTTCTGCCAGCGTACGCCCAAACCCATAGTTAGGATCCCAACATACAATTGTGCATCTTAGATATCATTCCATATTAGGCAACAAGCTTTACGATAACTCAAGAATCCTTCACCATTTTTAATCAAGAAATAGAATCCAAAAGTACTACTAACTACCAAAAGCAACAGTAGCATGTTTAAGTTATTTTAAGTATTATTAGTAAATATGTTTCAGGTGTCTATCAAAGAAAAAGGTAACTATGCAGGCATATATTTAAAAAGAAAAATGTTATTTATATTTACAATTTGAAAAGATACTATGTCGATATATTTTTATATCTACTGTTAGATGGGATATGATCCAAACTTGATTTAAATCTCATTTATCATACAAGAATAAATACAAATGTGTCAATAAAGTGTCCTACGTATTATAAGTTTAAATAACATTATATTATTCGCTTAAAAAATAGCCTATATTAAGTCACCTATAATAAACTTAAGGTGAGAAGATGCAATACAGACCTCAGACCTGATGTATTTTCACCCAATTGAAGTCAAGATTTTGTTTTTCTCTATAATATTTACCCGACTAATAATATTTTAACACCCAAAAAATGAATATCTATTCAGACACCCATTTTATAATTATTGGATATGATAGATGTCCCAACTTATCCTTAACATCCATTATATCTAATGATTATAAAGTGGCTGTCTGAATAGACACCCACTTTTTAGATGTCAAAATATCATTACCCTATTTACCCACCCTAAGCTAGATGTCCGTCTTTTCAGTGTGCAAATATTATTCCTTATATATGTATACGAGCTCACTCAACACCACTGCTTGATTCTTTAATTCTTTACGTGTGCGGTGATAAGGTGCGTTCTACAATGAAGTGGTAGGCATGATTCCACGTTGAGGTGGATGCAGGAAAAGATGACTTCTACAGTTAGATTTTGACCTTTTAATAGAAATTTGACTTAATTTAAAAATTGTAAAACTTTAATGTAATTCATTTTACTCTTGTGCCCTATAATTTTCATCCCCTCCAAAAGCACTCTTTACATAACAAAAACCTCACAAATTCTTTGAAACACCTAAGACATAACCATATAGCTTTAAATCAAGCTCTTGTGGTGATATGCTTTGAAAATGGGGTCTTTTCAATTTGTGTCGTACAGTGTGCTAAATCATGAGTCAGTGGTGTGTCACAAGCAAAAGCAATCATTGATGACATGTATTACTTCGCAAAGTAATGACACCCTATTGTTCTCCTCTTTCTCCTTCGCTCAAGTTTTCTTTGTGTCAGAAAAGCAGTGTTCGAATGCGACGATGAAGAGTGATTTTGGTGGGTTCGGGCTAATTTTTTAAGTGATAAATTGTAGCCAATGGAACTAGCACCTCATTCCGGTGGAGAGGAGGTGGAGCCGTGGCAGCAGCGGCATTGTAACTTGTAGCCATGGCAATAAAATCGAAGAGTGTTGAGAAAGGAGCAAAATTTTGCACTTTCTTTTATCTTTTCTAATCATGAATCAAAATGGAAAAAAAAAAAATCAAAGAGGAAACTTTAGAAAAGGAATCTGGCGACATTTGAGCAAGAAAGTTTGAGAAAACAATGTCGCCTATTACAGTTGGGTTGAAGGGAGAATATTGCATATTATAGATGGAGAAGGCAAGAAAAATGGTCATTTTGGTAATTAAAACAAACTAATAATGAAACAAATTAAAAGATAAAAAACAAAAGACTCTAGGTGTCATCTTTTTATCTATCCACGTCAATGTGGAACCATACATTAAGTTCGCTTGCTTCAATGTATAAGGCACCACTTTACAATTGTTGCTATTGAGCTCAATGATTAAAGAAGATCATTAAAGAAGAAAACAATCAAGAAGAAGAGACTAGGGTGATCCTCAGGGAAAAAAGAGAAGAGTAGGGATGACGTGATGCTCCCATGACTCAAGATTTGAGAAAGTTGACCAGTTTCTGGGAACAAACAGAATGTTGTGGTTTTATGGGCCTTGGAGTACCATCCTACCTAAAATTGTGCATCTTAGGTATTGTTCCATATTCGGCAACAACGTTTACCATAACTGAAGCATCTTGCATAATTTTTATCCAAAAATAGAATCCTAGAGCACTACTAACCGCCAAAAGAAACAATAGCACCTTCCCTGAAAAAGTCTGTGTCACATTACGTCACCTTACCTATGACCCTAAAGCCTTTATTCACTTAATAACTCAAAAGTACGCATGACCCCTTCATACAAAATTAGATACACACACCCCGGCACCCTTCTTCTAGGTTTAACGAAATAGAACAACATATCAGAGGGTGAAAATTAAGCTGGTTTGGGGAAGTAGGAACCTATTAGTAAGAATGAATAGATAGTGATTGGGCGTTCTCTAGTTAGAATTCAGAGGGGCACCTTATCGTCTCCCCAAAAGTCCTCGGAGTGGTCGCACTTAGCTTGTTCTTTTTTATAAACCACGCAGGATACTGGTTCCTTCATCTCATCTTTCTCATGCATTCTCCTCTAAAGCTTACAAGCTCATAGTTTAGGTTTTAATCTTGTTTAGTTTTAAATAAATTATTCAAGATTTGGATTGAAACAACAACATAAATCATCAATATTATATTTAGATCTGTCTGAAATTACAATTCAAGATTCAAGAAATGTAAAATTGAAAAGAGTAACATTAATCGTAGGTTAAAGATGAATATCAACGTGAATATCATATAGAGAGGCACAAAATATTTTATAATGCTAGGTAAGTTTAGGGGTGGAAATAGGTGCATGTGTAAGAGACCAATGTGTGGTCTAACCATATTTGAGAATAAGATAGGTTGAGAGATGTTTGAAAGTCTATTTATCTTAATAGTTTAGATTTACGCTTTTTGCAAGGATTGTGAAATCTCCCAAGCCAACCTAGGCTTATGATATTATCAAACGACAACAACTTTTTGTTCACTTTATACATGATTTATAATTTAAAAGAAAATATTAAATGACATAGATAAAGAGTGGTCACTTCAGTCTTACAATACTTGGACTAAGAACTTCTATTCTTAAAACAATTAGACATGTTCATGTATCATATGTTGCTTTATGCATATCTCATCTAAAATCCTTTTTAACGAGTTCTAATTAATAATCCTTAATTTAGCCAATCTAGGTGAACTTTTTGTTATCTTTCACTATATACTAGTTATGAATCTCATAATTGGTGAATGAGTAGTGATTTTATTTGAGTCCAAAATATAGGTGATTTGTATGAAAGGTTAAGCTTGTGTTCTACCTATTGACCACTTAGCTTGGTAGCATGGTTAAGTTATTTTAAAGACTGTAGATTCGAAAATAGTTCTAGGCTAGATGTATATTAAAAAATATTATTATTTGAACATCCAAAAATGAATGTTCAATTGAAATACTCACCCAATTATTGTTAGATGTGATCGATGAGTGAAAATAACAGAGGTCACCTTCACAACTAATAGTGTTAGTGTAGGTATCTATATTGACACCCATTTTTAGATATACAAGTAACATATTTGTTTGAAAAATAGCCCACATAGTAAGTCACAGGCAAGACTTAAGTCATGAAGATGTTGGGGATTGCTCACTTGGAGTTGAGAGTCAATGCATTTTTTGTAGTTGGCTGCAACATCTAATAAAAAATTGACATGTGGGTGGTGGGTTCAATTAATTTTAAAATGAAAAAAATATAAATTACTACTTTGTCAAATGGCCTTCTGCCACTAATGGACTCTAGGCCCGTACTACCACAACATGTTCTTGCTATCATTGTTCATCTTTTCCACACCACATCAACAAATCCAAACCAATAACATAGATCTTGAACTAAATTAAACAACATATCTTCAACTACTAGTAAAGCCATAACATCAAGCATAAATAGTAACAACAGGTAAAGCATGATCAAATGAAGATCTTTTTTTTTTTTTTTGGTTTGGAAGCTAAGCTTCGGTTCTATTCTAGATCATGGGTTTTTTTGAGGTTTCGGTCCAATATCCAAATTAAATGTGTCAGATCCACCAGTACAAGGAATATTGGTGGCTAAGAACTAGAACCGTGAGGAAGGAAACTGGAACTGAGAGAAGCGGCGAGCCACGCTAGAAAGGCCAGATCCTCCAGTGGTGATGTCTGAAATTGAGGATGGTGAAGATGGATCTAAAGGCGAAACCTCGAGCAGAGACGGTAGTGAAAAGTAACCAAGATCAAGAACAAATATGCGGTGGAAAAAGAACCAGATCTAAGAGCGAAAACCCGAACTGTATCAGAAATGAAGTAGGACCTTGTCGGAGAAGATAAATGGCACACAGATTGGAGTGGCAAAGAAGAACCACCCCATAAAACTCAACATAGTCGGCGAAGAAACAGATCTAACAATGAACATATCAACAGAGAACAAAAGATCCCGAAGTTGAGAAAAACCAACTTAGAAATTTAGATTTTTTCTCAGTTTAAAATTAATTAAGCCCACTACCCACGTGGCAATTTTCTACTAGATATTGTGGCCAACTGCAAAAAATGCATTGACTCTCAAGTGCAGGTTAGCAATCCCGAAGATGATACAGGAGTTAAGGCGTGGAAGATGACACATACCAGATCTATTTTCACACTGTGAGGTCAAGACTTTGTGCTCTTCTCTAATATTTACCCACGCTAGATATCTGTTTTTAATGTACAAATTATATTGCTTAATTGAAAAATCAAACACATTGAAATAAAAGAATGCAACATATGGAGTAGGATGGAAGTTTAAGAGGCAAACCGAAATTGTGTGAACTAGATTGAGGTTGATATTGACGACGAGCTCACTCAACAACACTGCTTGATTTCCCCTGACTTGGATTGGATGCTCCTGATGAGAGCGTGAAATAAAGATGAATGC